>JASFAT010000962.1:0-436554 GCA_031353405.1 Baronia brevicornis
CCGGATCCGGAAGAAGCTGCGGCCGCAACGGCGGACGACTGTTGGTGCTCGGAGGTCGGGTCCACCTTGCATTAATGGTGAGCGGTTTGTCCTGCTGGACCGCTTGGCGGACCAAGTCCATATGGTCCGTAAGATCCGTATAATCCTGGTCCACCTCCCAGAGAACCGGGTCCTGAACCTGGGCCAGACGATGATGTGGCACTTGCGGCTGCGGCTTGGTCGCTCGTCCTGATCCACTTCCAGATCCGCCACGGTTTGCGAGTAACGTTTTGGCCAAAGACCATGGCTGCGGTGGCTGCGGCTCCGGCTCCAGGTCGTTACCGTAGCTTGGCCTTGTCCATGTGCTTACCCGGAACCTCTAGACCGCTGCCCTGATCCTCCGGATCGGGAAGAAGCTTCACGGCGCAGCGGCACCCGGACGCTGCTGGTGCTCGGAATCGGGTCCACCTTCATTAATGGTGACAGTTTGTCCTGCTGGACCGCTTGGTGGACCGGTCGTAGTTGTAAGATCCATGTAATCACGGTCCACCTCCCGGTGGTTAAGGCTGGACCGGGCAGTGGCCTGGCGCTTGGCTGGCGATTGTAAGTCCTGAGTCCGCTGAGATCCACTTACCGTTTATGATAACGTTTTGGCCAGAACCAGCGCCTGCTCCGGTAGCGGCTGCGGTGGCTGCGGCGGCGGCGCAAGCTCAGCTCCAGTTACCGCTACTTGGCCGCCTTCCATGAACCGACCGGGCCGGAACCTCCTAGACCTGCCCTGGTCCTCGGAACCGGAAGAAGCTGCAACCCTGGCGGCGGACCGCCTTGCGGTGCTCGGGTGGGTCCACGGGCAGTGGGGGTGACCAGTTTGTCCTGCTGGACCGCTTAGTGGATGAAGTCCTGGTCGCCAAGATCATCATGTCCTGGTCCACCTCCCCAGAGAACCGGGTCCACCGACCTGGGCCAGACGATGACGCGGCGCTTGCGGCTGCAGCGCTTGATGCTCCTCCTGATCCACTTCCAGATCCGCCACGGTTTATGATAACGTTTTGGCCAGAACCAGCGCCTCCTGCTCCAGAACCAGCGGCTGCGGCGGCTGCTGCGGCTGCAGCGGCGGCTGCGGCTCCAGCTCCAGAATTACCGCTACCGTAGCCTTGTCCGTAGTTGTTAAGACCGGAACCTCCTAGACCGCTGCCTGATCCTCCGGAACCGGAAGAAGCTGCGGCCGCAGCGGCGGACGCTGCTGGTGCTCCGGAATCGGGTCCACCTTCATTAATGGTGACAGTTTGTCCTGCTGGACCGCTTAGTGGACCGAGTCCATATGGTCCGTAAGATCCGTATAATCCTGGTCCACCTCCCAGAGAACCGGGTCCTGAGCCTGGGCCAGACGATGACGTGGCGCTTGCGGCTGCAGCGCTTGATGCTCGTCCTGATCCACTTCCAGATCCGCCACGGTTTATGATAACGTTTTGGCCAGAACCAGCGCCTCCTGCTCCAGAACCAGCGGCTGCGGCGGCTGCTGCGGCTGCAGCGGCGGCTGCGGCTCCAGCTCCAGAATTACCGCTACCGTAGCCTTGTCCGTAGTTGTTAAGACCGGAACCTCCTAGACCGCTGCCTGATCCTCCGGAACCGGAAGAAGCTGCGGCCGCAGCGGCGGACGCTGCTGGTGCTCCGGAATCGGGTCCACCTTCATTAATGGTGACAGTTTGTCCTGCTGGACCGCTTAGTGGACCGAGTCCATATGGTCCGTAAGATCCGTATAATCCTGGTCCACCTCCCAGAGAACCGGGTCCTGAGCCTGGGCCAGACGATGACGCGGCGCTTGCGGCTGCAGCGCTTGATGCTCCTCCTGATCCACTTCCAGATCCGCCACGGTTTATGATAACGTTTTGGCCAGAACCAGCGCCTCCTGCTCCAGAACCAGCGGCTGCAGCGGCGGCTGCGGCTCCAGCTCCAGAATTACCGTTACCGTAGCCTTGTCCGTAGTTGTTAAGACCGGAACCTCCTAGACCGCTGCCTGATCCTCCGGAACCGGAAGAAGCTGCGGCCGCAGCGGCGGACGCTGCTGGTGCTCCGGAATCGGGTCCACCTTCATTAATGGTGACAGTTTGACCTGCTGGACCGCTTAGTGGACCGAGTCCATATGGTCCGTAAGATCCGTATAATCCTGGTCCACCTCCCAGAGAACCGGGTCCTGAGCCTGGGCCAGACGATGACGCGGCGCTTGCGGCTGCAGCGCTTGATGCTCCTCCTGATCCACTTCCAGATCCGCCACGGTTTATGATAACGTTTTGGCCAGAACCAGCGCCTCCTGCTCCAGAACCAGCGGCTGCAGCGGCGGCTGCGGCTCCAGCTCCAGAATTACCGTTACCGTAGCCTTGTCCGTAGTTGTTAAGACCGGAACCTCCTAGACCGCTGCCTGATCCTCCGGAACCGGAAGAAGCTGCGGCCGCAGCGGCGGACGCTGCTGGTGCTCCGGAATCGGGTCCACCTTCATTAATGGTGACAGTTTGTCCTGCTGGACCGCTTAGTGGACCGAGTCCATATGGTCCGTAAGATCCGTATAATCCTGGTCCACCTCCCAGAGAACCGGGTCCTGAGCCTGGGCCAGACGATGACGCGGCGCTTGCGGCTGCAGCGCTTGATGCTCCTCCTGATCCACTTCCAGATCCGCCACGGTTTATGATAACGTTTTGGCCAGAACCAGCGCCTCCTGCTCCAGAACCAGCGGCTGCGGCGGCTGCTGCGGCTGCAGCGGCGGCTGCGGCTCCAGCTCCAGAATTACCGCTACCGTAGCCTTGTCCGTAGTTGTTAAGACCGGAACCTCCTAGACCGCTGCCTGATCCTCCGGAACCGGAAGAAGCTGCGGCCGCAGCGGCGGACGCTGCTGGTGCTCCGGAATCGGGTCCACCTTCATTAATGGTGACAGTTTGTCCTGCTGGACCGCTTAGTGGACCGAGTCCATATGGTCCGTAAGATCCGTATAATCCTGGTCCACCTCCCAGAGAACCGGGTCCTGAGCCTGGACCAGACGATGACGCAGCGCTTGCGGCTGCAGCGCTTGATGCTCGTCCTGATCCACTTCCAGATCCGCCACGGTTTATGATAACGTTTTGGCCAGAACCAGCGCCTCCTGCTCCAGAACCAGCGGCTGCGGCGGCTGCTGCGGCTGCAGCGGCGGCTGCGGCTCCAGCTCCAGAATTACCGCTACCGTAGCCTTGTCCGTAGTTGTTAAGACCGGAACCTCCTAGACCGCTGCCTGATCCTCCGGAACCGGAAGAAGCTGCGGCCGCAGCGGCGGACGCTGCTGGTGCTCCGGAATTGGGTCCACCTTCATTGATGGTGACAGTTTGTCCTGCTGGACCGCTTAGTGGACCGAGTCCATATGGTCCGTAAGATCCGTATAATCCTGGTCCACCTCCCAGAGAACCGGGTCCTGAGCCTGGGCCAGACGATGACGCGGCGCTTGCGGCTGCAGCGCTTGATGCTCCTCCTGATCCACTTCCAGATCCGCCACGGTTTATGATAACGTTTTGGCCAGAACCAGCGCCTCCTGCTCCAGAACCAGCGGCTGCAGCGGCGGCTGCGGCTCCAGCTCCAGAATTACCGTTACCGTAGCCTTGTCCGTAGTTGTTAAGACCGGAACCTCCTAGACCGCTGCCTGATCCTCCGGAACCGGAAGAAGCTGCGGCCGCAGCGGCGGACGCTGCTGGTGCTCCGGAATCGGGTCCACCTTCATTAATGGTGACAGTTTGACCTGCTGGACCGCTTAGTGGACCGAGTCCATATGGTCCGTAAGATCCGTATAATCCTGGTCCACCTCCCAGAGAACCGGGTCCTGAGCCTGGACCAGACGATGACGCAGCGCTTGCGGCTGCAGCGCTTGATGCTCGTCCTGATCCACTTCCAGATCCGCCACGGTTTATGATAACGTTTTGGCCAGAACCAGCGCCTCCTGCTCCAGAACCAGCGGCTGCGGCGGCTGCTGCGGCTGCAGCGGCGGCTGCGGCTCCAGCTCCAGAATTACCGCTACCGTAGCCTTGTCCGTAGTTGTTAAGACCGGAACCTCCTAGACCGCTGCCTGATCCTCCGGAACCGGAAGAAACTGCGGTCGCAGCGGCGGACACTGCTGGTGCTCCGGAATCGGGTCCACCTTCATTAATGGTGACAGTTTGTCCTGCTGGACCGCTTAGTGGACCGAGTCCATATGGTCCGTAAGATCCGTATAATCCTGGTCCAGTTCCCAGAGAACCGGGTCCTGAGCCTGGGCCAGACGATGACGCGGCGCTTGCGGCTGCAGCGTTTGATGCTCGTCCTGATCCACTTCCAGATCCGCCACGGTTTATGATAACGTTTTGGCCAGAACCAGCGCCTCCTGCTCCAGAACCAGCGGCTGCGGCGGCTGCGGATCCAGCTCCAGAATTACCGTTACCGTAGCCTTGTCCGTAGTTGTTAACACCGGAACCTCCTAGACCGCTGCCTGATCCTCCGGATCCGGAAGAAGCTGCGGCCGCAGCGGCGGACGCTGCTGGTGCTCCGGAATCGGGTCCACCTTCATTAATGGTGACAGTTTGTCCTGCTGGATCGCTTAGTGGACCGAGTCCATATGGTCCGTAAGATCCGTATAATCCTGGTCCAGTTCCCAGAGAACCGGGTCCTGAGCCTGGGCCAGACGATGACGCGGCGCTTGCGGCTGCAGCGTTTGATGCTCGTCCTGATCCACTTCCAGATCCGCCACGGTTTATGATAACGTTTTGGCCAGAACCAGCGCCTCCTGCTCCAGAACCAGCGGCTGCGGCGGCTGCGGATCCAGCTCCAGAATTACCGTTACCGTAGCCTTGTCCGTAGTTGTTAAGACCGGAACCTCCTAAACCGCTGCCTGATCCTCCGGAACCGGAAGAAGCTGCGGCCGCAGCGGCGGACGCTGCTGGTGCTCCGGAATCGGGTCCACCTTCATTAATGGTGACAGTTTGTCCTGCTGGACCGCTTAGTGGACCGAGTCCATATGGTCCGTAAGATCCGTATAATCCTGGTCCACCTCCCAGAGAACCGGGTCCTGAGCCTGGGCCAGACGATGACGCGGCGCTTGCGGCTGCAGCGCTTGATGCTCCTCCTGATCCACTTCCAGATCCGCCACGGTTTATGATAACGTTTTGGCCAGAACCAGCGCCTCCTGCTCCAGAACCAGCGGCTGCAGCGGCGGCTGCGGCTCCAGCTCCAGAATTACCGTTACCGTAGCCTTGTCCGTAGTTGTTAAGACCGGAACCTCCTAGACCGCTGCCTGATCCTCCGGAACCGGAAGAAGCTGCGGCCGCAGCGGCGGACGCTGCTGGTGCTCCGGAATCGGGTCCACCTTCATTAATGGTGACAGTTTGTCCTGCTGGACCGCTTAGTGGACCGAGTCCATATGGTCCGTAAGATCCGTATAATCCTGGTCCACCTCCCAGAGAACCGGGTCCTGAGCCTGGACTAGACGATGACGCAGCGCTTGCGGCTGCAGCGCTTGATGCTCGTCCTGAACCACTTCCAGATCCGCCACGGTTTATGATAACGTTTTGGCCAGAACCAGCGCCTCCTGCTCCAGAACCAGCGGCTGCGGCGGCTGCTGCGGCTGCAGCGGCGGCTGCGGCTCCAGCTCCAGAATTACCGCTACCGTAGCCTTGTCCGTAGTTGTTAAGACCGGAACCTCCTAGACCGCTGCCTGATCCTCCGGAACCGGAAGAAGCTGCGGCCGCAGCGGCGGACGCTGCTGGTGCTCCGGAATTGGGTCCACCTTCATTGATGGTGACAGTTTGTCCTGCTGGACCGCTTAGTGGACCGAGTCCATATGGTCCGTAAGATCCGTATAATCCTGGTCCACCTCCCAGAGAACCGGGTCCTGAGCCTGGACCAGACGATGACGCAGCGCTTGCGGCTGCAGCGCTTGATGCTTGTCCTGATCCACTTCCAGTTCCGTCACGGTTTATGATAACGTTTTGGCCAGAACCAGCGCCTCCTGCTCCAGAACCAGCGGCTGCGGCTCCAGCTCCAGAATTACCGTTACCGTAGCTTTGTCCGTAGTTGTTAACACCGGAACCTCCTAGACCGCTACCTGATCCTCCGGATCCGGAAGAAGCTGCGGCCGCAGCGGCGGACGCTGCTGGTGCTCCGGAATCGGGTCCACTTTCATTAATGGTGACAGTTTGTCCTGCTGGACCGCTTAGTGGACCGAATCCATATGGTCCGTAAGATCCGTATAATCCTGGTCCAGCTCCCAGAGAACCGGGTCCTGAGCCTGGGCCAGACGATGACGCGGCGCTTGCGGCTGCAGCGCTTGATGCTCCTCCTGATCCACTTCCAGATCCGCCACGGTTTATGATAACGTTTTGGCCAGAACCAGCGCCTCCTGCTCCAGAACCAGCGGCTGCGGCGGCTGCGGCTCCAGCTCCAGAATTACCGTTACCGTAGCCTTGTCCGTAGTTGTTAAGACCGGAACCTCCTAGACCGCTGCCTGATCCTCCGGAACCGGAAGAAGCTGCGGCCGCAGCGGCGGACGCTGCTGGTGCTCCGGAATCGGGTCCACCTTCATTAATGGTGACAGTTTGTCCTGCTGGACCGCTTAGTGGACCGAGTCCATATGGTCCGTAAGATCCGTATAATCCTGGTCCACCTCCCAGAGAACCGGGTCCTGAGCCTGGGCCAGACGATGACGCGGCGCTTGCGGCTGCAGCGCTTGATGCTCCTCCTGATCCACTTCCAGATCCGCCACGGTTTATGATAACGTTTTGGCCAGAACCAGCGCCTCCTGCTCCAGAACCAGCGGCTGCGGTGGCTGCGGCTCCAGCTCCAGAATTACCGTTACCGTAGCCTTGTCCGTAGTTGTTAAGACCGGAACCTCCTAGACCGCTGCCTGATCCTCCGGATCCGGAAGAAGCTGCGGCCGCAGCGGCGGACGCTGCTGGTGCTCCGGAATCGGGTCCACCTTCATTAATGGTGACAGTTTGTCCTGCTGGACCGCTTAGTGGACCGAGTCCATATGGTCCGTAAGATCCGTATAATCCTGGTCCACCTCCCAGAGAACCGGGTCCTGAGCCTGGACCAGACGATGACGCAGCGCTTGCGGCTGCAGCGCTTGATGCTCGTCCTGATCCACTTCCAGATCCGCCACGGTTTATGATAACGTTTTGGCCAGAACCAGCGCCTCCTGCTCCAGAACCAGCGGCTGCGGCGGTTGCGGCTCCAGCTCCAGAATTACCGTTACCGTAGCCTTGTCCGTAGTTGTTAACACCGGAACCTCCTAGACCGCTGCCTGATCCTCCGGAACCGGAAGAAGCTGCGGCCGCAGCGGCGGACGCTGCTGGTGCTCCGGAATCGGGTCCACCTTCATTAATGGTGACAGTTTGTCCTACTGGACCGCCTAGTGGACCGAGTCCATATGGTCCGTACGATCCATATAATCTTGGTCCCGCTCCGAGCGAACCGGGGCCTGAGCCTGGGCCAGACGATGACGCAGCGCCTGAGGCTGCAGCACTTGAGGCTGCAGAGCTTGAAGTTGCAGCACTCGATGTTGATCCTGCTATAGCTGTTTCAACAACATCTGTTTCATACACTCGTGTTTTACCATCGGCATCCTCTTGTATGACGAAAGTTCGAGTTATCGTGCCGCCATTACCACGGGGCTTATTGGCTGTTGCAATTTCAAACTCTTTTCTCGTTGTTTGTCGTTCGACTATAGTTCCATTTTCATTAACCAATTCATCAGACTTTGTTTCAGTTGTTTCTATGAAATTATTGTCAGTTCCCTCCAGAAAACTTGCCATTTCATCATTTAAGACATCTGCAGCTGCATACTGTGTACGAAAAATAATAATGTTAGACAAAAAATATGTTCAGATTTACGCTTAACAGGTTGACGGTTTAATATTTTTATTAATTTAAAGGTAATTTCATTCTTCGGTATAATTCTTTATTATAACTATTATTTTAGTAATATATGTAAGTTAATATTATTGAAATAATGATGAAACAAAAGATCAGAAGTTGTTCAGTCTTATGTCTTTATCACACATTTCCAATGACAGAAGTACTTATGTCCATATAACATATGTTAACTCTACAATAGACATTGTTAGTATACCGTAATGAGTTAATATCGAGTAGACTTTTTATATGTAATAAGAAATAATAATTTTTGTTGAGGCTATTTCTAAGGTTTTTTAAATTCTTCCTTATCCATTTCCAAAGAATTTTAAAAAAATCAAATGTTAGTTCGCGTAATATAAATTAATCTGTTATCTGAATATAGTTTTTAAGGCATATCACCGTAATTTACAATTAGTACATATTTTGTAATAGTTAATTAGAGAATAGAGTAACGATAGCTCAATTGGTAAGTTCGTGGTTCCGATTCTAACGACGAATGGATTATTGATGTGAAAGGTGTGCGGATTGGTGACCGCAAAGCAAACCGTATGACAACGATGTTTTACCGTCATCGTATGGGGCTTAGTATAGAATAATTTTTAATGCTTGGTTTTGTTCTCCACGAATGTAATAAGGCTAGTTTTAACTACACTTATGTGAAACACATTCTGATAGAATATAATTCTCTACGAAGTAAGGAGCTTAGTTCAAGAACTCCAAATACGATTATTTCTATAACAAATTTCAGGTTCTAAACGGAATTTTGTTTTTATAAAATAGAGGAATATAATTACTGAAATAGGTCAATCTTAGGACGAAGCCAAAAATGAGTTGGTTTTTTGGATTACGCCTGTGTGCGTGTATCCTTTTTCTAAGGTTTGTTTTAGACATTTTAACAATATAATTCGATGCTTTCTGGCAAAGATAATACCAGAACCCGTTTCTTCTCCAAGGTGTTCCTTACTTACTTACTTACTTACTTACTTACTTTTTAAATGATTATTTTTTAAATATATTTACGTTATAACAAGGAACAGTTAACTTGAAAAGAGTGACGTGGCATAAATTGTGTGGTAACACGAGGTAAATTCTGACTATAAGTTTTTGTTTAGATGAAACAACCTTTTTAATCAAATATAATACTTTTTAGAAGTTTTTAAGTTTCACGCAGTCGAAATCAATGTATCAATACATTAGAACAATTATTTTAATACTGAAACAAGTCATTCGTAGGACACCAAGGAACAAAACCAAAATATTAATTAATACTAAAACTCACCTGCAGTGCTAAGCACAGGATCACAAAGGTTGTGACTCTCATCTTGGTGAGAGGTGGAACCGAACTGATGCTGCTACTGAATTTTAGAGCTTTTTTATACTGAAAACTGAATGTGTAATTGACGTAAAACGCCTGAATTGTAAAACCAGCAATTATACTTGTTCTAATATTTACCGAGGTGGTGTTAACAATACACGTTTACAGTGAAACAATTGTGAAGTTACCTTGTGATTTTGAACAATGTCATTAATTTTCGATTGATTAATATATTGTGGTTTAGTAAATATATTTCCCTTGTTTTCTGCTAAAGCTGTAGGATAGGAAAGTAAATGAGCAAGTGTGTCGCTTGATGGTAAGCGATCAACGTCTAGATATCTACACTATAAGCATTACAAAAGTGTTGGAAACTTAGAAATGCGTAGGCTTAATGTTTGAAGATATTAATGCATGTTCGGAAATATCGCTGAAGTGAGCTGGTTCCACAAAGTGTATTTTTCTCAAAAATTGTTTGTGCGTGGAAAGATCCACGCACAAACAATTTTTGAGAAAAATACACCGTACTAGATTGCCAGATCTATATAGTTAATATTAATTATAAATCATCCATCCACACCTTAAGTGCTTAGCATTTTGATGTAGACATCGATGCAGAAATTTCATGGATGCAGTAATTTTAATTTTCTAAATGTTTCTGCTTTCCTTTATATTATCCCTTAAATTTATACGTCCAAGATATAAAAAAATATAACTAAGCAAATGACTTCATACATACATACTTCTACATCTATTATTTATTTTATATATTAGTCAGAAATAACATGCCTGATGCTAGAATTAAAAAAAAAAGAAGTATTTTCTATATACCAACGGTCTTTAGCAAGCGAACGCTTCGCTCAGTAGTTAGAATAACTGACTTCAAAACCAAAGATCCTCAAATGGAATAAGAAACTATTTTTTTTAAAAAAAATTGTTTTAAAATATCAAAGTGTTTTTAACAAACATATTTTACCTACATACATATATTAAGGTGCAACTCGCTTTTCCTTGTTTTACTTCTCTCGTCTCCTTCCATTATCTTATCCTAAGTTAAGCTAGATAGTTTATCTCTAATGCTCTTGATGTTGTGGGTGTCGATGGCTGGCAATGATTTCTTTCCATCAGCTGATTTGCTTTTTCGTGTGCCTACCTGTGTTCAAAAAAACTACAAATGACATTATTAAAGTAACTTAAAACTATTTTATGTACATATTGATAGAATGTGTAAAGAATGATTAATAAAATACGTATATTTATATAAGTCTGTATTTAATTATCTATTTAACCTCCAATTAATACTGTACCTACTCTTGAAAAGTCTTCCAACAACGCAAAGGTTAACCTACTCGTAGACAATGCTTTCCGGCATTAGGTTCGCTTTTGTACTAATATGTGTACAACAAGTATAAAGAAATAAATAATTATTTGTTTTTTATTCTTATATTGTTTATATGTACGTATAAGTCCGATTGATGATCACATGGTCTCCCCATTTCTAGAGAAATATATATAAAGCCACCACAGTCGTCCGAGTCGAATTGACAAAAAATCCAGACTCGAATAAACATCTGTAGATCATATAGGCTTCTCAATTTTAAAACCTATTAAAGGACATGAGACATTTTAGGAAAGCCAAAAAGAAAGTTGATTTTTAGATTACATTTTCCTTGATTACGTTTGTGTGCTTGGTGGTCAATTTAGTAGGTGTCAATTTTCGAAATGTTTTCTCCAAGATTTTTTTAGTCATGCAAGGTTTTTGCAAAAATGCAAATCGATGTTTTCTGGCAATTAAACTGCATAATGCAAGTATGTGTTTTTCTCGAACATGTCCCTTAGTAAGTTTTAAAATTGCACAGCTGATGTTTATGATACCGATGATATTTGTACATTTATTCTGATGCGGGAATTGAACCCGCAGCCTTCTACGTCGTAAGTGACAACCCCGCCTTTGAACCAATTAAGTCTTAATACATTCGCATAATTTAAACTAATTATGTTTTATGTATTTACGTTACACCAAGGAATAGTTAACTTAGAAACAGTAGGTGGCATAGATTGTGTGTTTGAATACATCTACCTTATACTGGACACAAGAGTATAGAAACATGTAAGCTAAATATTAACTAAAAGACAAGATGAAAAACTCATATAAGGGAAAGAACTAAGGTGAAGATATATTACAACGTACCAACATTCTGAAATGGAAATGGGCTCTAGCTCTATAACTAAAACACTAATAGCTCTAGTAACTAACCAGCGATCCTGAATTATTTCAATATATATTTTTTTATAAACAAATTCGCTTTTAGACTCAAAAGGTGTAGTTTTCGTCTGAAAGCGAATTTGTTGATAAAAAAATTATATTGAAATAATTCTGGAACCAGGCCTCAGCCCACCCGCGGCTGTAATGCCTTGAAGATGATGATTTCTTTTATTAATTAGTTTTAGATAATATTAATAATTAGTTTAGTTTACATTAAGTTAATATAAAAATTGAGAGTAATCTTTAAAAGGAAATAAAAGACTATTATTTTTATTTTTCTAATAATGTACGTCTATGAGCTCTTGGTTATGACACCAGATAAATTCTACCTATAGGTTTTTTTTTAAGATTAATCCATCCATTTTCATAAAATATAACACATTTAAGAATTTGTATCTAAGTTGCACACAGTCAAATTAATATATCAATACACTAGAACAATCGAATAAATACAAAGTAGATTATTAAAAATATCACTTGAATCAATAAATTGATTACATCCATTGAGTCCGCGTGTATTTAAACTTATGTTTGCTCCATCTCTATATAGAATGAAACAATAGATTAATTAAAATATAATATCTCAATAATGAGTTGCAAAGACGTTTAACGATTATCGTCACATGTGGGCTTTATAAAAACAGTCCGCAATATTTTTCAGGTTTCTTACCTTGTTTGTAAGTAACACAACCACCTGTAGTGGCTGAAAAATTCATTCAGTCTTTTAAAAGTATTTTTGCTTTTATAATAATAATCATAAACATTTATTTCCTTTAGAATATACACATTGTACGTACTATAATTTATTCATTAGATTTCTGAATGAATTCATTAATTTTTTATTTTTATTAAAGTTGTGGTAATTATCAAATAAAATATGTAATTATTAATAAATTCAGTTAAATCAAACCTAAAAGTTACAATGTTAAAAAAATGATGTTTTTATTTCTCTCAGTATTCTTAATCTTTTATCTTCTTTAAAAAAAAACTTTTAACTTACCATGTTAGTGCAGAGACCCAAAATGGATCGTGGCCTCCAAAAAGATCGTATGCCAACGTACCCTGTACTGGGTCACCTCCTGACAGTTACAAATTTGAAGGTTGCGCAAGTCAGTCTCCACCATGTCTCCTAGGTCCTAATGGACGACCCACATACGCTCTCTTGATTGTACGATCCTCCCCCATCCTATCAATATGACCCAGCCAACGGAGTCGGTGAGCCTTAGTCTTTCCGAGTACATTGGTTTGGGCCACCAGATGTTTGATTTCGACATTTTTTTGATTTCGTCAACTGCACATATCTCTTTTGATGAATGAACCAAAAGAATCTGTAAAATATTATATAAATTTGATGACCCAAATGGCACAATGGCGAAATATGCGCTTAATAAGCCAAGGGTTGAATCCCGCATCAAGATAAAATATGTAATTTTTTCTATGGAAGTGCCAGGCACACGAGCAAGCGGTTCACCCGAAGGTAAGTAATCATCACCGCTTATGGAAATCTGCTACAGCAATAGCATTGCACTGCGTTACTACCTTAGGGTAAGATGAGAATAATAAGAGAAGAGGGAAGTAAAGGTTGAGGGAGGGGATGAGGTCTACACATCACACTCAGTGTCGGGGAAGTACAACAATCTCTAGAATATCCCCGATATACCACGAGACTGTAGTACTTCTCCTGTTGAGACTATTCGTGCCGTAGTATAGCTTTATCACTATTAAAGAGGAATGTATTTAGTATCTTATGATAATAGCTAGTATAGGCTATTAAATATTACTTTCTCGTCAAAGCCCAGTTAGTCAGAATATAGTCGGCCTAATTATTTAAATTCATAACTCCAAATTTGCGGATGTGGATGGAAGGGTTGGTGGAGGAAGGCCAATATACCTTGACCAAACTGCCGAAGTTCTTAAGAAAGGCCAGGTTCCAAAGTACCCTTAACCGGCGAGCTTATATGATGAGAGTGATGAGTGT
This sequence comes from Baronia brevicornis, assembly GCA_031353405.1. Lineage (NCBI taxonomy): Eukaryota > Metazoa > Arthropoda > Insecta > Lepidoptera > Papilionidae > Baronia > Baronia brevicornis. Next base: position 13,438 of record JASFAT010000962.1, read on the forward strand.
GGATGAAGCCAAGAAAGTGTACCGAGATCGTAGCAAATGGAGATCTGTGGTCTCTGCCTACCCTTACGGCAAACAGGCGTGATTATATGTAGGATTAAATATACGTAACTTCAAAAAAAAAAAAACATTTTATCACTTCTCATATATGTCATTTCATTGAAACAGATAATCTTAAAGCCTATATGATGTTATATTTTGTATTTACCTAAAAAATAGATCTTTTTAGTCTTAAAGTAAAAATAAATTTTATAAAATTTCTTAAATTATAAAAGGTAATCAGCTTTTTGTTGTTTCTTTAAAATTTATTCATATGGACTTACAAATTCTGATAACGAGGCCCACGATATGGATTTCGTGAATTTAAAAATACAAATAAATTAAAAATAAAGTGATTATAAAATTGTAATGTTTATATTTCTTTTTCTTTCATGGCGATTAGCGTTAACTATTATGCCAGTGTAAAATTAAATATCAAGTATCTTGAAATGTAAATTCAGCTTTTCTGACTGTCTACCAAAACTGGCATGGACTTTTGCAGTTAAGCTAGAAAGATATTGTACAACCATTTATTTCATTTCACTATATACAAACAAGTAAAACTATATACAATTCATAGCTAATAATAATAGCATCAGATTATAAAAATATAACAAAAACTAAACGTCAATGATGTAACTTGGCTGGAAAAGTCCTAATGGTTATATTTCTTTTCTTTTCTTTGATGGCAATTACAATAGTTATAGCTATTATGCTAGTGTCAAGTAAAATACAATAATATCAAATCTCTTGAAATGTAACTAGTTCGGTTATCACGTTACGTCTTGGTGGCTGTTCTACCAAAACCTTGTATGGACTTTTTCAATCAACTTAAAAAGTCACGATACACGTATTTATTTCATATCACTTCACTTATGCACCTCAATCGAACTATACTGCATAGTACTCCACCGCAATTAAACAATATAACTGTTAATAATGCAAGATTATAGAAATGAAATAAAAACACAACGTCACTCATATAAGTTGGCGGGAAGGTCTAAGGTTATATTTTTTATTGGTATTATCTAACCCGGTATTGCCATTATCAATAATAATAAACGTTAAATAAAGTAACCCTCATTGTAAGCCCACACAAAACCTATAGACATGGTAATTTTATGTGATTTCTTGAATAACAACATACTAGAATTTAAGTAAGATTAAGACGTTGAATAGTTTATCTTTAGACCCGATCACATTTCTCCTCTAATAACGTAAAGATAGAAAAGGATGTTACTATAAATATTAATTGCTAATTGAATTTGCGTAATAGTTTTAGTTCAAACCATTGTCTTACTGTCCTGTCTTCTCTGTGGAAACATGAAATAAGGTTCGCATCGTCTTAGGCCACCCTTAAAAAACAAAACACTATTCGATTACAATTATAAATATAATAAGCATAAAAGCGAAAACGCTGTGTATGTGTGACATAGAACTCAAACAATAATAATTATTGCACATTCGGATCAGAAAAAAATACTTCGTCGAATAGTTTGGATCTCACAGCTCTACGACCAATAGAAAATTATGTGCATCGTTGAAGTTTTGAGACGTTTTGAGTGGTCAGGTGCAGGTCAATTTGCAATTTACTATATATATATATATATATATATATATATATATATATATATATATATATATATATATATATATATATATATATATATATATATATATATATATATATATATATGTACATTTGTTGGTTTTTTATCATTTTCAATATGGGACGACCGATTGGCTCAGTGGCGGGGCCCTCCGCCCGCGGAGTCAATGGTCGCGGGTTCGATTCCCGCATCGGAATAAATATTTATATGGATTTTTAAATGTTTATTCCGAGTCTGGTAACCTTCCCAATCCGCATTTCCTTTCCTGCCCCTTCCTTTCTTCTCTATCCTTTCCCTTCCTCTCCGCCAATCCACGGTCTGCCGTGCCAATGGATGCGTGGCTAGGGGCGAGCCTAGTCGTAAACGTACCGATCGTCCCGGGGTCGGGCTCCCCCGGGGACTATGGTGCCTTACCTCAGCATGCAGGGCTCTGCTGGGGCTGACCTACATCCTCCCTTGCGGCTCGTGGGATTCACTAAAGACGAATTTAATATACCTAATTTGTCGAAAATGACGGCGACGTGGTTCGCCACCCGTCACGTCCTGATTCTCACGAGGGCGAAAAGCGACCAATGACGAGCTGTTTCGCTGCGATGAATGGCAGCGGATAGAGCTCTGTGGTCTCTGCCAACCCCTGCGGGGGATAGGCGTGAATATATAAAAAAAAAAAAAAAAATATGGGAATTCAAAAAATTGTTTTATTGATATGATTCGAGGTTTTTATAGAAACGATAGGCAATCGAGCAAAATCATGGAAAGATCATTTGATGAAAAGACCACCGCTACTTATCAACATCTGCAGCACTAAGAGAACTATAGCTTGCCATCCTTTGAGTAAGGATTTTAATAATGACGGATGAATGAAGAAAGGAGTTATGGGAGAGATTGAAGGAAATAAAAGAAGAGAATGTGTGTTCTCATATTACCAACATATGTATATTTAATAGTATCCAAACAATATATCCCATTATAATCCCATTGTACGCATTTGTCGCCTATAGAATAATGTATCTATTGACCACGGTACAAAAATGTTTGATATTTTCAATATCAAAATACATCAATTAAAGTGATCGCTCTGTGATATCTTTGGCAGCCGATAGATCACAAAATTATTGTTCTCCTTCTTTTTTTATATTTCTTCTTTTTTATTCATTTTATAGTATTTTTACAATGGGATTACTTAAGTATACATTTTAACAATAGGGTTACTTATGTAATATTGATTACATAAGTAACCCTATTGTAAAATGTAGCTATACTGTGCGAAAATTTAAGGAGTTATAGTCCGGGCGTTGTTAAGTTTATATTATATTGTATTCTTAGGCTGACGCCTACTAATTCAATGGTCGTGGGTTCAATCTATCGGATAAATATATGTATGGCCTACAGCTATTTATTCCGAGTCTGGTTACCCATCAATACGCATTGGACAAGCGTGCTGGACTTGTGTCCATTTCTCCAGAAACGGGGAGGCCCATGCCCAGCAGTGTGATATATATATGGGTTGTTGAAAAAAAAAATTATTAATTAAAAAAAATGAACTGCTAAAAGACGTGCCAGCTGTTTCTAAAATGATAATGCGCACATCTGTCTACTTTATCATAAACCAATAAACCTTAAGCTCTTATGTTAATAGCGATCTTGTGTACAAATATGGAAGTCATGGGTCATGAAAAATCGGTAAGAAACAAAGATGATTCAACTTACGTCTTTTGAATGTTTTCTAAATTATGTATATATTGAATGTGAATTGATTAGAATTACAGGACTTTAATGATAAATGATTATCATAATTAATGTCTTTATTTGCGATTAATGGGTTCAAATGTAATGTTAGGCAATGAGCAATGACTGCCCGTAAAATAAAGTTTATAAAATATTTGATGCATCTTAGTAAAGTTCGTAAGCTTTACAGACCACCTTTATAAGATAATACTTAACTACAGTTATATCAAATACAAATGCAAATGTTGAAGAAAGTTGCATGCTCTGTTGAAGAAAGTTGCATGCTCTGTTGAAGTAAGTTGCATGCTCTGTTGAAGAAAATCACTGTACGCTGGTTTACTTCGTTAAAATGTTCACAAAACACACAAATAATAATTTAAAGTTATGATAGTTATATTCGAGATGTTAACGCGACGGAGACCACGTGAAAGAGAGAGATGGAAAAAGACAAAACATAATATATGACATAACAAGTAATATGACAATACTAAACATGCTCGAAAGAATCAGTCAAAAAAATTTAACTTTTATAAAATTATAAATACGGTATTTCTTTTGTCTCTAGTGTATTAGTGTAATATCAATTATTTTTTCGGAACCGATACTACATTGGCACCTTCAAAAAACAAGCCACATACCTAAAAGGCCGACAACGCTTCCGTGACTTCTGCGGTATAGCGGTTGTCTATGGGCGGCGTTGATTGCTTTCCATCAGGCGACACGTTTGCTCGTTTGCCCTCCTATCCTATAAAAAAAATACCAGTTGATAGAAATTATTTGGCTTTCTATGGCTTTTAGGAAAATTATAATTTTTAGGATGTATAGTTTTTATACGTGTGATTTGGTGGCCTACAAAAACTTAGCCTCCGATATTCGAGTTCAGATATATTTATATCAGTGCGGTTTAATGTCAGTTGCTGACTTGTTGATCATTCAGATCAGCATTAGCAGCATTCAACAATACCTGGAACGATCAACCAGACCTTGATTGGACGATCGTCTTATGTATGGCTTATTGGCAGTGCGATCGTCTCCCATCTCTCTTGTCTTCTATAGATATCCGAGCCAATGGAGTATAAATATGTGCCTTTGTCTCTCCGATTATATTGGCATCAGTCACGAGCTCTTCAATTTTAGCATTATTAACGATTTCCCAGCTTCGGTCTGGTTTCTGCTTTAGATCAAAATCTTTCCAAAAAAGAAATTAAATTTAATTATAAACGGTTTTAAATTACCTATACAACATATTACAGACGATCTATTGGCTCAGTGGCGGAGCCCTCCGCCCGAGGGTTCGATCCCCGCATCGTGGATCGCCATCCATCACGTCCTGATTCTCATGAGGGCGAAAAGCAACTAATGGAGAGCCGTTTCACTGCGTATGGTATATAATGGTAGCGGATGGAGCTCTGTGGTCTCTGCCAACATCTGCGGGTATATATAGACGTATATATATATATATATATATATATATATATATATATATATATATATATATATATATATATATATATATATATATACTCATGATTTACATTATATGTGATGGCTTTATAGCATTCATAGACCTTTTTATAAAAAAGAATAACCGTTATATTGCATACAAAAAAAACGCTATAAGAAAAACTATTCAAAATAGTTTCGGGTTAATTATTTAAGAGTCCGATATTAACCAACTGTTTACAATCGACCGACCATCATTCAACATCACTTCACGGTCGGGAGTCGTCATTAGATGGAAGAGTGTTGTAAGGGTTTTTTATTCCTTTAATAGTGAGAGTTATTGGCAAAGGGCATAAGAAAGTGACTAAAAAAATATTATGACTCGGCTCAAAAATAGTGAATTTTAAGTTTTCTATTATTATTTTTTTATATATTTACAAAATCCACAGAACTTAAATAACGGATTGACAGAGCATGCAGATGCAGATTAAGTAATTTTAGTTATTGCAAAAAAAAGGTGTCATAAATAAAGTTTTTCTATTCTATTCTATTCTATAATACCTGTAGGCCATTATTTATACAGGAATGCAACCCGCATCATATTATATAATGATTTTTAAAACTAAAATATTTAAAGTCAATGTAATAATAATGTTAATATTCTGGAGAAACTCCTGTATGAAATCTAAAAATTCTTAAATTAAATTAATCATGTTGAGTATTCTTCTAAGAGTGCCTCTCCGACTTGCGATGGTGGGCAGTCAACTCAACACACAACTTTCCTCCTCCTTCGCGAGGTACAGCAGTTCTGGAGCACTCGCTATCCAGGTCCACTCCCTGATATTACGTAGCCAATACTTTCTTTTTCGACCAACTTGTCTTTTGTCCGCGATTTTACCCATAATTATCAGTTGTAGCTATTTGTACCTGTCATGTCTTATGATATGACCCAGGTAAGCAACTTTTCTACCTGTGACAGTCTGCAAAAGTTTACGCTTTTGCTTGTCCTGTCGGAGACCTATGTTGTGTATAAGAATATAAATACAATCTATATTCGGTAAATATAATAAAAAATAATTAGTAGTATATATAACAAAAGAATAGTTTTTTACGTCCACTATTTTTGTACCGAGTAGCAATGTTCCGTCTGACAAGTGGTGTTGAGGCAAGTGATACAAAAAATGACTAGTTTTTTATGTGAATATGCCAAATGTTTATCACTCATTTTCTAATAATTAGCTTTCAACGGTTTCATATATACTTTTGACTAATGTGCGAAACAACCTTACAATTCTTTTTTTTAATTTTATTAAGGATCACCCACAGCAGCGCTTTTCGCAACAACGGTTGACAAATTTTCGCGCCTATTTTATTTATATATATTTTATACACATATTTATCTATTTGTCTTGATATCTTCCATTTTTGAAGATTTTAATCGTCTATGGTTGCTTTTTGAATGAATGTATATTTTTTTTATAAACGAAACGCACGTTAAGTCCGGTTTTAGTACTTTAGTATATTTTTTTTAACTTTTGTTGAAACTTCAAGTAATAAAGGAAATATTTTTTATATTTATTTATTTAGTTACTTATTTACCAATTTTTTAGAATTTAATAGTTGTAGAGCCAGGCAGCTACGATGTGCCAACTTAACTGGGGAAATACCACATAAACAATATAGGAATTTAATGGTAGCATTTCTCTCTGCCAACCCCTGCGAGGGATAGGTGTGAATATATATATATATATATATATATATATATATATATATATATATATATATATATATATATATATATATATATATATATATATATATATATAGTTTAATTTTATCCATCAATTCAACGTATGTCTTCAGCCTTAGCGCCAGAAGGAAGTAGCTATAGATTTGTAGAATCGGAAAATGTGAGACACGCTCGAGATATTTGGTCGTTGTCAAATATTTTCCCACGAGGTAAAGACTTGGATAAATTTGAACAAATGTTTGAAGAGGTCGGCAAATATCGTAACAAAGTTCTTCGCTCGTAAAGTAACCCCTCTCTATCCATCTCCAAGCTGCGGTGCTTTAATTAAGAGTGGCCGAGATTTATTGCCGACTTGAGCAAGCATGCCCTAGCCTAATAGATTTGCGGTCTAGTCTCTAAATAGAAATTGAAACGAATGAAAATCAGTTCTAAAAGAGATATAGAAATATATGTAGTTGTAATACGATAATATAATATTAAGAAGTTAGGTATAAATTGTTGTTGGAAGAATGGATGAAAGGATGGATGAGTGTGGAGGAGGCGGGAAGGGTATGCCGGGATCGTAGCGGATGGGGCTCTGTGGTGTCTGCCAACCCCTGCGGGGGATAGGCGTGAATATATAATAATAAAAATGTAACCCTAATTACAGGCAGACACAAAATTAACTTACAGTGAAGTCAGACTGGACAATATTAGAAATTATGTAACAATCTACATCCTAGATTTAATACGGTGAGTGAATTGTACCACATTATAGTGGTGAGTGTCTAATTTATTGTTATTTTTCATGTAGGTATTTGTGGTACAACTCACACAACAATGAAAGCGGAGCATTGGAACCAAACATGCTTTTTTAAATCGTGATATTTTTAAGTGTATATATATATATATATATATATATCTATTTGTATATACAATATATAACATTCTTTCATTTTAATCTATATATCCCATATTTGAATAGAAATTCCATTTGAAAAATCTATTTTTTGGAAAAGTTTCTTTTAGAAGACACAAGCAAACGAGCAAAAGTGTCAGCTGATTGTAAGCGACCGCCCTTCATGAACAAACAAGGACACAACTGCGATACCTATCTTAAGGTAAGGGTATGAATAGTGGGACAAAGAAATTTGGATCTCTGAGTTCACCATATGAAATGCGGAAACAGTAAAATGCTTACCCACGACACCAACACTCACCCGCACCCCGGCTCTAGCCGAGCACGTAGAGTAGGGAACACTTCTACACTTCTACACCGGCCACTTACATGAGATTCTCTCACGTACCCGGTCGGTTCTCACTCCCTAGACCTAAGGGCCTAGGGGACTAATAGGGACAATTGTTATTTCAGTCTAATCCTCCCTCACTCCGAAATTAAAATCGGCACACACGCACACACATGTGCACATCCGACAATACCATTTTATTATTATTAGATTCGAAGATTGTAATGCTGGTAGCCTTTTGGCCTTAACAGCTTTATCGAATACTGGGACCCCACGGGCAAGTAAAATATATTTGGGAATCTGCGCAAATCGCAGATTCCATCGGTTCGCGAGCCGCTATGTTATTTCATGTCGTTATTCTGTGTGGATGTGGTAGGTACTTTGTGATCAAACCGGGCCTTGCACTACCATGGCTCTGCCACAATTTCTCATATAACTTTATCCATCTAACTTTTCTTAGCTAATAAAGCTTGTGCTAGGAAGATATACGGGTTTACATCAGTCTCTCCACTAGAAAGGTAGCCGGTGGTAGACGGTCCCAGCGATGTTCAGGCACAGAGCGCAGACCCGTGGTCACAGAAATAACCAAAGCAGGACCAAGTTATCAATAATAGAATACATATTTCTAAAGGCGCAATTGTAGAAGCTTGCATGGGGCACATAGAGGGCTAGTTACTTAATTGAATGGAAGAATAGAACTCATTATCTTAGATCGTAAGCAGAATGTTTACCAATTGGGCTGCTGATACTTTAAATATATACATTGAATAGAGCGCGAAAAATAAAAGTTAAATCATTGTAAATTATTGTTGATATTAAGTTAAGCAATTATTTAAACACCTGTCTAATCTAACAATCCCTATTCATCACTAATAATTAAATATCGACGAGCAATTGTCTCAGTGGTTGGGCGTACGGAGTCATTGATCGCGGGTTCGATTCCCGCATGGGTATAAATATATATATGACATACAAATGTTTTTTCCGAGTTTGGTTACTATCCCGCCAATCCCTATTGTACAAACATTTATTCAAACAGCAATCATAGACGATTAAAATCGTCAAAAATGAAACGTATCAAAATATAGAGACGAAAATTTTGAAACCGTGGTTGCCAAAAGCACGGCGCTTATATGAAATATTCAGAATATAAAAAAATTGTTGTAATTATTTTTTAATTAGGAACTTTGTATGCTTTAAGTATATATTTGACAACTAAGTTTTTTTACACTCCATATATGTACGTATATCCCATTGGTTGATGCGCCCTCCCCATTTCTAAGAGGAATGGACATTAACGCACCAAGCTTATCCAAAGCGGATTGATGGGGCACCAGGACTCAAAATAAATACCTGTAGGCCTTACATATGTTATTTATTCGGAGTACGAACCCGCGACTGTCTCTAAAAGCAGTAGCTTCGCCGCTGAGCCAATTAGCCCGTTATTAGGATTAAGTGACATGAAATAAAATTATGTTTAAATTTCTAAAATCCATCCGCTACCCTTCTGTTGTCCATAAAATCACCTGTAGACAGCTCATTCAACTTTATGACATGATCATCAACTGACTGCTCCGGAACTAATAAGAAACTATTTAGTTTGATGTCTACTTTCTATGACAATAATTGTACCATAATACCTTACGATAAAGTTCATAATAGTCAATAAATTTGGGAAGGTTTTTACTAAACAATTTTATATTTGCTGTTTAAACTTCTTGAATACAACCTTAAAATTATCTACATAAAAAGTTAACATAATGCTCTTTTGAAAATTGTTAAATATACAACTTCAAATCAATGAGATATTGTAAAAAAAGCAAAGGACAGCGGGTTAAGTGTTTTTTTATTTACATTATCCATCGTTAATAATGTTTTTTTCGCAGAAGGGATAGAATGAATGGTTTCCGTTCATCAACAACTTGTATACACTTCAAGTCAAATTATTTCCCGCGACTTAATTCACTTTTTAACTGCCTTCCTTTATTTTCCCATAAAATCGATTTCTATATATCATCGAAATCGATTTTCTATATATTCGAGATGGGAATTTATCATATAATCGATAAATTCCCATCTCGAATGACTACAACAGCAAATAAAAAAAAAGAATAATAGTCTTTTCCCTTTTATTATCTTTTTATCTTCTTGCAAAATGTCTGTGAGAATAAGTTAAGCATTAAATAAAGATGATATATGAAAAAATTTAACAACTGAAAAAATTGGAAAATGGACTTTTCCCGCCAACTTACAACAGTGACATTGTGTTTTTATTTCATTTCCATAATCTTATATTATTATCAGTTATATTGTTTAATTAGGGTGGCGTATTATGCTATTTAGTTTGATCAAGACGTATAAGTGATGTGATATGAAATAAATGCTTGTATCATAAATTTTTAAGTTGCCTTAAAAATATGGACAGTCAAAAGTTTTACTTAGCTAAGATCCACGACAAGCAAAACAATAACAGAAAATTAATAATGTGTGTTTTTCCGTTGGGTTTAGTGGATTTATTTGGAACTTAAACCAAAAACTTACCGAAAATCGGCCATCAACTCTCCACCCACCAACCACTATACACAACGCCAAACACACACTATCACTTTTCCATCTTGTACACGACACGTGTTTCGCCCCAACACGAGGCATCTTCAGGTATAGTAGACTCTACGGAAGACAACCGAAAAGTGTCTGTCACTTTTCGGTGTATGTATAGTGGTTGGTGGGTGGAGAGTTGATGGCCGATTTTCGGTAAGTTTTTGGTTTAAGTTCCAAATAAATCCACTAAACCCAACGGAAAAACACACTATTAATTTTCTGTTATTGTTTTGCTTGTCGCGGATCTTAGCTAAGTAAAACTTTTGACTGTCCATATAGTGATGGATTTTCGCAAAGTAACGCCTGACTCCATTAATAATTGCCTTAAAAAGTCCATAGAAGGTTTTGGTAAAATGGCCATCATTTTATCAAGAGGTAACGTGATAAGCTGACTTGTTACATTTCAAGAGATTGGATATTACCGTATTTTTACTTGACACTGGCATACTAGTTATAACTAATTGCCATCAAAGAAAAGAAAAATTGGAAAAAATCTTCAAATTTAAGCGGAGGGGGAGGGTCGGCAGCGACGTAACCGCAATGCGCATTCTTCCAAAAATTCCGCGTAAAGAAAACAACCGAATGTTTTTTTATGGGATAGGAAGGCAAACGAGCTAGCATGTCACCTGATGTAAAAGCAATCAACGCCGCCCATAGACATTCACAGCGCCATAGGCAGTGCGGAAGCGTTGCCGACCTTTAAGGAAAGTGACATAATGGGAATGGGAGGGGGAGTGGGAGCGGGAGGGTATTGGGCCCCTGGAACTCAGGGCGCTTACCGTACGAAGCGCGATAGCTAAGCTACCATGGCTACCAGTTATGGTAGCGCATCGCTAATATATTGTAAATATATGAATATACAGTATACATTCCGCTGCATTTCAATATCACCACAAATGTAGGAAATTAACATCTCACTTTAAAGCCACAAATTGGGAATTACAGTTAATGTGATTTAACGATAAACTCCCGAGCGCATGGACTTGATTGGAACTCAAGACAAATTACTCGATTTGAAAGTTTCAGACAGATTGCTCAAGTGTAACGGGGACAACTAGTCGGGACAAGTTAGGGAACTTAGTAGGCTAAGTGAATTAACACCAACAAGATAGTGTCCTGTGTTGGAAGTTCTTGAACATGATAGTCTTCAATGTCCGTTGCCATTTGCTGTTACAGTTTAGCATATAAATGAATTAAAGCATGTGATGTATTTATATAGAAATAGATTAAAGGCTTCCAAGAACGTTACGTTGACGGAAGAATATAAGACTTGGCATAGTTAAATTTCATATGAAGAAGGCAAAAGATGAAAAAAACAAGTAATATAAAGAAGATGAAGTCAATTCCTACTTAGGTCAACAAAGAAAAAAGAAAAAAATTATTTTAATTAATTAAACATCAAGTGTCATTCATTACAACTTTAAAATGTATTTGAACTTGATTCGATACTTAAAGCTATCTACTCTTTTCCTTGAACAGTAAGGTCGAAGTATTTTATTAACGATTGAAAATAGTGCATTGACGAAGTGCTCGCTTTCTGGGTCCAAGGTTGTGAGTTCGAATCTTGAATTCTGACTCTGATTGTTTGTCTTTATTATTTAATTATTTCAATACCTCCAAGGAATAGTACGCCAACTTAACTTTAAATTGAATACCTCACTATGTTTAAATTGAAAACGAACAAATAAATATAAATAATAAAATTATTCAGTTTTCACTAACAATAGTTGAACTACTCAACTTGTAAATTTCATTAAAATAGCTTTGATTATATAGCAAATACCGACATTTTTCAATTCGAAACCAACTATTTTCGACTTGGCATCGTACATGACATCGTGACATTGGCAAGTATTCTTTGGAGGTATTAATTTATAATAGCATCATGACACAGAGAATTCCAGTGTATATATTACATTACACTTGTCCAAGATGTATTGGTGGGATATCTAGACTCGTATAAATAACTGAAAGCCATATTTTTTTCAGGGTCTCCCCATTTCTGGAGGAAGGGACATTAGCCCATCACGCTTATCCAACTACATTCGGAATAAATATCTGTAGGCTATACTTATCCCGATGCAGGAATCGAATCTACGATCAATGACTCCGTAGGCGATATGCCTGCGACTGGGCCAATGATCGTCATTGTTCGTAAGCTATATATATAATAATGTATTTATTTCGATGCGGGAATTGAGAACGCGACCATTTACTTTGAAAGCGATACTTTCGCGACTGAGCCATTTAGGTTGTTTCATCATAGTAGTATACTTTTTTATAAAAAAAATACTCACCCAAGTGTTCTTTACTGCCAGTTGTTATTTCAAACGTCTTAGAATAGGGTTGTCACCCTCGCGTTAAGACGTTTCCTGTTGCCTTCTTGTGATCACACACCAAGACGGCGCGTGCTATCTACGGTACTATTATTTAAAGCTGTATACTCTATTCCTTGAACAATAAGGTCGAAAATAAAAATCATAAATACCCTTAAAGTTTATGGAAATTGGAGACTTCCGTTCGTGTGACCAGCACGCGTTAGTTGTGATGTGCGGTATGCGTACATGCATATTCATTTACGAACGGCCAGGTGGCGGTTAGATTCAAAAATAACGAATTCAAAAGAAAAGAACAGTTCACCACAGGCGGTTAGGAGTTGAGAAATCAATGACAGCTTAGCAGATTCTGAAGTGATTAACAAAAAAGCAAGCATTTTATTATTAATAATATAGTCGACCTAATTATCAGAAGTCCTAAGTCTATACGTACAATACATATCGTCACGCCTGTCTCCTGTAGCGTTATGCAGAGACAAAAAAGCAAGCATTTTATTATTAATAATATAGTCGACCTAATTATCAGAAGTCCTAAGTCTATACGTACAATACATATCGTCACGCCTGTCTCCTGTAGCGTTATGCAGAGACAAAAAAGCAAGCATTTTATTATTAATAATATCGTCGACCTAATTATCAGAAGTCCTAAGTCTATACGTACAATACATATCGTCACGCCTGTCTCCTGTAGCGTTATGCAGAGACAAAAAAGCAAGCATTTTATTATTAATAATATCGTCGACCTAATTATCAGAAGTCCTAAGTCTATACGTACAATACATATCGTCACGCCTGTCTCCCGTAGCGTTATGCAGAGACACAGATCTTTATGAAACTTTTTATAAAAAAAATTATAAAATCATTCTTACTTTCGGTAAAAAAGAGATATTTTTGAGGTAACTATAAAATATTCATTCAGACATGCTTTAAGATCATGGGTTAGATGGCATCAAAAGGGATAAATGAGAGAAATATTTTTATGGAATTATGATTTATTTCTTATTCAGATATGATAGTTTCTGATAATAAGGCAGATAATATAATATCGGCTGTATCTTCATCATATTCGTTTTCATCACTATAATTACAACTCAAAGAGTCCGTTAGTGGATATTCGTCTCAAATTTGAAGGGTGTTGCCTTAATTCCCACGATTGGAGAGTGGATTAGGGATCGCATAAATTAAAAAAAGACAGGATAATCGAGCAAGACCAAACTATTCGCATCTGCTCCAGCGGTACTGCAATGAGTTGCCGGCCATTAGAGAATATAGGGTAAAGATAAGAAGAGAACGAGTAAGGTGAGGTAAGAGATGAAGATTCGGCCCCTAGCACTCAATGCTGATAGAAAGAAGTGCAGTAGAAAAGCTAAATGGAAATGGTCTTTAGATTTATTATATGTACGCGATTGTATCCTAACATATTCGTTTAGAACAAATCGTCTATTAACAATAAAGACGAAAAGTTACTTCTGTCGTTTTTTCCCAAATGAGCCACAATGTGTATGCAAATATAACCAATCGTTCTTCTATGTCTCATTAGCCAGATTAGTTATTGAGGTTGTAACTTTTTCAACGTTTTTGAGAGAGTAAAATTGCGGTAAAACCCGGTAAGGCTATTAAGTCAACAAGATAAGAATTCTAATACCTTTTATATTCGTTGTTTTGGGCAGTTTAGCCTAAGGTCTTTTTCTTATATTATGTTACTTATACAATTCTTTATTTATAGTTACTTATATTCGAAGTTACTTATATAATTTAAAAATATTTACATTTCTTTTAAATACGGGTTTTCAAAATAAAAAATGACGGTGGTAGGAGGATAGGTACATATAAAAGGTCGAAATTAACTAAAGGTGAAAAATGTCTTTCAGTTTATGTTTCATATTTAAAAAATAAAAAAAATCAAATATAATCTTTAATATCGGTCCAAATAAAATACGTTAGCGCCGTCTCGCTCGAACGCCCATGTTTAAATTTTGAATGAGCATAATGTTCAACGTACAATATTCAGGGGTACTAAACATTTAATAATGCAAGACAAAAAATGACACTAAGGTTTTGTAAATATAAAATTGAACTTTAGTTTTCAACTTTTACAATTTCGAAATAATTTAATGGCATAAAAAATATAAGTATATAACAAATAAAGAAGGTTGGTGAAAACAATGGTTAGTTAAAAAATAATACTACACAATTAGATTTCTTATTTATACGTAGTCTTATTTTCTTAAAAGTATATTAAAGAATACCTAGATTTTGAAACAAAAATATTATCTATTATATTTTCTGTAAGGAGAAAGGAAATAACTTTGAATTTTTTTTATCAGTCGAGAACGATTTAAAGTTTTTATTACTTTATTTTTGCAGAACTCTTCGAGGAAAATTCAACTTTTAGTTTAAGATTATTTTATTTCTAAATATAAAAGTTTGCAATGAGTCCAAATGTTTGTAACTCCACCAACTGGCTCGCGACAATATGACCGTTAAAAATAAGCCACCGTGCAGTACTTCCTTACGTAAACTTACAGAGGCGTATTTAGAAATTTAAATTTTCGAAATTCTTATAATATACTACGTTAATAAATTGACCAATTAAAAATAAATTGACAAATCTATTACTATTTATGTAAAAGATAACTTGCTTGATTGCTTGATGAATTGGTTTTTTATTATGGGATTTCACTAGAACTAGAATTTTTTCTTTTCTTATAAACACATAAATACATTGTGTAATTATCGCTTTGCACTACAAACATTAATAAAAATTATTTCTTATTTATTTAAATTGTAACACAACCAATAAATTTAATTTAAAAGAAAAAAGCAGGCTACTTATTTTATCATGTTTCTTTTTCAATTTTATTCTTCTAAGCTATAATAAGCTTCATAAGATGAATATTACTGATATAATTTTTACTAGCCAGTGCTATCACGCATTAAGCGACAAGCCCACAATGAATAATAAAATTAATAACGGTTATAATTTTAAAACAAAATAGTAAAACGATGTTTAAGCGCGCCCCTGTGCTCCTTTTCGTCTTTAGTGTATACGAACAACTGTTGAGATCGCAAGGAAAGCTCACCCTTCAAAATATTTTTTTTTATTACTTTACCTGGCTTTAGTTGTTGAGACTTTATAAAGTATTATCGTCTATTTTTTAATTTAAAATAATTGAACAAAATTGTATAGTAGGTATGTTTGCTTTGATTTAAATGTCCGCTTTTTAGACTAATTTATTTTTATTTTTCTTTAGAAAGCAATTAATGGCTTTATTGTATTATTTTCTGAGAAAAGATTTAAAAAAAAATGGAGTGTTTTCTCAAATTTATAAATTAAGTGAACTTGTGTTTTTTTTCCAAATAGTGACTGGTTACGAAATTTCGAATTTCCTTAAATGATTTTTTTAGTACAGAACTCGTGTTAATATGTAATTGTATATAAATGATAAAGTCCACACACATTTTGCTACTACCGCTATATCAAATTTTAATTAATAGGTGTTAAATTTTAATTATTTATTAAATTTTAATTAATAGTAAGGTACAATAATTATATCAACTTGATAATACAGGAGAGATCCTTTGCCAAAACAAGGTATAAAATCACAATGCATGACAATGCGTTCTTGAGTAGCCACTAAAAAGCTACGCACTTTAATCATTATTTAAACTAACAAGTAACAAGCGAAGGGGATTGAAGGGTCCGACGTAACGTCTTTTGCGCCCTAAGACGTTGAGTTTCTTGCCGACCGGCGCGCGTGCGGGCCGAGTGCTTCTGCACCCCTGGATTGCGCGCCAAATTCAAATTATATTTATTTTTAGAAGTATTTTTTTTATCTTGGGTACCTGTTTTATGAGGGAAGTGAAATAAAGTGTACATTAAAAATAAATTGTATAAAATTTATTTTAAAATATTTGTTTGGCTTATGATAGAATGGTTTTTTAGTTCAGCTGGTGTGCATTTTTTTAATTTATAAAAAATAAAAATTGTGCAATACCAAAAGTGAAATATAGTCTGATTGGGTGCTTTATATTGTTATTAAGTGTAAGGATTAATTCTTTGGAGGTTCATTCAAGACATTTATTGATTAAGGTAAGTTATTCATATTTTCAATAATCTAAAGTAAATACGGACTTCTATTTTAGGTCGAATATTACAAAACCTGATTGTTCTAAATGTAGAAATTTTTATTTAATAACCAAAAAATAAAGTCCACTTTTTCAAGACTATTCTCGGACGCGAAGTTAAATCACCAAATTAAATGTACGTTGTGAAGTGGCAATAACTCAGTTGGTAAAGAATTGCTCAGTTAGAAAGAAATTGTTGTACAACACGCACTCTTCCGAGGGCTTGGATTCGATTCCTTCATCGGACTATTGACATGACTGGTTTGCATTTAACTAGTAAAAGTATTATTAGTTTTGTTAAAATAGGCTAATAAGAATCATAGTATAATTCTTATTAGCCATAATATGAAAACATTGCTAGTATTCTTTGTTTGTGTAAACCTTTTTTTAAATTTGATTTTTCTGTCACTATCGTCATATTCAAGATTACGCGTGCATGCGTTAAGCTTACCTTTTTTTTACTGACGAGTACGTGATATGACCACCACCTGTTTCCCTTTAAATAAATATTATGAGCATTTGACAATCTTATTTGCTCAGTAGCGCTTGTACTGATCATGATCATTATTCCTAACTGCTTTTGGAATCACTGGTTACGGGTTCAATTCCAGAATAACTATATCAGCTTACAGATATATTCCAAGAGCGTGTAACCCACTAATGGGGCAAGCGTGATGGGCTCATGTCCATTCCTCCAAAAATGGGGAGGCTTCGTGATCAACAGTGGGACATATGTACATAGGCTGTATAAAAAAATAAGATCATCCTCACCATCAACAGTCTGCGGCAGTCCACTGCTGGAAATAGGCCTCCCCAAAGAAGCGCCACCATCCCTATCTTCGGCTTCACGCAGTCAGTTTCTGTCGACCGCACCGCACTGATCATCACACCATCTAACGGGGGGCGTCCCATACTACGTTTGCCAAGACGCGGTCTCCACTCCAGCACTCGTCTGCTCCAGCGATTTTCGGATCTCCGACAAACGTGACCAGCCTATTGCCACTTTAGTTTGCTAATTCAAAAGTCTAAAAAAGAAAAATAAAGCAGAAAGAAGGTATTTGTATGTAATTAGATGTCAGTAAAATGTATTACATGCCCAGCTGATGATATCAATTAGATATAGTAGATAAATAAGACGTAAGACTTTAAAATAATTTTATTGGAAGATGGGTAGTACCAACTCACCACCCAATACAACCACAATAGTCCACTGCTGGGTACTGACCTCTTTTAAATATCTAGATGGTAAACAATAAATGGTATCGCCTGATGGAAAGCAATCAACATCGCATTGACAGATGCCACGGCATAGGCATTATAAAAGCGATGCTTGTAACCCTTGCCCTTCTCCACAAATGAGAATTATATAGAGGATAAATCCTCATGTGATCAGTATAGCTGGGAGATGAGAAGTAGTCTGGTCTCTTATACTTATTGTTTCAAACTTGCATGAACAGTAAGTACACGAATAGTAACATCTGCATGTATTATTATAATTATGATTTGTATTTTTGTTTTTTTTTTATTATATTATATTTAAATTTCTGTTTATTTTTCTTTTATACAAAGTAGCCATTCCTAATCATTATTTTTAATTTATTTTATGTGTATATTCTTTGTTTACTATTTTGTACTTCTTTATGGATCATTAAAAAAGTTTTTCTTTCTTTCTTTCCATTATTAACAAAACAAAAAGAACAAGGCTATACCTACAATGTGTGGGAAGCGATGGAAAACCATCCGACCCTTCTCTGCGATAGAGATCCAAGCATCGACCTAATCTACGGAAAGGCTTAAATCGTTACCAGCCTCTCCTTTGCGTTTTGCCGTTGTATTCTATACAACCTAATTTATTACAATTGTTACAGATCTTACAATTTAATAATGTAACAGAATTTGCCATGTGGTATCGTATGCATACTATCTGTGTATAATATTTTTAATTATGAAATGTATAGTATATAGGCGTCTACTACGTCACATGAAATACGTGACGTCATAATTGCCCGCGCAAAAAAGTAGGGTAACCATTCGTAAACAGTTTGCAGGACACTCCAAATAACGAATAAATAGCTATAAGCAATTTTTTTTCGATATGTGGTAATGATTATAACGTTATTAGTATTTATTTATCAATGTGTCTACACATTAAATAAATATAAATCAAATGTTTTTCTTTTACAATTTAACCTTTATGTACACATAAAGAGGTCTTTGTAAAAAATGATTTAAGTTTAGTTTTATTCTAAAAAAATAATATTCCTACAAAAATATTAAAAAAAATTAAAAATTATTTCCCCGCTGAATTGCCGGAAATAATAGTTTTACATGTGTCTCTGAGTGTATAAATTAATATACTTATGAGTGAGTTCATTCTGAGTGAATTAGCAAATATGTTAAAAATCATATAAAAAGACGCTTCGTATGGAACAAACTGGTAATTATTAGGACTCAATTGAGGTTGACGATGAGCAATTGAAAGATATAGCGAAGTAAAGTTCCAAAATGTTATATTTTAAATTAATAAGTTTTTAAAAAACTATGATCAAACTAAACATCCACTTTAAAGACGTCTGATTAATAGATGGTTTAATTTTCATTTTGCTCACTGTAGTCTGTCTTCTAATAGTATTAAGATCAATAGTGATTCAATCAAAAAATAATTTCGACAGTATTGTAATTATTTATTATAAAATCTATAGAATTTCTTATTTTCTAAAATATATATAAAAAATTAAATACTTAAATCGAGTAAAATTTTATATATTATACTTGTACCGTTTTTATATGTTAAACTTGTAATAAAATTAGAAAAACAATTAGTTAGACAATGCATCTTAATTAATAAAAATAATAAGTACAAAGTATTGTGTTACTGGCAATTTAAATAACGTTTTTCTTTAAATTCTTTCAATATAGTGCAGACATTGAAATACATTTAAGGGAAAGTATTCACACTTAAAGTCCTGAATTTTCAAGCTGGTCGCGTGTGTTACAACTTAAAATAATATTTTTGTCAATTATTAATATTAATCATAAAATGCGTACTACCATGAAGATAGCGTATTTATGGTTCTCAGCATGTATAAAATAATAGTTTTAAATCAGGACGTCCGCTATTATATGTTGCGCCTGGTCAACCTATCAGGAACCAACCTTCACCCGATAATTGGGACGGTCAGAGCGTGGAACGCGTTAAAAACGCGAAAAACGCGTTATTTTTAACGTTAAACGAAATAAAAGAGTAATGAGTTATTGATTCAACCGGGGTTAATGCTCGTCGTAATAACACTGGGCCTCGGTGTCAAGGGCGCGGCTGACTGCGCGTTTACACAGACTTTTTAATTTGTTGTGATTGGTGAAAGTGAATGTAATGGTATTCTCCATTCATTCATTATTGAAGGCAGTGAAATAATATCTATATATTAATATGTGAAGAAAAAATTTTGTACCTCTTTTTGAGCACACTGCGCGCACCGAAGTGTTTGTGATATGGCATGGTTATACTTAGTACATTTGTAGAAGCGTACAGAAATATATAAAATAAAATCTCATTATTTTTTTTCGAATTTAGACTATTGGACGACGTTAATATTCAACTTGTTAGTTTAAATTTGCGTACCAATAATATAATTCTTATAGATCTTAATGTTTTAGAATATAAATAACTAAATTTTACATTAAATCGTAATTATATCATATTATATTTATATATCATCTCTTACATAAAAAAAATAGAGTTATAAATTCACGAATAAAATAGCAAGCAAAAATGCAAAAAGTCATGGTTGAATGCCATTTAAAAAAAAAGTATATGACATTCGAAATTCAAATATTCTATTGGAATGCACAACCAAACACGCTAGCTTTCGGAGCGAGTGGTCCACCGCACGCCCGCAAGAAGCCGACTTAATTGTCCGGAGATTTACGGGGCAGGGATGTGTTTGCCAAATTGAAAGTTGACTATAAATTAGCCAGAACTGCCCACCAACATTGCTAATGCAGGCACCTACGCAGCGAAGTGATTTATGCCGATTTTGTGACCGACCGACCAATTTAACTGTAACGTCCGATGCAATCTCCCCGTGTACACGGGAACTAGCCCCTTTATCGATTAAGTGAAAACGATTGTGTAACCATTTATTTGTACGTTTTATTTTTTATAAAATAAATAGATAGAAGGGTAATTAGGATACTTGATGGTAAGGACCATCGCAAACCATGATCATCTACTGTATTAAGAGCACTGCAAATGCGTTGTCCATCTGCGAGTAAAGACCTGCGAGTAAAGTCCTTGCTGCTTGTGGGATCCACTTGGACGAATCTTAATATACCTAATTCGTTAAAAAATGACAGCGACGTGGCTTGTCACCCGTCACGTCCTGATTTCTACGAGGGCAAGAAGCGACGAACGGATAGCCGTTTCGCTTCATGAATGTGAGAGGAATCTCTATCAATCTTTATCTATCCGCTACTAAGTCAGATATGTCTATCTGACTTACAAGCTAGGTCACTAGGACTTTAAAAGTTTTTTTTTATGGGAAGCAAGCTTGCCGACCTTTAAGAAAAGTGGCATTATGGGAGTGGGAGGGAGAGGGGAAGGAAGATGGGGGAGGATGTCGCGCCTCCGGAACTCAGGCCGCTCACCGTACGAAGCGTACGGTAGCTAAGCTACCACTCAGACGTCGGTTTTCTGCGGGAGTGCGGTACTTCCCCGGGCGAACCGAGCCATTCATACTACAGACAAAAAATATGCGTTTCTTGACAAAGTATTCGTCTGCAGCGTGGCTCTACCATTTAAAAGTACACCTTTGTTCAAATTATATGATCATTAGACAGAACAAAGTGAAAAGTAATCAAACCTTTGAAGAACTCCTTAAAACTCTGCATTATTTTCTGTTATACAAACCGATTTGAACTAGGGTCCCTGACAGAAAGAACCACAATCCTTTCCAAAGTTCTTTTGTAGAACTTATTTCGTTACAAAGTAAGGACTTGTAGTACTTATTTTGCGGATTATTACCCCTTTTTCTTTGTCTTCAAACAAAAGGCCCTTTGAGCTTACATCTTACTTCGTTTTTTAAAAAGTTCTCAATAATTTTGTATACGCATAGGCCTTTAATTATGTCTGGCCTTTTGAATTATGGAATAACTGGTATCTTTTCTGTCGGGTACATGAAGGTTCTTGCCTTCTTAACCTATGGTTCCGGGTTATAATTCATGATAAAGAATATTGTCGAAGGAAGAGAATGAGCAAACATATAAATAACAATCTAAGTAATAATCGCCACCCATTAACATCTGCAACAGAAAGGATGCAGGTTCGTTGTCTAGCTTTGAATTGGATACAAAGAATTAAAGGGCTTGAGGGAAGTAAGGAAGAGATAGAGAGTTGGACCACTGACTCTTAACGCTTACTGCGAAAATCGGTTATCTAACGTGTGGAGTGTAGTCCTTCAACGGAAAACCTAACCTGTTTATAATACTTTTAAAAGAATTACCAAAAATTTACCGGTACCTCATAAAATTTAAATTAGTGTCCTTGTATACAATTTTCACTTAATATAGATACATGACGACCAATTGGTTTAGTGGCGGGGCCCTCCGCCCGCGGAGTCAATAGTAGCGGGTTCGATACCCGCATCGGAATAAATATATGTATAGATTACAAATATTTATTCCGAGTCTGGTAACCCCGCTAATCCGCATTGGACAAGCGTGGTGGGTTTAACGTCCGTTCAGTGTGACATATATGAGCTATTAAAAAAATAGATACGTGAATAAGCTGTTTAATAAACTATCAGAAGTGTATTTGATTTAGATGGCGATCATCGCGAACTGATCATCGAAACACGTCAAACATACGTCAACGATCAGTTCATCATTTGGTCACGTGACACTACGCTTAAGACAAATAAAGCAATATATGTCTGCACTGTTCATACACTACACATCATCAAAGCTAAAGCATCGGTAAAGGCACTACAGCCACATGGGGGGGGGACTTAGCCTGGTCCAGAATATCCTTCGATTCCGATCTAGTCTTCGCTCTCTCCCTTTAATTTATCACGCCGAGTACTTCAAGGTCGTGGTTTATGTTAGACTAAACTACGACCTTATGTTATATAATACATTGCTTACATTACATATACTATAATACATTGACCTTATATAATAAATTGTTGAGTGTTGTGGTGATTTAAATAAAAGCATGTGTAGAATATAGATTCTTCACATGCCTTTATTCAAATCACGACAGCACACCATTTTTTGTGGTAGATCACATAATGATATTACACCATTATTATACCGTAAATCTTAAAATACACAATCAATATTTCGATGTTAAGAATATAACTTTACAAGTTTACAATAGACTTCAAAGCATTGGTATTTTAGAATTAGTTTAATTTAAATGTATAAAGAAAGACGAGATCAAAAGTACCCATAACGGGTGAGCTTGTATGAAGAGAGTGATGAATGTGGATGTAGCAAAGAAAGTGTGCCGAGATCGTAGCAGATAGGGACCTGTGGTCTCTGCCTACCCCTACAAGAAACAGGGGTGATGATATGTATGTCATCAGCAGCCTGCGGCAGTCCACTGCTGGACATAGGCCTCCCCCATGGAGCGCCACCCAGCCCGATCTTCGGCTACACGTATCCAGTTTCTGCCAGCCGCCCTGCGCAGATCGTCGCACCATCTAGCCGGGGGGCGTCCCACACTACGTTTACCGAGACGCGGTCTCCACTCCAGCACTCGTCTGCTCCAACGATCGTCGGATCTCCGATAGACGTGACCAGCCCATTGCCACTTAAGTTTGCTATGTATGTATATGATATGTATGTATATATGCATAAATGTATAAAGGAAATCAAGTATTCAGTCGGTTGGTAGAAACTGGATATGTGAAGACAAACATTTGAGTAGATGGCGCGATTTAGGAGATGACTATCTGATGTCTAGTAGTGGACTTCCGCAGTTGATAATGACAATAGCATACATAAAAAAATTAATTTAGAACTATTTCCATAAAATAAACAACAAATAACTCAAAATTTAATCAATATTGCTTAGTGTCATTCACTCTATGATACCTTATACAACACTTTTATTAAAGCATTTAAAATAAAACAAGAAATAAAAACTTGGATTCGTTTTCACGCGAAGGTCTCACAGAAGTCATAAACGGACTTTACCTTTATCCCAAAATTATAAGAGACAATGTTTTGCAACCCAACACATCAAAAAGGACATAGAGCGTATCCATTCTGAATCGGAGTGTCGCTAAATTTTTCTCAAATCCAATAGGGTATAAACAACTATATCATTTTGAGCAAAACCGATTTTAAAACATAAGACATTAAGATTTATTTTACATTGTCATGAACGTGGAGATAGAATAGGCCACTCTAAAATATAAAAGTTTTTATTTATCAGTGACATTTAAATTTGTACACCCTTCAAAGCAAATTATGCTTTACATCTAAAGTATACGAGTGAAAATTGTTTTTCCGACGTTACACATTAAACCAAACGTTCTAAATTCAAAGTTGTTCGAAAAGCAGAGAAGCGTTAAAGGTGCGTCAATAAAAAAGAAGTTACCTCCTTATGTTACGGCTTACGTGCGGTTACAAGGAATATGGGTCCAAAGGTGATATTTTTGTTATAAACATTTCAGATCCGAAACAAAACGAGAAAGTGAAATAAATTTTAAGATTAAAAAATAGGTTTAAAGATTCTTTATTATATAAATTCTATAATTTACCGTACAAAATTTCGTTAGTAAGACAATTTAAAGCATTTTTTAGTCCATATTGGCATAAAAAAGCGAAAATGCTGTAAATGACACAGATGTCAAAAAGAATTATTTCATGTTCGAATTAAAAAATAGTGCGTCGAATGATTCTTAGTCTCATAGCTTCACGATCAATAGTAAATTTTGCACAGCGTTGAAACTCACTGTTGTTGAGTGATCTATATGAGATACAAATTTTTCAGAAATCCTAAGTTTTTATGGCTGTGTTGATATTGTTTCATTTTACGGATTACTGCGTTTTCGTTTTTTTACATCGATATATTATGTTCCACTGCTGGATACGGGACATCTCATTTCTGTAGGAATGAACATTAAACTACCACGCTTGTTCAAGATTCAACTCGGCATATTCAGACTGGAAATAATAATATATTTATCACAATGCGAAAATCGAACTTGCGATCAATAATTCCGAAAGCTGTAACACTGCGACTGGGCCAAGTATTTGGGCCAATATTTTGAATAAAAATATATAATGTTTTATATATTTATATTAATAAAATTATTAATAAGAATGTTATATTAATAAAAATATTTCAAATGAATTATGATCATGTAATATAAATATTTTTTTAAAGTCAATTTCTACTTATATATCCTGCTAAGTATATAAAAGAATTTATTTTCTCCCAAATAAAACTAAAATTAATTAATTAAATTTAAATAATAAAATAATGTTTTAAATAACTGAATAAACATCAAGTATCATCTAATACATGTTTAAAACAATGTATTCGAGCTTGAGTGGATAAATATAAAAGTATTTAATTAACGATTGAAAATTTGAACAAGATATATAAATATATACATACATAAGGAGAGTGTAAACTAAGAGTTGAAAATTGAAATTACCAAAATAAATGTCTGAATATTTTAAATAAAATATTAATAGTTTTAAAGTAAAATTGTTTTTAAAAAAACATTATTTTACTAAGTTTGCAAGAATCGGGCTTACGATATTCGGTCATAAGTTCGTATCCTCTATTGAAATATTTATTTGAACGATATTCTCTTAGAAAGCATTATTAGCTTAGTTAGACTGGTTAACAATAATTTTAGTAATATTTAAAACAGAGATAGTCTTCTTTAAAAAAATTGTATTCATTAGCGAGTTCAAGTTTATTATTGAAAATCGTTCAGAATACATCAAAAATCATCGTTAATTATATATTGCCTACAACGCCTTTTTTAAAAGTAACACATAGACGATATGAGTTAGTATCAAACAATGGGATAGTAGTATGAGATAACAAATAGGTTATTCGACTATCCTTTTGTTTTGTAAGCTAAGACTTAAATCGCGCATCGGCATAAGCATTTTTAAGGCTACGGGTATTTATTTTAAGTGTTTCCTTGTCAGTTGTGTGTATTATTTTTTGGTTACTACGATAAATTTTTCTTTAAGGGTATAGTTAAAGACTTTTATTAAAAATCTCTGCCTCCCTTCATCATAATTGTACAAATATATTTATGTTTACATGTTTTTTGTATTTATATATTTAGTATATATTTTGATAAGATATACATGTATGTCGATATGTGTATTTATTTAATTATATTTTGTATTTTTATTTCTTTTTGTATCTACTTTGTAAAATCTTTTCCATCAACCTTTGTAAAGAAAAAAACTGGAAAGATGCATGAAAGACGACTGATAAAATATTTACGTTGCGGATGTGGATGGAAGGGTTGGTAGGGAAAGAAAGAACGACCATGGAGAACATACCTTGCCCTAATTGCCGAAGTTCTTAAGAAAGGCCAGATCAAAAGAACTTTTAACCGGGGAGAGAGAGAGGGATAATTTTAATTAAATTTAAAGAGAGTGATGAGTGTGGATGAAGCGAAGAACGTATGCCGAGATCGTAGCTGATGGAGATCTGTGGTTTCTGCCTACATCTACGGGCAACAGGCGTGACGATATCGGAAATCGTAAAAGCGTTTGTAAAGGAAAAAAATTCTTTAGAAATCTTTTGAGAAGAAAGTACTTAAGCTCGCTTTCGATCACCTTTTTATGCGGGTGGGAGCTAAAGTAAGCAAATAACGAGTTGATGTGCAATTCCCATCGCGACGGTAAGTCAATCTGTGCGAGTTAAGGAAAGAATTGACAACAGTTTTACGACGCACTTTTCGGTTAAAATTACAAGGGGATGAAGTTTACGAGCCTTCGCGTGTCGTCTTTACGCGACAAGCTGAACTCTTATTGCGTGCTGTGTATTAGATGCTAATTTTATACAAAAAAAGAAAGAAAAGAAGGTTCTTGTAATTAAATATAGTATTGAAAAATAACAAGTTTTAAGATTCAGGCGCACTTCACTCTTTAAAACAAAACTATTTATTAGTTTTTCTCGTGTTTTATACTATTATTTTTGTAGAAGATACTGTGGATTCAATTATTTTTCAGTTTCATAAAGAAATTTTTTATAAAAATAGTAGGCAAATGAGCAAGTTGGTTTTCATAGTTGTATGTGCCAGCGCCCATAGGCGATGAGTATCACTTACTGTAATACCCATCGCCTATGGGCGATACTTGCCATGAATATTATGGACAATACACATCATGATACGGTTCGTTGATATGTGAAACGTGAGACAGATTATCCACACTTTTGTAATTGTATTTATACATACATACATACATATCGTCACGCCTGTCTCCCGTAGGGGTTGGCAAAGACCACAGATCTCCATCTGCTACGATCTCGGCATACTTCCCTTACTTCCTCCACACTCATTATTCTCCTCATGCAAGCCCGCCGGTTGAGGGTACTCTTGACCTGGCCTTTCTTAAAAAGTTCAGTAATTTGGTCAAGGTACGTATTTCGTGGTCTTCCTCTTCCGGCCCTTCCATCCACATTCCCAAGGTAAATTTCTTTTGCCAGTCGTCTTTCATCCATCCTCTCTATATGTCCAAACCAATTGTATTTATAATTATAATAAAACGATATTTTCTAAAATAAAAGATATTGCTTTAGGGATTAGGGATGCTTGTAATTTACAAGTGAGTATTTTTTTACACTGATATGAGTTGACAATAGTAATACAGGGACTTGAAATAAAAATCGACAAGGGTCAAATGATTCGACATTACATCGAGTGTGTCTATATTTCCACCGTGAAGGATCGCTCGTTATTGAGCTTTATTCGAAATAAGTAATTGTGGTGGGTGTTTACGAGCGGCTTTAGTGCACACCTCACCTATATTCCTGTTCACGGAATAAGATACACGTTTAAAAGTCACCTTAAACAAAATAGAATCGCACCCCTTGGATTTGTCGTTCGATTACTTTTCCTGACAATTCATGTTGGAAATTAAACGTTAATGTTTTCTTTTTTATGGAATTCGCAGGCAAACGAGCAAGTGAATCATCTGAGGTATCATCGCTGCCTATGGATACCTTTTTTAATTTCTACAATAATAATCTTCGTGTGATACTTTTGCAAAGTCTCTGGTTTTTTTATGGGATAGGAAGGCAAACGAGCAGGCGTCTCAATTGATGGAAAGCAATCAACGGCGCCCATAGACTTCCACAGCGCCATAGGTAGTGCAGAAGCGTTACCGACCTTTAAGGAAAGTGTCATTATTGGAGTGGGAATGGGTGGGGAGAGTGTTGGGCCTCCGGAGCTCGGTCGCTCACCGTACGAAGCGCGGTAGGTAAGCTACCACTCAGACGCCGGTTTCCTGCGGGAGTGTGGTCCCCGGGCGAGCCCGGCCCATTTATGCTACAAATAAATATTATGCCTACCACTATTAAGGTATATTGAATATCTCACTGTAATAAAACAACATTACCTTGCCCGTGAAATATAAATTAGAACTGATCGTTCAAATTTATATTTTGGATATTTTAGTCTTGACTTCCTCCATTAAGTTTTGCTTTCATAATAATTATCTAACATTCCAGATACTGTACAAGTTCAACCGTTACAAGGCATTATTAAATACACCTATAGTTAAGCATGCATTAAACAACGAGTTAGAAATATTCGTAGGTATCCATATTGCTTTATTATTCAGACCCAATTGAACTCCAAAATAAATAAACTTCAAGTGATACAAAATCGCTTCATTCGTCGAGCCACCGGTGCTCAGTGGTTCCAGCGCAATATTGACCTCCACTGCGACCTTAACTTGCCGAGCGTCAAACAACACTTTAAAACACTCTCTAAGAAACATTTTGAGAGATCCGAATCCCATCCGAATCCACTGGTGGTACAATCGGTAAATTATTCACCCGATTTAAACGCGCGCCCGAAAAGACGACGCCCGCGTAACGTGTTACACGATCCGGACGACGAAACAGCGTCGTTCGGATCCACTCACGACACCAACACTCACACGCACCCCGGCCCTAGCCGAGCACGTAGAGTAGGGAACACTTCTACACCGGCCGCTTACACGAGATTCTCTCACGTACCCGGTCGGTTTTCACCCCCTAGACCTTAGGGTCTATGGGACTAATAGGGACTATAGTTACTAAAGTTCAACCTCCCCTACATGTTTAACGTAGAATCATGACGAGTTTAAAATCAGCACACACACATATGTGTACCTCCGACACGGCATCAGGCCGATGGAGTCTGCGATTTGCGCAGATTCCCAATTATATATTACTAGCCCGCGGGCTTTCAGCCCGCGGGCCCTGAAATCGATAAAGCTGTTAAAGCCAATAGGCTACCAGCATTAACATCTTCGAATCAATCCAATCCAATTGAACTCCGATGAAATTGATGTTATCATGTATCAGCCCCTTGAGATGTTTCCCCTAGTGCAACAAATACAAAGGGCAAAGCTATACAGTACGTACATATATAGTATTTGATATGTACAATTCTTAGGATGCATTTTCACACTTTCCCTATATATGTATAGGAAAAGTGCGAAATTTTTAATCGTTTGCGGTAAGTAAATCATAACATATTGTCATGGGGACTGCCCGGTCATCCGTCGTCAGCTCAGCCGGCAATATACACGCTGCGAAGGTTATGCTGTGTATTTGGTGGGACCAGGTCGGTGTTGTTTATTATAAGCTGTTGTAAACGAAACCATCACTGGGGAACGGTATCGACTTCATTTGATGCGACTGAGCCGAGCACTGCGCGAAAACGGCCATAATACGAGCAAAGGCGCGAAATAGTGATTATAATGCATGACAACGCTCGGACTCATGTTGCCAAACCCGTTAAAACCTACATGGAAATGCTCAAATGGGAAGTCCTACCCCAACCGCCTTATTCCTCAGATATTGCGCCTTCCGATTATTATTAGTTTCGTTCGATGGCACATGATCTGGCTGATCAGCAGTTCCGCTCATATTAAGACATCGAAAAATGGATTGATTCGTAGATAGTCTCAAAAGACGTCTCAAAAGAAAGATAGTCTCGAAAGACATTTTTATTATAACGGTATTCGAGCTCTGCCAGAAAGATGGGCAAAGGTTATAGCTAGCCATGGGCAATACTTTGAATAATATAATATATATCTAAGCATTTTTGCACAATTATGTTGCATTTTTATAAAAAAGCAGCGAGAACTTAGTTGCGCACCTAATACTTTAGAGTTATTTTAAATAAATTTGAAAAAAATATAATTAACTAATATACTTTAAGCTATTTTGATCAAGGCCCCTTGGGTCCAGAACTTTCCGATCTTTATTATTTAAACCTGCCTCATCCAGTCGTCTCCAAATAGGCTAATTAATTCGTCGGCCCACTTTGTTCTGGAATGGCCTCTGCCTCGTTTGCCGCGTGGACCTGTATTACGTTACTAGTTTGGTCTATCTTTCATCTTTAGCGCGAGCTACATAGCCAGCCCACTTCCATTTTAAGCGCTTGGCGTGCTGAAGGGCATCCAGAACATTAGTTTTTTTTTCAAATGTTTTTGCACCTTTGTGTGTAAACCTAATATTCGAGAGGTTGTTGCACGTTGACAGGTTTGTATTTTTAAGAAAATATATAATCGGCATAAATATATCTATAGCCTCCTGGTATTTATTCCGAATCTCGGTATCTATAAAATTTGTAACACTAGCTGGTAAACAGAATATACGATCTTTATTTTTTATAGGATAGGAGGGCAAACGAGCAAGCGTGCCGCCTGATGGAAAGTAATCAACGCCGCCCATAGACAACCCTGATACAGCAGGAGCCACGGAAGCGTTGCCGGCCTTTTAGGTATGTGTAGGGTTGTTTTTTGAAGTTGCCAATGTCGTATCGGTTCGGAAAGACCGCCGAAGATAGCTGGTTCAACAGAGTGGTCGTGCGTGTAAATAAATTTCGAGAGAAGCGCACTTTCTTTTAGTTTATAATTGTCAATTACGATATAGGACGTAACTTAAAAAGTTATTTTATCAAATGGTATGAATTTTTATTAAAGCTAATCTCAACCGATGATCAGAGAGATGGATCAGAAAGATACTTAGGTTTAACAGCCTTCAGTAGTCCACTGCTGGAAATAGGCCTCTCTCAAAATTAACTGGTGTTATAATCCGTACGCTTCGCAGATAGATTGGGAATAAAAAATAAACTTTTTAATCAATCAATACACGAATACCGTAATACATATTTAATAAAAAATATATTTTGTAAAAATGTTAAATATGAATTATAATTTAATTGTGAAGAGGACTTTAATATTTATCTTGCTTAAATACTAATACTATACCAATAGAGATTCTAAATACTATTAATTTTAACTTGTAGCGCCATCTGTTATAATGAGATAGTAAATAAAGCAAACTCATATTTTAGCCAACAAATAATTATTATTTTTGAGAAAACTTTTATTAACCCGTATGAAATAGAAAATAAAATACTCTTCCGATAAAACAATTCGCTTTTCAATTCTAACAAGTAAACATTGGTAGCATATTCGGGACAGTTACAATGTAGATACACGGCCATTCTGCGACATGATCAAAACGTCTGTAAAAAAACCAATGAAAACGAAAAAGAAACTGCAAACGAAAATGGCCGTTGAATGCCCAGCGAAGTGAACGTTGCACTTTCACGATTAAAATAAAGACGAAAAAAATAAACGGCGTGTTAGAAATGAACCATCGGCTTATAGTTCCTATTCATGTGGAGCGAAGTGGAGGCGCTGGGGTCGCATTATTTGGCGCGTTTTCAATATTAGTTCCGCTATTCGACGCCAGGTGAAATAGTAATATATTTTTATAAAGATTTTTTAATGTGTTTATTTTTTAATTTATGATAAATGTTGACAAAGATAATATATTATATTAATTTTTGTAGCAGTTCGTAGGAAGTTATTTTACATATAATTATATGAATATATAATATTTATAACTCTTATAGGTTTGATTTTTAATTTATTTATTTTCGGACTTCGTTTGAATTTGAATTATATTAATTTAATTAATTGAATTTAGTTTACTTACGTTTATATACACTAGCTTAACAACTAAAAACTATTTATTAAAGTTCAACAAACAATAGACTGACGTTACACCTACAAGCTATAAGTATTTACAGCGATCTAGGAACTTGATAACGAGAGTAAGTGAAAAAGCTAAAATTTCCGCGTGTTCCTCGGAATGTTAAATCGTACGTGCAATACCGAAAAAAAGTATCGAAAACAGTCGATCATGTGTTCGGTCGACAGATCGAAACGGGTCAAGCACAACAGGTGAGTTGTGGGGCGCATCAACTAAAAAATAAAATATCGAAATGCGAAAAAATAATAAAAATCGGAGAAATATAGTAAATTGAAAAAAGAATAGGTGCGTCCTTTTCTAGCATTGTGTTTTTGTAATGATAGGTCTCTGTCGTGAGTGCGCGCACGTGGTTTTCGACGGCCTCGTCTCCGGCGGCAGAGGCGTGCGAGCGGGTGTGTGGGGCGCGGGAAGCCCGTGGATGCGAATGCCACATCCCGTCGCGGCCCGCGCCGACCGGCTGCGTTGCCCGTAACCTCCGATTGACCTCATTTTTTTTTCTTCAATGTAAATATTCGGCTCGTTTTGCCGCATAGTCTGTAAGTGGTGTTAAGTTCCTCCAGCGCGTTACATTTTTTATTTTCGATTCCCGCTCATCGTTTTTCGTTGGAAATCGACTTTTCTATGACTTTTGTGTATCAAGAATTAAAGTGAAAAGAACTTGTATTTTGAGGACTGTGTTTTTAATATAATAAACTTTGTACAAATAGTTACTTGATTAGACTTTAGAATCGATTCATTTTATTGTTTATGGTGCTTATATATATTTTAAAATGTTGTAAATGCAATATTTTTCCAAATTTCGCGTGACTCGTAAGTTGAAGATTTAAAGAAGTGTAATTATCTTCTTGCTTATTGGACAAGGTAAATTTATTAAGTATACAAAAAATAGAGTTAGTTAATTTGTTTTTGTAAAATATGTATATGGATTATAGTTTTAGTATTATTTAGATTATTCGTATTGTATTTGTATTACTACTGTGGCATTTGAGTTGTTTGATAGTAAAAATTAAAAAGCGGGATTAAAAAATAATAATAATAGATATTATTAACACGTCCATTTTACTGTGCATATTAACATAATCTTAATTATTAAAATTAAATAATATTAGAAAGATGTAAATATTTACATACATATTTTTTCCTTATATTTATTAAAAGACTAGTCAAATTGGTGGGACGAAATAAACTATTCCTAAACAACTATTAATGTCAAATTAAATGTTGGAATGCATTTTATTATTTCTTTATAGATTCAGTCACGTTTTTTTAGTTTCGTTCATCTATCTTATATCAGTCATCATCAGTTACATCAGTTTATCTTACTCATACTAATACTATCATTCATCAAATTGTTAATTTTTTCCCAAAAATAAGTTATTCGTTTGAACATTGTAAATCAGAATAATAAATAAATGATTGATTGCTTTTTATATCAATGCATATTTATTTGTCATCAAAACTAATTTAATATTTTTAAATAACAATAAAACATTTTAAAATCATTTTTTAAATTTCAATATTTTTTATCTTCAAATTAAGTCGTCATATCATCGCTTAAGGGGCATCGCTGCTCTCCTCCACAGAGTAGGCCTCTAGGCGATAGTTGAAAGACCAGACAAAAATTTAAGTAGTACAGGTCCTTATATGTAGTTATTAAAGGCTGATTAGTAATATTATTTATTTCGTTTTACGAAAACTTAAACCGTAAAAAAAATTATAATTGCTTTAAATTTAAAATCGTTAAAACCTTGACGCCGTGTCCACTCGATTGAAAAATCGATGTCTCGTTAAAAATCGCGCCGAGTTCGTCGACCCAGCCTCGACAGCAGCTGGACCGCGCTATGATAAAACAATCATTAATTCATATTTGTGTCCAACGGATCGTTCTACTGCTGATCTTTGCCGTTCAATATTCTCCACGACTTAAAAATTCATTTGTTTTATTATAACTCAAAAAAATGATGACTTTATTGTCGATAAATAAATATTATAATAAAATTTGTCGCTGAATTTTAATTTATAATACAATACCCTAATTATGTATAATTAGTCAAACTAAAACCTATATCCCAAACGCTGGATAGTATTAACAAAATTAAAGTAATTTATATGTATAATTCGAGAAATTCGCGTTTAGCATAGATATTTATCATATAATGTAAATACATAACCATTGAATTAAAATTCACGGACCAAAATTAAATAATACAAAACTAAGCAAAAGTTGTCTTTAGCACAAATAATAGACTTTGATATTGTTGATACATTTTGTAGTCCACGGCTTTTCACAAAATAAAAATCATTTTGTCTTCTTTCCTGTATATTTTACATATAGTTATTTTTATCGCTGTTTTATTGTTAGTTATTAAATTATCAATTTTCTTATTTATTCTTTAAGTGGTAGGTAGGCGATGTTACCGCTTTCGGAGTTAGTGGTCGCGACTTCAATATCCGCATCGAAATAAATACCTACTGTATATGGTGGTACTGAGTGTCCTATCAATCCGTCTTGGACATGGTGGATAAATGTACATTTTTGCAAAAATGTGGAGTCCTTTTGCCCAGCATCGTTAAACGCACTCTGAATTTCAAATCAGAGCTATTTTGTATAAACATTCTATACGAAAAAATTCTGTAATTATGTCACGGTATGGTTTTACTGCATTTGAAATTATTTCTGAACCTAATTTCAAATGTAACCTTAATCTTTAAAAAATTCATGATATTAATTAATAATATAATATAATAATATAATTCATGATATTAATTAGTAATATCATACATTTCCATCTTTAAGCATTGAGGATAACTGCGTTAGGATTAGCTTCTGTACACGAATGGCTTACCATTGAAATGTAACTAACTAAAGTAGTTCAAAAATGCATTTATCTTTCATTTATTATTAGTGTATCTTAATTAGTTACTTAATTATTATTTTCATTTAATTTAGCTAAGTCTTGACTCCCTTAATGTTTTTTAAAATAGCGCCTAAATATCTAAACTTTTTCTATCCTCAATTTTATTCTTATTCTACGAAATATTTGCATTTATTTAAAAAAAAAATTTCAAATTTGTATACATATCTCAAATTTGTATGTACACTCGATTCTACATTACGAAAACATTTAAAATGCATTTTGTTTGGTTATTTTTTTTTGTTAATTTTGGCCTTATATGGATTTTATTAAATAAAATAATTCAAAAAGGAGGACCTTCCAAGAAAACCACGAAAATACATTTCTTCCTTTCCTTTAAACTTAATTTTTGGAAAAAATGTACGATTATAGTAGTATAAAAATAAAACAATTTATACCTCACTAAAAACTATCAAAAAATAAAACAAATTCCTTTTTTATGTGTAAGTAGATTGTTAATGCTATAAAACTAACTTCGATTTTCTCATGACAGCTTTTATTTAAGACTTATTTCGATTAAGCTAGTCTTATTGC
The DNA here is from genome assembly GCA_031353405.1 of Baronia brevicornis. Lineage (NCBI taxonomy): Eukaryota > Metazoa > Arthropoda > Insecta > Lepidoptera > Papilionidae > Baronia > Baronia brevicornis. Next base: position 49,016 of record JASFAT010000962.1, read on the forward strand.
GATGTTAGTTATTGCGTTGTTTAACGCCATTGTCTTTCTTTTTTCGCGATCTTTCTAGCAAACTGAGCTAAGACGACACGACGAAGTTTAAAGCTTCAAATGTTTGGAATAGAATATTATCGGCCTAATTATTAGAATTTGTAACTCCAATAAAGTTTTTTATCTCACTTCTCACTTTTGATGCCGTCTAAAGGATAATCGAGCGTATTAAATGGAATATTTAGTATTTACCTCCAAAACATACCTCTTGATATGATTAAGACATAATTTCATAAACATTTCTCAGAGGAAAATCAGTGTTTTGTTGTTTCTGTAAAATTTATTGATATGGACATATGAATTCGGATAATTAGGCCGACGATATATAGTATCTTTTTATTGAATATTGGAGAATTTAGATAAGACTGCTTTCCGTTTTTTGTAATTTTGATACTTCTGGGATGGGATAGGACCTTTAAGAGTTATCGCCGTAGGGAAATCCCCTAAAGGAATATAATTAAAATACGTGGCATATTCGTCAATGACTTGAGAATAATGTGCACATACGAATTTTTTGGAAAATTCAAGCCGACAACGCATTTGTGAGACCTCGACATTGCGGATGTCTACGGGTGGCAGAGATTATTGTCTACCTCATTACCGGCATGCTCGTTTGCTTGCTATAAAAAAAAAAACATTTTGAGTGTGAAATCAAAAATTATAAAGGCAAATTTATTTTTTAACAATTATATAACTCTTTTATATAGGTTTTCTTTAAAGAAGGAAAGATTTGCCCGTAGTTTCCACGCAGAGTAGGTAGTTGCAGATTAGCTACCTTGGACCGATAATTTTATTGCCCTAGCTCGTTAGCTACCCTCATTTTCATGTCGATTATAACGCCATATCATGCACCTCTACTACGTTAGGTTTAAACCTTACAAATGCTGTATAGTATCTTAAAAATGTATATTTGTTTGGACCTCTGTGGAATCAGTTACTTCTTATTCAGCGGTTTTATCGAATCGATAAAACATTGGAAGTTTAAAAAACAAACTATCTCATATCTTAAAGGCCGGCAACTCATCTCCAATGCTTATGGTGTTCAGATGTCTGTGGGCGTGGTTGATTGCTTTCCATCAGGCGACACGCTTGCTGTATGCCTCCCTATCCTACAAAAAAAGAATAATAAGTATTAATATCTTAGTTGGTAAAAATAATTAAAAAAAGATCTTGTGCTCACTCAAAATCGGGTAGATCGGGCATTGCAGATTCATTTTTATTCTCAAGTAGATTCTGCTGCTCGCCAATTGGTATTTCTTCTTTCTGGAATCGCCTCCAAGGGAAGAAATAGGATTGTTCTATGCCGAGAATTGCAAAGTAATAGATTGTTAGGATCAATTGTCGACGAATTTGATTGTAGTAAGCTTGTAAGCGTTTAAACGTTAGAATTAATCAAAAATATTAATTAATTCTGATTCTCCTTAACACATAAATAGTAGCACAAATGGAAACGGTGAGTCTAGGGATTTGGAGACCCAAATAATTTCCTCTTCCTTTATTTACTTTTGCATTCTCATTGCATTCTCTCCCATTATTCACATGCTTATTCTAAAGTAGGTAACACATCTGTAGAATCTTTAGTATTGGAGACGTAAGTGGTTGCTTGCCAAAAGGTGACCCACATACTCACTTGCCTATCTCTTCCATAAAAAAACAATCAATAGTAACAAGTGTTGCGTGTTGTTAAAAACCTTTGCCGTAGTAAAAAAAATGCCGGTCACAAAAAACGCAGTCAATGGAATCGCCGTTAAATGCATACAAATGTACATTAAACACTCGCGTATCTCTCATTGATATTGTCGGTCGCCGATTACGGGGATTTTTTGCGAATGATTGAATTTTATTTACAATTAACGGGCGGCCCCGGTGTCGGGGAAAGCGAGAGTGACTATTAAATGGCATTTAAAAATAAAACAGCTCACCGCCAAAACACTGTAGTGGCGATAATTTACAACTTATTTTGCTTGTATTTAATTCTTTCATACTCAAAAATTTTTTGAATATCTTAAGTTAAATAATGTTAATATGATCATGTGTCAAGATAGGTACTAAGTATAACTTACTGAGACCATCGTCGGTAAGAAATGCTTGTGACGAGGCCGGCATAGTCTAGGTGAAAATCAACGCTGTATTTATACTACAACACTGTGTCAGCATATTCCTTTTCCTTTTCCACTGCTACAGTGTATGCCAATAATTGAGCATTAATTAAAAAACTATTTTAGGTAGAGATCTACACATCTACACAGAAGTGTAGCATTATATTTTAGTGTATATAGTCGTTTTCTTTTCGTTCTGTAAACGCAAAATAAAATTGTATAAGGCGTGAACCAAACGTCTTAAGATGTAGAAAACCGCCCAAAGGCAAGATCAAGGAGTAGGGTAGCGGGGGCGGCCCGCCTAATTTTTCTTAGGCGGAAAAATCGCGCGGCGATCACAAGTGGCTCGTAACGAAGTCGGTAGGGAGACGGGGCGGTGGAAGGGGGCGGTAGAGGATAGGGGTGGCGGTGCGGCCGCGGCCCGCGGACAGTCTCAGTCGTCCGTCTGGAGTCGCGGCGGCCGGCCGGGCCGCGCGGCGCAATACACGTTCCTCGTGCTCTTGTGATTATAAAATTTATTAATACAAAATTCAACAAAAAAAATTACTTACTAAATTTTAAAAAAATTCTAACCGCGTCTAATCGAAGATATTTTTAGGCTAAATCTCTCTCGACCCCTAACTTTTTTAAAATCTAAACTGTTGTCAGTGGAGAAAAAAGTTTTGCGAAATTTTTAATATTTACGTCGGTTGAATTTGTAAAGAGATTAAACGTTTGGCAGTTATCGAGAATATTTTTTATTTAAAATTATTTTTCCTAATCTAACGAGATCGAGTGAGCGATTGATCATTCATTATAAATGTTAAGCGTTATATTAGTGTTAAGTATTAGAATTAGTATAAAGTTAAGTTGACTGCCACCAATAATTGTATAATATAATATATACAGGATTTTAGAACTGTATACGGGTGAGGACACTTTGTGCTGCTTCATAAGACGACTTTCTCCTGGACAAAGGTTGTGTTTCTGCATTGATAATATTTTTAATTGTGTATTTACTTCGAATTTTATAATTTATTACTATTAATTTTAAGTTTTTTTTTAATTTTTTTATATTATCATTTTACACATGTTTGTTATGTTGCTGTTATATAATATAAATTTGTGATTTTTATTAAGCCGCGATGCATTTATTTGTAAAATAAAATTTCTATACGATGGTTCTTTGTGTGGAATTTGTCAACCGTCGGCCATACTTGGCTTTTTAAAATTGTACACTAAATTACGATTAGATATTCTTGTTATATTTATTTAATGTTAATTTATTTTATGTTATTTATTTTTCTTTAATAAATTTTTCGTTTTTTTGTTTGGTTTTATTTTATTTTTCTTTTTCACATTTCACTTTGTAGCCCATATGATGAGTTTTCTCCAGGTAAGTAAATATGCTTTAAATTTATTCTGAAAAGGATTAAAACCATAACGGAAATAAAGACTTAATATTTTTTTGGAATATTATAATATAAGACATTCATATTTTGGTGCTTAAGTAACAACAATGAATTAACGAACTAGGAATTTTTATGAGGTTAGAATTCGTTCTTCAGATCTTAAAATCCGTGAAATATTTTTGAATTCTATTTACCGTATCCGTAGTCTGAATAACGTACGATATAAGATATGAGAAATTGTGTAAAGATCGATACAGACAGCCTTTTAAAGACCAATGCTGGATACAGGCCTCTTTAAAATACGAAGGATTACCTTATATCACTAGTTACACTGGGTAAACAAATTGGGGACTACAGAACCGGTAAAGCCGTTACCCGATACCGGTCTCTGTATTATTTCTAGCCTTATATTTAGTGTGATTATACCATCATAATTAGATCGTCAGAATAGATGATATAAAGATTTTCTTATATATAGCCAGTAATCTTTATCATTGAGAAAATATAATGAGATAACACCTTGTTTTATGCCTGAAAGCATTTGGCAAATAAATATCACTTAACCTATTAGATTTGCTTTCCATGATTAATATCGAAAATACTTTCATTATTACCTAAAGATTAACAATCAAACTTGCTTTGTTAAGATCCGCGAACACGAATCAGAAAAATATTGTGTGTTTGCGCGGAAGGATACAGAGAAATACTAAGAAACGCCCTTCAGCAAATACACAACACCGTCACGGATTCTAACGTTGACAACGTCCAACACACGATACCACTTTTCCATTCCCTTTCTCAGCCATCTTTATAATGGATTTCCGTAAAGCCTTACTCCCTGAACGCCTGACTCTATCAATTATTATTAACTTATTTTATTCCATTAGAAACAATATTTTGTTACGCTTTAATAATTATGGTTACTATTGGCAGATTGTTCACTTTATTTCTTCTAAATGAGTAAATTCTGATAGTAATGATAGTACAGTCCAGTTAAGATGTAGATAAGTACAATAATGATGTCTAAATTATAACAAATCGATAATTTTAATTGTCAAGTCAGCGCCATCTATATCGAATAGGAAACAACTAGAAAGAACTGTTATAGACCTCATAAGAGACGCTTGAGCGAATGTATCACAGATGGCGTTTTATAAAATGTCTCACGCGCAGTTTAATAAATACCCTTACTATTGGCTCCGAAGATGTTCGACCGAGCCGACAATGGACCACACCCACACCTTAATAATTTTGCTCCCCTTCACGCTCGCCCACCTGAGGGACGTCCACTCCCACGCGAAATCCTCCTGTCGCCTCCTGGCTCCCGCGAGGGAAGAGGGCCAGCGACGGACCCAACGTAGGAATAGGTTCAGCCATACCTCGACGACGCGAAGTCGTTAAAGGACGCCCAAAAGCCGCTAGGAATAGCGGCACCTAAGACCGGGGGGCGGTTGCCTCATTGTGTTGCTGCACGAGCAGTGGGGTTCATCCCCGAGGCTCGATCCCACACCTCTGCGCGGGGTGTGGACGTCCCCGATTGAATTACCCTTACTATAACCAGCGAGTTTTGAATTTTACGATATTGAATGACGTACTTTGAGAAAATCAAAATATGTAACTTTTTACTAGTTATATGTAAGTATTATGCGCGATCGATGAAAAAATAAAATAAGTATCACTTTCTTAAGAAACGTAACATCGTTGAGGACTATGGAATACTAAATTAAGATATAAGTTGAGGACTACGGAATACTAAAACTTGCCTCCGATACAACAAAACAATTTGAAATGTAAACAAAGATAAGTGAATGGCATAATAAACTACACTAGCATATGATATATTCTTAGAGTGCCAATCGAAGAACAGACTAATATGTCACAATAAGTCACAATGTGTGGTTAGTCAGAATTTTTACTTCGTTAAGATCAAACGCGTGACAAGCAAAGAAAAATAATAATGTGGGTTTTCTACTTTTTTATCATGCAATAACTACTATAAATATTTTCTCGTATTTTACACTTTTAAGGTTTCTTTCCATCTCAAAAGATGTATCGCTTGGTATGAAATAATGAATTTTCAAGAAATTCTGATCTTTTAAAAATAATATCAAATAGAATGTCCTTTGTTTTTGTAGTGTTGACAGAAAAATAACACAACATAGATATAAAAATATATGTTATTAAAATTATTCCAGTATTTTTATAATACTATTTAAAAAACACTCGTATTAGTATAATATGTGCTAAAAACATACAGTCCACAGTTTTTTTATCTAACACTACGATAAAACTGATACACCTGGAAAAGGCTTTGTTGAAAATCGCTATTTTAAATTTAGTAAAATTTGATTTTATTAAAATAACGCCTGCGAGAAAATTATAGCAAAAGAATGCTTTGATAGTTAAATGTCTGATATATTTTAGGCGTTAGTTTTATATATAAACGAAGTGTTTAATTAAAAATGAAATATTTTTGTGTTTGGAAAATAACTAACTTAATACGTAAAATACTAACTTATAAAATTTTTTTTTTATAATAAGACTAAGTTACTTTATTTTGGTATGTTTAAGTTAGAAACATCTGCATTCAACCTAAAACAACTAACACTTCGAGTTAGTATTGTAAATGCTCAAAATACCTGCCCGCGGGCCCAGTATTCGATAAGGCTGTTAAAGCCAATGGGCTACCAGCATTAATAACTTATCTATATCGAATCAAATCAAAATACGTATAGTGGCTCCACAAATTTTATCACAGATGACGCTCTAGCAAGCATCTCCTGCGCAGCGTTGAATTTGGTGCTTTATCGGCGTTTAGATGTCGCTCTTTATAATTTTATTTTATTGTTGCCACTTAGCGATTGATGGCATTAGTGTGCGTATTCGTTGGCAATGAAAATTTTATATTACGGCGTGATATAACATACAAACATAATAAATTTGTATTATTTCTCTATTTTATAAATTTTTGGTCATAACAATACAATTTTCGGGTATTTTTTTATCAATATAATAATTTTGAGTAATACATGAGTGAAAGTTAAATGTTTTATTTTAAAGTCATATTTTTTTTGTATTATATTTTCTTTAAATCAGAAGCAAAACGATATATACCAATACATTTGTTTTACTTTTTGTTTTTTTCTTTGTTTAATTGTTCTTTTTTATCAATTTCTCAGTGAAAGCAAGGAAAAATATATAATATTTCTGTAAAGATTTATCCAAATAGGCATTGGTTTTCTAATCAACATCGCGAAACTAACCGGTTGGTTATAATGAAGTGGGCGTGTATACAATGCTGGGTGGGGTGAAACAGTTTAACTTCTAAGAAAGGGGGCGTTACAAGACGTGGGTAGCGCCGAGAACTTATTGGTTCAACTTGCTTAGAAGACTTGTTTCTTAAGAATATATCTCATTTATTTAACTGATGTATAAAGAGAGGCGTTGCTATTTATGGTCTCTTTAGCTATTCGTCGAACTTAATATTACACATAGCTTGAGTTATTAGTGAATATAGTAAGAAATTTATAATAGTTAATCGGCATTTTTGTAGACGCTTAAAAGATGTATTTCTTTATCTGTTTATATTTTATTTTATTTATTTTTCAAACACGTAACGTTATAATTAATATTATAAGAATTAATTTTGTTAATACTAGTTAAAAATATATTATTTATATTAATAAATAGTTTAATCATTAGAAAGATTTAGCACTCAAATGTTAGATATTAGACCTTATTAAAAATAAAGAATGAATTGGATAAAAATATATCCAGACAACCAATTGGCTCTGTGGCGGGGCCTCTACTCACTTCTTAATTAGTTAATCTACAGGGAGTCCCAGGTTCGATTCACATTTGAATAAATTATGTGTATGGCCTATAGAATATATATATATATATATATATATATATATATATATATATATATATATATATGTATATATATATATATATATATATATATATATATATATATATATATATATATATATATATATATATATATATTTATTTATTTATTTCGAGTCTGACTACCTCGCCAATGCGCATTGGTGGTAAGCGTTAACGTCCGTTCCTACGGAAATGAGAGAAAATCGAACCCGCGACCACTGACTCTGGGAGCAGTAGCTTCATCACTGAGCCAATTAGGTTGACTTAGAATATTCCTCATATTTGTTCCTAACAAGTAGCGCTTTAACGACACGCAAAAATTGAAAACGCTGTAAATGACACAATTGTCAAAATATTTTTATTACCTACATATTTCGGATCAGATCAAAAAATATTTCGTCGAATGGTCTGAGAAATATTGTCTGTTTTGTCTATTTTAGAGTGATCAGACACAATTTTTCAGAAACTTTAAAGGTTTTTTTGGCTCTGGTGGTAAGTCAATAAGTTTATTTTGCGTTTTAATATGTTTTCACTTTTTTGCGTCGATATACATATATATTGATCGACTATGTATTATTTGGCGGATATAACGCTACAAATACTACGCAACTCAAGACGTAGTGACGTAAGAAAGTGGGCGTGATTAAGATGTTCGTTTGGGCGGAGTGTGAGGGGTAGGTGGTATGAAGACGTAGAGGGCGTGGTCTAAGTTACTACAGAATTCGGAACTGTCAACATGATACACTGAACTTTCCTCACAACGGAATGTGCCTTCATTGGGTTGAAAATGATCATAAGCAATCGACAATTAATTATTTCGAGGAATTCTATAAGGCTTATAGAATGGCTAATGTGGCCTAAGTATAAGTGGATGGCTTAATGGCCTAAGTATAAGTATAAGCCATCCACTTATACTTAGGTACCTCCGACACGGCGTTAGGCCAAATTGGAACATGCGATTCCAGTAGGTTTCTCATAGCGTCATCATGCCCGCAAGGCCCGAGTCCATGGGCCTAATATTAGATAAGTCTCTTAAAACTAATGAGCTACCAGCATAAACGTCAGAATCAAATTCCTCTTATACAATTATTTAAATACTGCCGTCCATCTTCTTGTATTCGCTCCTAGAATTGCCTCGTTCGTCACCCATGGAAATAATAAGTGACATTATCCTATTCTGGTTATCAAACAATACTTCTTTCGCTGATTTGTTTAATAGGTATAGATTTTAAATTAATATTCGATATCATGTTTTCAGACAAACCATCCGAGACTGCGAGCATCTAGCCAGTAACACCGTATAAATAGGTGAGTTTATACTATAGATATATAAATTATTTACTAAATACTTTAATAGTTGTAGAGCCACGCTGCAGACGAATACTTTGTCAAGAATGGCATAATATTTGTCTGTAGCATGAATGGCTGGCTCGCCCGGGGAAGTACCACACTCCCGCAGAAAACCAGCGTCTGAGTTGTCCTACCGCGCTTCGTACGATAAGGTGCCGAGTTCCGGAGGCCCAACACCTTCCCCCCTCCCTCTACCCCACCCCTACCATTCCCACTCCCATAATGATACTTTCCTTAAAGGTCGGCAATGCTTCCGCACTGCTTATGGCGCTATGGAAATCTATGGGCGGCGTTGATTGCTTTCCATCAGGTGACACGCCTGTTCGTTTGCCTTCCTATCCCATAAAAAATACTCATATTTACTAAATGTTAGTCAATCCTTACTAACAAATTGACTAAAGTTTAGTAAACAGTATAGAATAGAACATTATAAAATGTAGATAAAGGTAGTATTGTGTTATCTACCTTGACTTCAGAGATAAGGATCCCGAGTTCAAATCCAAGTCGAAATTGAAGGTAGTATTGTGTTATCTGTCTTGACTTCAGAGGTAAGAATACCAAATCCAAGAGAAATTGAAATTTTCTTTAAAACTTAATTTATGTTTTCGTATTTTCAATGTAATTTATGTATTTCTTATATACAAACATATTTTGACACAGTACTTAAATAAAATTGTTCCTTTGAAAAAAGAGGTGTGCCTTCTATTTTTGGTAGGTGTATATAGATCAATTTTACAGTAGCAGTAGGGATCTGCGTTAAAATTTTGTTTCTAGATATAACCAAAAAATAATTTATTCATATATGTGTATTTGTTTGTATATGGAAACAGTTAATATACAAAAACGCCTTTAAGTATATATAAATTGTTACTTTCTTTGTTGTTAAGCTAAAATTCTCAACAAAAAAATGATATAAATGTATGTGTGTATGTGTAGAGGTATATTTATATATATTTCAATCTATACATGTATTTAATTACATAGTCTTTGTACCTAATTTTATCTTTCCCTAGTTTCTATCTATCCATAGCCATGCCATTGACTGGCAGTGAATGCCTTTACACCAAAAATGTATATTAAGTATAAAATAAATAAATAAAATAAAATTAAACAACTCCACTTCGCCGCGTTGGAAACACCAAAAGCAAATAATGAGTTCAGATAGACACGACTCGAGCGACCTACAAAAGCGTCAGCGTTCTAAAACCAAAGGAGAAAAAAATATATTTCATAAAATATAAAGGAGTGCGCGACACCGCTGGCTCGCTTCATTCCACGTAATGACCGCTAAGAATCCCGCTTCATCGCTTCCAGTTCTTAATTCTGTGCCTTGGATCATTTGATGCAGGATGTGGCTTCTATTGCAAAAAATAAATAAAAAAGAATATGATGCATCGTTTTATATGTAAATATATTTTATATATATATATTTTTATCAGACAGTAAGGCAAACGAGTGAGCGTGCCGCTTGCTGGAAAGCAATCAACGCCGCTCATAGACATCCGCAGTGATAGGCATTGCATATATCTATAGACATACGTGTATTATTGCTAATAACGATTTCATTAAGACAAGCATTGAATGAATACGATGGTGGGTAAATTAGATATTTCTTGTCTTCTACAAAAGTTCGGAACATACATAAATGTGGTTATAACTTAATTTTTACAGATGAGGGAGTCTATGAATTTATTTCATTTAATTTGTTTTTATAATATAATTTTAATTTATTTTTAAATCCAAACCAGTGATCAATAACATATAACTTTTTGTTTTTTTTTTTTATGGGATAGGAGGGCAAACGAGCAAGCGTGTCGCCTGATGGAAAGCAATCAACGCAGTCCATGGACAACCGCGTCACCGCAGGAGTCGCGGAAGCGTTGCCGGCCTTTTAGTTATGTATAGGCTTGTTTTTTGAAGGTTCCAATGTCGTATCGGTTCGGAAAGACCGCCGAGGGTAGCTGATTCCACATTTGTATTCCTAAATATATAGATAGATAGATTCTTTATTCTACACCTCCTGTGTACAATAAAGAATCTATCTATCTATATATTATATCAAAGTGTTATATTGTGTATATATAGAACGGTCTCATCGCGATAACAATGGTTCCATGAAATAAGCGATTTATTTCATGGAACCATTGTTAAGATGCGATCGTAAAGTAGATTTCATGTTTTCTAGAAAGTAAACTGAAAAAGATTTTCGTTTTTAAAGAAAGGGGGAGATCTAGCAATGCTTTGATATTTCTAAAATTATTTTTAACTATCGCTTTTATGTTAGTAAAGCTTGTGTTTAAAAAAATATGGATGTGAACCATAATCATATTTTCTAAACACTTTCATTATATTGCCATTATTCCAATGGCAGAGTCGAATTAACAACCTTAGATATACCTCAGTATTTAAACAAATGACATAAACGCAATCAGTAACAATAGAGCTCATGCCTCTTGCAAGAAAACTTTTATTTAATATAGACTGCCTACTTATCATGAAAAAGGTCCACTGCTGGGTATTAGCATTTATTGTTATTCTCGTCGTATTTTATGGATTATTTTATTTATTTAATTTTTATTTAATTGATGGAAAGTATAATGGTAAATTATAATACATATGAGCCCAATAAATCTTATTGGTTTTTTCTCGGTTGCAGACCCCTCTCACGTTAATTAAATAATTTAATAATCTATAAAAAACATAAATCATATTATTCACAAACTTATCTATATAATATTATCTACATATATTTTGTGTGACATACCGAGTACCTATGTCGTACCAAGTGGATTCGGGTACGGGCATAAATTACGGTATATTAATTTTTTTATTTGTTTATAGATTGAATTGGAAAAATATCGTTGCAAAAGAAAAGAGCTGCAACAATTCTATACTATCCAGTCCATTATCTGCAACTTAATTGCAGTTTTCAGCGTAAATCAATATAATTGTTACAAGATAAGCGCTAGCAAACCTTGCTTTAAGGATAGAGTTAAGGACTTTTGTTTAAAATCTCTGCCTCCCTGATTAATTTTTCCCCGTCGTAAACATAAAAATATATGTACATATATGTATATGTATCTATGTAGTATATACAAATGTTGTATATATATGTATGTATATATATTTATATATATATATATATATATATATATATATATATATATATATATATATATATATATATATATATATATATATATACATATATATATATATATATATATATAAATGTATGTATGTATTTAATTATATGAGTATTAGATCCTCCTTTATACTACTACTACTAGAATCTTTACGGGATGAATAATTAAATAAATAAATAATTCATCATCAACAGCTAATAGCATTAAGAACGTAAGCCGTTCTTAATAAAAAGATTTGTTCTCATCACTAGTACTAACAACTATTCTATAAAACCAACAATAGTAAAACAAAAAAAATTTTTAATAAAAAGTTGACTAGTTGAACAGATCTAACATTTTTTTTGAAGTCGCCAGAGTTAGAGTTATAACTCTGTCTTGTAACAACGCTGTTAGTTCTAAAAAACAAATAGCGCACAACCACCGTCCACTAGAGGTTTACTCCAGTAGTGTTTGCTCCAAGTTCCGAACGTTCTCTAATGAGATCCACCTTCAACGTGTCTGCGTACAATGGAACGCGATGCGTGTGCTTTCTTTTTATTTTTTTCCTCTCTATTTTCTAGACCGATTCAAGGACCGGGTGCATTCAAGCCTCCTGGTAGCGTTTAAAAAGATGCAGTTTAAGTAATGATTCGTGCGCGCGGTACTGGGAAATGAGGTTGCATGCAATGCTTTTAATTTCGTTAGTGGGCTATTGTGTGCTCACCTCTTGCCTGGATGCGAGAGGTTTATCTTGGCGCACTAACTCGAGTCTAGGCTTTAGATGCGTCGCGTATATAGCACGCAGTATGGTAGGTATCTGTCTTATTTTGTTGATGATAAAAATTGCAGACTCTTTTGAGATTTCCGTGTTAATAGGCTGTTTATAGATAGGTTATTTATGGAAGTAGTTAAAATCCTTTACTGCGAACGATTTTTTTAAATTAATCTAATATATAAAAATCTCGTGTCACAATGTTTGTTATCGAACTCCTCCGAAACGGCTTGATCGATTTTTATGATGTTTTTTTGTACTTTAGTAGGTCTGAGAATAGGTTGTAGACTATTATTATACCCTTAGATGATAAAGGTGGCCCTCCCCAATTCCTTTTTTATTTTCTGGATATTTTTTTTTATTTTTACGGCAAAACAACGTTTGCTGCGTCAAATATTAATATTATATACTTTTTTATTAAATTGTAAAATTAGTTTTTTTTAAATATAAGTAAGCATCTTATAGATGAGCAACTGGCTGAGTCGCAGGCTCGATCATCACATCGCAATAAATATATGTTTGACGATAAATATTGTTAAAGGTGGTATAAAACATTTACGCGGATGCGGATGTGGATGGAAGGGTCAGTAGGGGTAGACCGTTGAGAACATAACTCGACAAAATTAGTGTGTGTCGAGATCGTAGCAGATGGAGATCTTGGTATCTGCGTACCCCTACAAACAACAAGCGTGATTATATATTTGTATATATGTAAAAATTTACAAATGTTTAAGTTATTTGTGTAGAATGAGAATTTTATGCATGTAGAATCTTTGGCACTTTGTGAATATGAAATTTGAGCTTAGTTTTGAAAATAAAAACTGTATTTGTATTAATGTATCGTAAAGTTGTGTTATAAACCGATACATGAAAATGGCAAGACAAAATTTTAACTTAAAAACGACCGTCAACAAAATCCAAAAAAGTAAAACACACAACTTTTTCTACACGCTTTTCGTCACAAACATAAACACGCGGCATTTGTAGAAGACAGCCTATAAGCTTCCGTAGATATATTAAGGTTTGGTTAATAAACGCATTGAAAAAGAAATAGGGATCATAAACAAAGGTTTAAACTTAATTACTACTTAAAACTGTGAGATGCATTAAGGTATTACGCAGGATTGTAATGTACTGTTATAATATACATTCATAAAGCGGAAAATGTTTTCTCACTATGTATGAAAAGCATGTCCGCTTTGTAATTTTTTTTCTAAAAGGCGAATATTTCTTATTAATGTATACAGATATACAAAATGTATTTTGTAGCAGCGCCCATAACAATGACTTGCATTATTTATTTAAAACTAAACGCATTTCATTAACGTTAGCCAAAAACCCTTAATAATCATCGCGCAGCGTTCTGAAACGGCCGTAGTATAAAGACAATTTTAAAAGGCCCACAAAAGCTAAAAGACTTGGTAGCGTCCAAAGAGGCATCTGGTCCTCCATTAATACGAGAGGCCGTAGGCTCGAGTGAGATGCGGCGCAAATCGTCGGCTTAAGATACCGCTTGTAATTAAAGTGACGTAGGAAACTTCCCAGTCACTTTGTTACCGTCTGTCTAACCGCGCTTCCGGAAACGTTCGTCATTTAAATCATTTCCCGATTAGAGCCATTTGATTAAATTTTTTGCGAGACTCGCCAGATTACATAGATTTTAATTGTGTAGTCACGTCTAGTGAATCTATTGAGAGAAAAGATTCTGAATATCTATAAGAAATCTGTAGGCATTCTGCGAATTGTTATAGAAATGAATAGACACACCATGTTTTTTTTTCCATCAAACGAGCCTGATGGAAGACAATCAAGGCCGCCCATAGACATCTACAACAACAAAAGATCCTGGGCCCAACCCAAAGTGATTATGGCAGTTGGCAAATTAGAAAAAAATGCCGAAATCTAGCATCTGGTGGCCCAACCTAATGTAATAAGAGCGACTAAGGCTTACCGACTTCGTTGGCTAGGCCACGTTGAGAAGATGGGGGAGGATTGCACAGTCAAGAGAGCGTATGTGGGTCGCCGAACTGGACGACGTCCTGTGGGGCGCCCCAGGTACCGCTGAAGAAACATGATTGAGGATGACTTGCGCAACCTTCAATAAGAAGAAAATTGCCATTATTAATAATTCAAAACTTTACACCTACTTGAAATGCTTTTGTTTCGCGAGTAAAGCGCGTCTCCGTCATAATTAGCGTGTATTAGAACCCACTATCAATTGTCCGCGTATTAATCAAAAGTAGCGCAAAGTTATGGGAACTTTCCTAATTACTTTCTCGTCGTTATTCTAGGGCCTCTAATGTGAAAACTTTAAAACTCTTTGAGCACGCCTTTATACTCGCAAGTGACGATGCGTGAAGTGTTAGCACCTAAGTTGGCGTGAAAATGTGTGCCTACTACACTATACTCCGGCCGAGAACTGTCGGGGCGCTCTTCGTTTTGTTATCGCAGCGTGTGAGACAAAAAGCAGGTAACAGAGATAAAGAGACAGAGAGAGAGACATCACAAAGTATCAAAGTTGGCTGTAAGAATTGTTAATATTCAATATATAATAAGCCCAATAAATGGTTGTAATTGAGTATAACATAGTTAAAACGTCAGAAAAAAGAAATGAATTGGAACGAACTCACAAATCATATTTCTTTTTGTCCTATGACCGTGAAATATCCATTGAGCGAAAATCAATTTTCGCTGTTTCGATGTTTAGTACTCTCAGTTTTTGCAATCCTGATTACCTTCTTTTTAATGAAGCTCGAAGAACCATTTGTTAAGACTGTATTTGATGTATTTAATTTATTTTTATGACGAAGTCACCGATTCTATGTACAATATAAGAATATAATAATAGCAAGGTAAGAAAACAGTGCGGTCCGCCTTCGACGCCGGACGTGATGGACGTGAGGAAATGAATACTCGAGGCACACGCCGCATCCCCCGACTGCCACGTTTCACCATACCAGAGCTATAAACACTCTGTCAATGTAAGTTAGGATACTAAAGTGACAATAAGCTCATTATAACTGCCGAAAAACTCACAACCACTGGAGTAGACGAGTGCTGTAATAGAAAACAAGTCTCGGTAAAGTGTGGGATGCATCGCCCAAATGTATCGATGATATGGGTGGCTGGTAGAAACTGGATATGTAGAATAAAAGAAAGACGGAGATGTTTAAGTTATAGTCTAAGTAAATATGTAAAATGCCAAATTAACGCAGTCAGCTGCATTAAATTTAATATGCTGTATCAAGAAAGTAACAGTAAAGTAAATAATTAATAAAAAGGTTATTTTGTAACGTTCTTTTAGTAAACAGCAATTCATTAAACGAAAGAAAATTTCACTTTACTTTAACGCAAAGGGAAGTTATTCAAATTAGTTGTGGTTTTTTTTTCCTTTGACAACCCTACTGTATTTTGTTTGATAGGAGGTGAAAAATATAGAATTTGATTAAAGTCAAAACAAGACACGGTTGTCTGTTCGTTTAATGTTATTATAAAAAAATGTGAAATGTAATTAATAATAAACCATCATCATTAACAGCCTGTGGAAGTATATAGCTGCACATACCTCTTCCCAGATCACACCACATAACCATAAATTTCTGGCAGCCGCCCTGTGCAGGTTACACTATCCAGCCAGAGAGGTCCCACACTAAGTTTGCTAAGACGCGGTTTCCACTTCAGCACTCGTCTACTCCAGCAATTGTTGGTTGTCTGACAAACATGACAAGTTTGCTAAACAATAAATCATTATGACATTGAAATTATATTGTTTTCAATTAATTATGTGCTTTTAAATAAATAAAGATGTGTTTAGCGATAGAAGTAAAACCTTCAGTATTCTCTCTTATTCTCTCGCAGGTTAAGTCCTATAGATACATATGTTTGTCTCTTTTCAATATCGCCTTTTCGTTTCATCGTGTATCAAATCACGATGCTAAAGAAGTTTTCACTTTAAAATTATTTAATGAATACACGGGAGGAGTCGCAGGATTTACTAGTTACTGAGAGTTAAAATGATTTTTATAAAAAGTAATTACAGCAAAATGTGACATAATTAAACAACTTTGATGTGTCAAAGACGTTTAATTGCATCGCGTCGTTTGTGCGCCAAAGAGAGGACCGTGTGTTCTCACGCGACGGTTGTCTGCATTCAATTTACGACGTCTCGTGAGCAATTTCCCGGTTTCGTCAACTCGGCTGGCGGTGAAACACTTCTTTTGTACAAAACCGCCAACTCACGAGTACTTAGATATTCATTTTGCATTTCTTGAATATACATATGTCTTTCATGAAAAGGACGTTATTAAACCTAGTTTCCACTCGGAGATATTTCTCAGTCGGTACACTTGGAATATATTTAATTAATTACTGAGATGTCGCATCTAAATAGCATGGCGTTTTTTTTTATATTTATGTGAAATACTAATTTGATTGCTCGGTAAGGGAACGCTGAAAGGGAATAATTTAATGGCTAACTTTAAATATCCCCCTTTTCAAGACAAAGTTATATAGGTACATACGTATAACATAACGGCAAATTTTAATACCTTGTACTTTTTCTCCGTAAGATTTGAATTTTTATGTTATTTTTGACGACAACTTAATCTTTTTAAAAGCAAAGTAAGTTTCGGTAAGTTTTTGGTTTAAGTTCCAAATAAATCCACTTCATCCAGCGGAAAAACACACATTATTAATTTTCTGTTATTGTTTGCTCGTCGCGGATCTTAGCTAAGTAAAACTTTTGACTGTCCACATAGTGAGAATAAATATATATTTTTTTAAAAATGTTTCTATATAGTTTCTCTTTTGAAGAACGAGTAACAGTACATAGATTAACATATTGTTATGTTTATAAGTGAAATTAGTTAAGTCCGCTCTTCACGGACACGTGGTTCCGTATTGGCGGGCAGGCCGTGACGGACCGCGATTGGGTGCTTCCGTTTCCTGGAGTCGCATTGATGAACTTTTATATTATCCATATGTAAGGTTGTTCGCACTAAATCTACATAATTGTGTGAATTATACCGATGTTTGTATAAATATTAATAGTTTAGTCTACGGTTATATCAAATATATAACCGTAGACTAAACTATTAAAACTAGATTTCTTTTATAAAAGAGAGAGTGAAAGGAGAAAATTTGTCACCTTATAAAAAGAAAAAAATTGACAACTCGCCGAAAAGAAAAGTTTCTTCCCCATCTAGAATAATAGCGATCCAGTACGATACATTTTTCCCGAAATTTCTTTTTTTTTATGGGATAGAAAGGCAAACGAGCAGGCCTGTAACCTTATGATAAGTAATCAACGCCGCCCATAGGCATCCGCAGCCCCATAGGCAGTGCGGAAACGTTGCCGACCTTTAAGGAAAGTATCATTATGGAAGTAAGAGAGGGAGGGGGAAGGGGGAGGATGTAGCGCGGTAACTAAGCTACCACTCGGACGACGGTTTTCAGCGGGAGTGTGGTACTTCCCCGGGCGAGCCGGCCCATTCATGCTACAGACAAATATTATGCCGTTCTTGACAAATTATTTCTCTGCAGCGTGGCTCTACCACTATTTAACTTCATTCCATGTACCACTACTCTCTGGATCAAGCACCCTTGAGCGCTATTTCCGAAATGATACGCAATTGGAACCTTTAAAAAACAAGCCTACTGTTATTTCAAAGGTCGGCAACGCTTTGCTATGCCTAGGGTGTTGCAGATCTTTGTGGGTGGCGTTGATTGTTTACCACCAGGTGACACGTATGTTCCTTGGACTCTCTAACCCATAAAAAAAAATTATCACCCATAGATATCTGCAATACGCTATAAGTATTATAGATTCGTCCCTAAAATACCTTAACTTAATTAAACAACATTATAATGTTTTTAAATCAAATTATAACACTTATAATCTGTAAAAATATTTTATATTATTTTTTTTCAATATTTAATTACGTTGTTTATAAATTATCTATAATGATTTAAAAAAATACCCTGATACTAGGAATTCTGCAAAAGTGGCTTCGAACAGCTAGGAAGTCTAATTAGAGACAAAAGATTGGCGCATAGGCTGAATGAAAAAGAACTGTGAAAAGCCGTCTAAGAAACCTCTATGCAACAAAGAGTTAGTAACAAAGAGCGCTCCACTGGAAAGGAAAAGTCGACATTTCTCTAACATTGGAACGAACTAACCGCGAAGTTAGTTTCTTACGTATATTGTGTGTATCTGTCTATTATACTTTAGATTTGACCTAAATAAATCAGTGAAAAGCGAGAAAAGCCTTTTCAATTTTTAAGAAGATTCGCAAGCATTTACACAACATTACAGAAACGTTACTGGACTATGAGAAATGTGTAAGCTTCTTTTTTTGAAGGTTATATCGATTTGGAAATACCGCTGAAAGAAACTGATTTCACAGAGTGATAGAACATGAAAATAAGTTTCGTAAAAATGACTGCATGAATGGCGATCCATTACGGTACATTATATATATATATATATATATATATATATATATATATATATATATATATATATATATATATATATATATATATATATATATATATATATATATATATATATATACGTAATACTTAAACTATGAGTTTATAGCCTAAGAATTCTAAAGCCATAAACTCATGGTTTTTTTTAACTTTGATTTAATCCCAAATTTTATACTACGAAGCGTTTTTCCTAGCAGAATCACAAGCTTAGTTCGAATTGTTAACTAGAATTCTAAAATAAATTTTAATGTCATAACATTGATAATTTCTTTAAAAAAAGAATTATAAAATAAGTAGTGTCTTTATTCCAATATTTTATAGAAATGTTATCTATTTATATTTTATAAGTGTATGTACATAAATAAATAAAAAATCATTTTTCGTACGTTACTCCAATCTTTAAAGACAACTTTTGTACGCCATAAATGGTAATGTGATGGAGCTTTTTTGTACGTCTTTTTTCATCTTGCTATATCTATATTATATAAAACTGCATTACCACTGACTCACTGACTGACTTATTGACATCAAAATTGGGAAAACGGTAATCATTGTTATAATTCAAAGAGACTGTTCTGAGGCTGTTAAGAGCAAGAAATCTTGATTATTATGTTTAAGCGCCACCTAGCCCGATCTTCGAATTCACTCATTCGGTTTCTGCCAGCCGCCCTGCGCAGATCGTCTTCTCATCTAGCCAGGCGGCGTCCCACACTACATTTGCTAAGACGCGGTCTAAACTCCAGCAGCAGTTGGCAGATCTCCGACAAACGTGACCAACTCAGTGCCACTTCGGTGGACTGTGTCGGTGACTTGGTTCTCTGGCGGATTTTTTTTATTCCTAATCATATTCACCAGGGAAACCAGGAGTATATTTAATATTTCTATTAGGTCTAATTGTTTTTGTCGTATTTTCAACCACATATCTAAACCTGAAAAAGCTAAGCATTGATTTCTTACAATCACATAATTTATTTTTATATATTATTTCGAATGTTTCTTATATAATATAATATAAATAATGTTGGTAGAATAAAATTATAAAGGCCGAATTACACCATACGGAATGTGAAACACGGTGACTTACGATAGTAAAGTTGTAGGCCAGGTGTTGAATGAAGACAGATGTCGGTGGCTTACTAGCTCATAAGGGGCGCGTGTGGAGAACAATACGCATTGTAATGTATGCAGGAATGCAAGTTCAAAGGGGGTCAAAATTCGTAACTTATTCTAATAAATATTATTTATATTCTTTAAACACGCAGGTTGGGAATAAAAGAGGTCTTTGTAATAATAATAGGTGTTTAAATCAACTTCGCCTATGGCGCCACGAATAATAATTACTCCTTAAATATTACTGAAGCTTAATTTTATGGGATATAGAAGAAATCTAGCAAGCATGTCGCCTGATCATTACGGACAGACATTTTTTTATTCAAAATCTTTACTTAATTCCAGAAAAATTTTGCATTAAAAGTACGTAAATTTTAGCGATTTTAACAATCTACTTCTTTAAGTCTGTGTTTAACTTGAAGAACGAAAAAATGTTAAACTTCTCTATTGTTTATTCGTAAACATTTTTCGTCACGTTGCCGGCTTTTGTCTACGCCCCTCAAGGAAGTTACTTTTCCGTAGACGGAAAAAACATTCTGAGCCCGACGAAAGTAAGGCTCTTAAATTATTTTTCTTCTCCTTCAAAAGTTCTAAATCATTTTTTATTTTTAGATATACAAATACAACTTATTAAACAATGACAGTATCATATGAAATACTAATGTCTAGATTAAATAACTGAAATTACTAAATTCTTACCGTAGAATACCACTACTACGCAACTCGCAGCAACGAAAAGCTACATAGCTACAATCTGAAAGAGTCAACTACGTGAAACCATCACTATGTGGAAACAGTTACTTTCCACGATATTTCTGTAACCGATATTACACGAAAAGCTTCAAAAACAAGTCTACAACATATATATTAAAGTCAGCCACTGCTTCTGTAATGCAATGGTCATGTAGATATCTATGAGTTACTCTATATTTCTATGACATAAAAAAAGGAAAGAAAGCAGCAAAAGCTCATTTGGTATAGACTGAGCTTACGACCTAAATTCGTATTTATTATTACTAATATTTTTCTAATACTAGCACTTATAGCTTAGTTGGAATGGATAACAAGAATTCTAGTAATACCGATGGATGTATGAAATATTTTCTTAATCTTCTTTAAGAAAATATTTCATCTAATCATCTTTAACTTAAATGCTCAATATATGGACAGTCAAAAGTTTTACTTAGCTCTCAGCTTAAATGCTCAACACTTTCAATCGTCGATGTAGCATTTTTCTTTATACATGGCTAGTTTCTTCAATTCTTTATACGTTACACGTTTCCTTTTCCTTTTAATTGATTAGTATATTTTCTTCTTCTTCCTCTTCTCTATCTCCTTTCAATTTTTTCCTCGTGATAAATGTCCAACTCGTACTCCTTCTACACATTTGTAATGTGATGTAAAATTTACCATCTATCATTAATCCTCTTCTATGCTTCCACGTTGGTAGTTATTTTCCTTTCAAAGATGTCCTTTCTACTTTATACGAACACCTCATTTCGAATGCTTTCAACCAATCAGAGATATATGGACAGTCAAAAGTTTTACTTAGCTAAGATCCGCGACAAGCAAAACAATAACAGAAAATTAATAATGTGTGTTTTTCCGTTGGGTTTAGTGGATTTATTTGGAACTTAAACCAAAAACTTACCGAAAATCGGCCATCAACTCTCCACCCACCAACCACTATACACAACGCCAAACACACACTATCACTGTTCCATCTTGTACACGACACGTGTTTCGCCCCAACACGAGGCATCTTCAGGTATAGTAGACTCTACGGAAGACAACTTTTCGGTTGTGTATAGTGGTTGGTGGGTGGAGAGTTGATGGCCGATTTTCGGTAAGTTTTTGGTTTAAGTTCCAAATAAATCCACTAAACCCAACGGAAAAACACACATTATTTATTTTCTGTTATTGTTTTGCTTGTCGCGGATCTTAGCTAAGTAAAACTTTTGACTGTCCATATAGTGATGGATTTCCGCAAAGTAACGCCTGACTCCATTAACAATCAGAGATATATATTGAAAGTTTGTGTGAATTTATTTATTTCATATGTTTATCCCACAACATAATCTTTACAACTCTAAAATACGTGCAATTTTTTTTTTCAAATCAATTCGGCAGAAGCGCTGCGGGTTGGTCGCGTGTCTCGCCAGGTGCGCGCCACGGTTCCCCTACTGACTGTCTCTTTATAATAATACTTATTATAACGATTCCTTATTATTTCTTGTTTTAATTGTGCCCCGACTTGGCTTTTACTCCTTTTGTTCGCGGTTAATGGCGTTTATTGTTTCGCTCCTTTTTTTAATGCGTGCGCGTGCCGTGCCGGCTGCGTCTGCAAGATCTCCGAAGGCTATTTAAATTTATGCAATTATTTTTCAATTGTCCCTTTCAACTGGACTTTGTTATTTTATCCGGTTGCGGTGTTATATCAAAGTAGTTGTTTATCCGTAACTATGACGCTCTTATTCTTTCCTTTTCTTCATGTATCTTTATGAGACTAATTTTAAATGCTCTTCGCTGTCAAAGGGAATTTGTCATTCTCTACTTTATTTTATTTGATATAGATAGGATGTAATATTGGTTTATTATTGTTTTATAATATTTAATAATGTATACCCTACCAACCCTGTGTGGAACCAACCAGCTCCCTCCAGCGGTGTTTTCAAACTGATGCGACATAGAAACCTTCAAAAAAAATCTACAATTTTCTTTAAAGGCGGCAACGCTTGTGCAGTACCTATGGCACTGCGGGTGTCTACGGGCGGCTTTGATTGCTTTCCATCAAGTGACACGACTACTCGTTTGTAGAAAAGCAATCCCATAAAAAAAATCATTCGAATGTTCGTTTGAAACCGTTCGTTTGTACCGCTGTCTAGTTTGTTTATTTTGGTATTGAAAATCAATTTTTATTATTATTTATATATATATATATTTTTATTTTTTTTACATATTCACGCCTATCCCCCGCAGGGGTTGGCAGAGACCACGAGCTCCATCCGCTGCCATTCATCGCAGCGAAACGGCTCGTCATTGGTCGCTTTTCGCCCTCGTGAGAATCAGGACGTGACGGGTGGCGAACCACGTCGCCGTCATTTTCGACAAATTAGGTATATTAAATTCGTCTTTAGTGAATCCCATGAGCTGCAAGGGAGGATGGAGGTCAGCCCCAGCAGAGCCCTGCATGTTGAGGTAAGGTGCCATAGTCCCCGGGGGAGCCCGACCCCGGGACGATCGGCACGCTTACGACTAAGCTCACCCTTAGCCACGCATCCATTGGCACGGCAGACCGTGGATTGGCGGAGAGGAAGGGAAAGGATAGAGAAGAAAGGATGGGGCAGGAAAGGAAATGTGGAGTGGGGGGGTTACCAGATTCGGAATAAACATTTAAAAACCCATATAAATATTTATTCCGATGCGGGAATCGAACCCGCGACCATTGACTCCGCGGGCGGATGGTCCCGCCACTGAGCCAATCGGTCATCGTTATTATTTATATTTAATATTTAATCTAACTATATTAAAAACTGTTTAGCAAATACTAGTAAATATGTATCTATTCTTCATTTCCACTTTTTTTTAACAGCCCATATATATGTCTCACTGCTGATCACGGGCCTCTCCATTTCTGGAGGAACGGACGTCAAACCCACCACGCTTGTCCAATGCGGATTGGCGGACTTACCAGACTCAGAAATAAATATTTGTAATCCATACATATATATATTCCGATGCGGGGATCGAACTCGTGACCATTGACTCCGCAGCCGGAGGGCCCCACCACTGAGCCAATTGGTTGTCATTTCCACTTTATTTCTAATTAATTAAAAACAAATACATTTGTATGTATGTGGTAATTAAAGCAGTGGATAATGTTAGAGAAAAATATTATATTATTTCACAAAATGTAATAAAATATAAGATATTGTAAGGCTGTACAAGGTTTCACATGTTTTTTGCTAAACAACCCTCATATGCAGCGTACCGTGTGTGAATTTCTTGAGACGTCGAAAGTTCACGAAGTTAAATTAGGAAAATACCAAGCGTGTCGCACTACAGACTGCGGTTAGCTGGGGACCAAAGATGGGCTTGAACAGTCAACTTGTAATTGAATCCATAACAAACTCCCGTGTGTGATCGAAGATTTATACACCCTTGCTTGTGTTAATTAATGTACTGAATTTGAGCAGTGTAATAGTCTTTAATAAATATGTTTCTTCTTCTATGTCGTCATGCGCTTGGCAGAGCAGTTGTGGTTGTTATTTACACCTTTGGCCTATTCAACCAGACGCCCCCATTCGTCCCTCATGGCTGCCTTCTTCATGCATGCACGTAGGGGGCTGTTGAGAGCGGTCTTCATCTGCTCCGTCCACCGCATCAGAAATCTGCCAATTATGGCCCTTCTTATTTTAAAATAGGTACTATTTTCAAATCTAACAGAATTACGCTCAACACTGTGTATTCTGTAGAATACAAAATGGCTTAGTTTACATTGTTTTGAAATTGAGCAAACCACTCATTCTGCCATCACCCGATAATCACAGATATGTAGCAATATCGAACAAGAGCAGTAGTTACAGACCACAAGTTAAGAAGTAACCAAACATTAGTGGCAGAATCAACTTTAACTTTAAAAAAAAAGCTATCAAAGCCACATGATACGTCCGGACAATCGTAAAGATAACGAACGCTTAACGTATGCCACAAAAAGTGCGGGTCATCGCCCCCTAGTGCCTCCTGTGGACGCAATGTGTTCCTGTTTGCCATATCAACAGTCACTTCGGTAATGTGACACGGCCTGGGTGTTTTACAGAGATCTTTTTTAAAACTATTAGAGCACTGGCTCAAAGTTGTTGGTGCCAGCGAGGCACAGATATTCAATTCATTTAACAGGAAAACTACCATCTATTTAATTCAATAGCGAAGTCATTGCTTTTAGAGTCAATATTTGACCATATATGTCCCAGTAGTGGGCACGGGGTATCCCGATTTTAAGGAGAAATGTCAATAAATCGCCACGCTTGTCCGAAACTGACTGGAGAGATATCAAATAGACACATTTAATATTTGTACACCATACTTATGTATATTTATCCTAATGCAAAAATTAAACGCGCGACCATTGACATAGAAAATGCTTATTTCGCCACTGAGTAACCGACGACCTATTCGTCGATACAGTAAAATAGTTTTTTTTATGGCATAGAAAGGCAAACGAGCAGGCGTGTCACCTGATGGAAAGCAACCAACGCCGCCCATAGACATCCGCAACGCCATAGGCAGTGCGGAAGCGTTGCTGACCTTAAAGGAAAGTGAAATTATGGGAGTGGGAGTGGGATCGGGAATCGGAGGGGGAGTGGGAAGGGGAGGATGTTGGGCCTCCAGAACTCAGACCGCTCACCGTACGAAGCGCGGTAGCTAAGCTACCACTCAGAGGCCGGTTTTCTGCGGGAGTGTGGTACTTCCCCGGGCGAGTCGGCTCATTCATGCTACAGACAATTAATATGCCATTCTTGACAAAGTATTCGTCTGCAGTCTGCGGTTAGATACTTATTTATAAAAAATCAATATTCAAAAATGCCTATAAATTTCTTCTCTTCTTCAAGTCTTTCTCATTACGAAATCGTGTCGTGTGGTATATCGTATCGTAATAGTGTGTCGCCTAATCGAAAGCGAATTACGCCACCCATAGGCATCCGCAATACCGTAAGTGATAACTAAGCGTTGCCAGCCCTTATGTTAGTAGGCTTGTTGATTTGTAGGTTTCAATGCCGTATTAGATGCAAAGGATGCAAGGGAGCATACTCAAACCTTCTGCTCTAAATTTCAACCTTACGTGGTGCATTCTGCTAGTCAATCAACGAGGCAATGATGACCGATCGATGGCGGTATAACCATCGCACAAAATGCCAGGCCAAAGTAACTCAGGCCGATAACGGGCAGCGACGTTACCGGTGCGATGTGTCTGACTCCGCGGCCGCCAACCCACTTGCCCAGTGTGGCGAATACGGGCAAACACTTCATGAAGCATTTCACTAAACCACGCCCGCAGTTCCCAGTTGCCCCATTATTCCTGGCCAAGGTAGCGGTATGGTGCGACGATCTGCGCAGGGCGGCTGGCAGAAACTGGATGCGTGAAGTCGAAGATTGGTTTAGGTGGCGCTTCATGAGGGGAGGCTTACGTCCAGCGATGAACTGCCGGAGGCTGTTGATTGAATGTCGTATTTGTTTGGAACTTATATATTATTTACACAAGCAATTCAAATTTATTATTTATCGACATAAGAAATAACGTTAACGAAAGTTTAATTTGTTAACCGTCAGTACGCTAATAATCAATCTTTTACCAACATTTCGTAATGAGGTTTCTCTGGATGCAGAAGAAACGGTGAAAGAAACTCCGCGAAGTCACGAAAACATACATAATATAGTAAATATTAATCTACACGAAGTTAACATTTATGTGATTCAAAAAGCAGATGCGGTTATATAAAAGCAAGCCGTGCTCATCAAGTGAATAGAGCATACGAAAAATTTTAAGTATCTCATCATATTTGCACACAAAGAAAAATCGATCCACATTTGCAAATGTCGGTAAAGGTGTACATATCTAAAGAGCACGCGCCTCCACAACATATGTTTTCATTCGGAGGAAGCACGGGCCAATATTTGTTCAAACATTTGCGACAAAAAAAAATTAGGATGATCCCAGAATCAAGGTGTTTTTATCTGTGACTTTGCAAGCAACCTACCAAACAGCTTTCACATTTTTTTGCCACCTCTTTATTTTTTATTGAATACGATTTAATGGCTTTCTGAACCGCAAATTCGATAGTTTTTTTTGGTAATACGTCATATTAATCCTTTTACATCAGATAGCTGCCAGTTACATACTGTGTACCAAATGCCCTAGCAAATTAAAAAATGACTGTTCTACTAACAAGCTCTCTCATAAAATCTTTCTAGAGTTGTTTGTTACTTACGAAATAAAAAATCTGTTGATTTCTTTTAATAATAATTAATATATCTTGAATTACAAAGACATATTCTTAATTTATTTGCGATAATATTTAATCATATGACTTTTAAATCTGTTAAAAAATAATCATCACTACATTCGTAACTTCTGAGGTGTCGCACATGTCTATGGGCGGCGTTGATTGCTTTTCATCTGGTGACACGCTTGCTCGTTTGCCTTTCTATACCATAAAAAATTGCAGCTAACATAGAATAATATAGGTAGATAAAAGTTCATTGGTACTTAAAAAACAAATTTAAACATACCTTAAAGGCCGGCAACGCTTACGTAATACCTTTGGTGTAGCGGATGTCTTTAGGTGGCGTTGACTTTCCATCAGGTGATACGCTTGCTTATTTGTTAGTCATCTTCATCTTGAGAGGAATATTTGACATGAACAATTATAAAAATGTTAATTCTTTCATTTTATATTTCTAATCTGCAATGGTTGTTGAAGGGTTCCGGTACAAAACAAATTGTTAACCCTCCCACGATGTGATGGACTAACGTTTAAGAAGCACATGTCGCGCTCCCCCAAGCAGAAAAGACCACTTAAGTGTTAAGGTGCGCACATAGTGCAGTCAAAAGAAATCTTAATACATTCAAGGTCAAAGATTCATTTTTTTCAATTTATTTATTAAATGTAGTACTTATACTAGCCGCTGTCGTTGTACTAGGCTTTAGGCCTGTATTACAGCACAACAATTGCCATTCCCTATATATTATTTGTGTACGACAGAATATATAAATTTAGATGACATACACATTAAATTTAACTTAAACTTAATCATAAACTAAGATATTGTACATGACTACCTAAATGTATATGTACGTCAATTATTAATTAAAACAATGACCATTCTATTGTTATAAAATCTTTATGCAAATGTGTTTTTTCTTGTGTGATGTATATGTGTGAATGTGTATCTGTGTGCGTGCACTGTGACGTGTGTGTGCACGTGACTGGCTGACTGCATTGTCTGACGGTATTACCACAACTGAACTCCTCATTTACAGTGTGGTTAGAATAGGGCCACCTCATTTCTTTCAGTGAGTAACGACTATGGGAGCAAATATGTATCAGTATATAGGTAGCAGTATGTAACTCTATAACTAAAACAAATCTGCAATCCGCTAGCAAAGCGCGGGGATTACTCCTTAATATTAAGGAATCAAGAAAATAAAGAGAAGAATGTTATTTAGCACGATGTACGAAATAGTAGAAATACAAATTTAAAGCGAAAAGAAAGATAAACAGAAATTAATCTTAATATACAAACTAAAAGGAAAATAAAGAATAATATAAAGTATGCCACAAAATGCTTCTTACTCAGCACTAGCAGAGCTCGCTGTTGAAGCACCTGGCTCTGGTTTTGAGTAAGAACAAAATTAATAATGATTAGGTTTAGTATATACAACAATAATAATAATGTATAAATAATATGTGATTACAATATGATTGCAACATGACTAATATAAATGTAATTAGTCACAACTCGCTCCGCTTTCCGCTATTTTGCGTACTGTAACATAGGGCGCCCGATTACAAGCGGTGTTTACCCGCCGCGTCTTAAGACGTTGGGGGAGTTAGGGCTCACGCGATGTTCTGCGGTTGTTTATTTGCTTGTTTACACCGCATTATTTGCTTCGACTGCACGCAAAGCGAGGCGGAATTGAACGATTTGTAACGTGAATTGATGATCGTAAATTAAAGCGAGTTAACTTTTTTTTATGAATGGTATTCGCACGGTAACATTTTTATAAATACTTTTATTATATTAAATAAATATTTGAACACAAATGCATACAGATAACACTTCCTATATTGTGATGAACTAATTAACTAAGTGGCGAATTTTATTGTCGAATTTTTTAGGCAAACGAGCATCCGTGTCACCTACTATGGTCTACTATCTACTACGGTGCGCTTCTCTCGAAATCTTCTTTCCACGCACCACCACTCTGTGGCACTAGCGGTCTTCCTTCGGCGGCCTTTTCGAAACTTTACAACATTGGCACCTTCAAGAAACCAGCCTACAGATACATAAAAGGCGGGCAACGCTTCCGTGACTCCTGCGGTGTCGCGGTTGTCTATTGGCGGCGATGATTGCTTTTCATCAGTCGGCACGCTTGCTCGTTTGTCCTCTTATTTCATAAAAAAAACCTGATGAAAGTAATCCACGCCGCCCATAGACACCTGCAGCGCAATAGGCATTGTAGAAGTGTTGTCCACCTTTGAAAAATGTGTAGGCTTGTTTTTTGAAGTATGGCGGATTAACGTCCATTTCTCCGAAAGTGGAGAGAATCCGTATCCAGTAATGAGATATTTGTATAATTAAACAATCATTGATGAAGATGTTGAAAATTTTTGCCTTGACAAAAAATGGTTACAAAAACAATCACGTTGACAGGACTCGAATATTGATTCGACATTAGTGCACAGAACACTGTATAACATCATGTATACATCTGAATCATTTACCTTACATTGGTTCAGCAGCTATAAGTAAAAATATTTACTATACAACTTTATTAAACTGTTTTAATTTAAGTTTAAAGACAATTCATGTGAACCATTCCATAGTACAAAAATTATTATCTTTAAAATATATAATAATTTTGTAACTTAAAAATTTAAAAATGTAGAACATTTTTAGCTTGTTTGTTGTTATTTAGTATCATTATAAATATTGCTAGTCGTCTGTAGTGCTAGTATTTAAAAAATATATATTCATGTTCAGTGACAGCCCTAATACACCACGTTCGCGACATTTATCTCAACGACCCCTCCTCAAGATTTCCTCTCTCAAGGAGGGTTCAAAAACACTGAAGTGTCTCCGAAGTTTTCTCACCCAATTACATGCTCTTTTATTTCTTATTTATCTTAATACGACTTATTTAACGGTCCTTTGAGAGAATTACGACGCATCTGGCATTCATTCTAATACTTTAGAATTTAAAATCTATATAGACTTCAGTACCTACTTACTTCATTTGATTTGGTAATAATTATTGATGGAATGAATAGGCAAACGAAGAAGAGAGTTACCTGATGCTAAGCAGCAAGCAGCGTCATGTTACCCGAGTGGCTAGAAACGAGACGGATGTTCGTTAACGTTGGGAAGACGTCCGCCATCGTGACCAGCCTCGGCCGACTCATCAAATCACTTAAGCTTCGGGGGTAGAACGTACGCTGGGAGACCATAGTTAGTTACCTCGTAGTCCGTATTGACCTCACGCTGCGACAGCTTGCTCAGGTTACAGACATGGTGAAAAATTGGGCGTCGAGATCCCTACGCTAGAACTTGACGCCGATAATCTGTGAGAGTGTGGTCTCTACCACATAAACATTTTATAACATTTATACTAAGATTAGGTATACTTAGTTAGTTTAAATTTTATAAAATAATTTGATATCGTGCAATCAATCAAATAACGCTCGTAAATTTGTTGTTTGTTTTGTTTGTTTTTTGTTTTTTGTTTTTTGTTTGTTTATTAAGTTAATTATACTCAGATATTGCATGTATAATATATTATCAAAACAGGACAAAAATCACATTTATTGTAAAGTTAAAAGAAAAAAAATAATAAGACAAACAATGATAATAAATATATTTATTTAAACTTAATCTCTTATTTCCCGTGATAATAGAAGATACAATCGCATATACCTATGTATTTGTTTTTTAATACTGAATTGCATAATATTTATTCGTAATTTAATTTCCGGTGAAAGTGATTCCTTGTCGGATGGGAAACGCAGGAATCATTAATCTCACAACTAGCCCTCGCTCTCCTCATACTCTTTCCTAGAAACTTTCTCCGATGAATCTTTTGTTGTACTCTATTTTTAACCATTTGTTTAAATCATTCTTCATCTCATACTTCAGTTTTATCTACTGAAATTAACAATTTTACCGACTACTGATACAATTAAAGTAGCAATAGCTCGATTATCAGGGATCGAGTCTACGTTGAACTATTGACATGAAATAGTATAAGAACTATTAGCTTCGATGTATTAGTTTAGGTTCTAGTATAACAATTATTAACTAGTTTTAAAGACCGATGAGGGTAGCTGGTTCCACAAATTGGTGGTGCGTGGAAAGAAGTTACCAGAGAAACGCACCGTAGTAGATCGCCACATCCAGATGGTGGGGATGAAATTTTCCAAATTTGCTAAGTGTAAGAATTAACGATTCACAAGAATTCTAGTTATATCAAAACATTGCTAATCTTATTTAAACCAATATTTGAAAAAAATAAACATAATTTTGTTAAAGTAAATTTGTAAACATTTTTGTGTAGACACATCTGAAGTCAAACAAAAAATATGACTCATTCACGCAGCAATTTTATGGAAAACAAAAAACAGAAATATCTAAAAGTTTGCAGCGTAACACGGGGCCAATATCGCATTCTAATGTAACCAAACTCGACGCGCATCATCATAATAAAACATTCGTACAGACAGACAATAGATTTGTGATTACTAGCATGTAGAGCGTAAAAATAATTACTTGGTGTATCTAAAGTAAAAAAAAAATCTGAAAAGCGAACCAACGCTCACGGTAAACATTAACTGTAGGCATTATCACAAGATCGTCATGAAAAAAAAGGCAAAGCCCGAACACAAAAAAGGCTCGCAATAATAGAAACAAAACCGCTCCGCGAAACTTTCCCTATAGCGGCATTTTACTCGCATTATCTAGTGCAAATTGTGCATCTGTGCGAACAATTCCTAGACCTATTTGCGCATCGGGAAGACAAGCTTTTAATATCGGAGGAACTATGGAGACAATCCTCTTAATCAGGGTACAGACAATGTGCGAAACGGGGCCACGCACATATGGGAATGATTAGCCGCTTTGTTGGCGAGTGTACCGCCGAGCACTTTTGTTAGCGACTACACCGCCCGCGCCCGGGCAACTTTAGCTCGTGCGGATTGCGACGTTACGCTCGTAATTGCTTGCCTTTATTAAAAATGTTATTGTAAGAAAACTATTCGTCGAATCGAGTACGAAGTTGTTTCTCAATGTACATATATACATAATCTACTATTAATATATACTTTTTCTTTTTTTGGAGTTTAATTTTTTTTCTGTAATTGCATCTCTTAAATTTCCATTAAATTAAAATAAACCATCTCACAAGTAGTCTTCCATAAAGTAAACATAACTTCTTCTCGTATCAAAAGACACGGAAAAGGGGATTCCGTCGTGTAAAAACGTATGTGCGAGTTTTTATTTTGAAAAGAGAACAAATAAACGAATGCCACTAAACCGCTCCGCTTTGCTCAAAAGATCCGCCAAAAAAGACAAGCGAAAAAAAAGCAAGCGCGAAATCTTCGCCCACACGTCGCGCAACGCCAGGGCGGAGCACATATCAAAGCTCGCAACGCGATGCCCGGGCTCATCCGGACCTAGACTAATTAAAAATAAATCGCGTAAAAGACAAAGACTCGACTGACGCGAGACTTCGTTTTATTGCGAGGGAAAAAATCATTTCGTTACCGTAGGAAAGAAAGAGCCGGGTAAAAAACACAATAAAGAAACAATGTAAACAAGTTAGGGGTGTACTTGAGTGGCTCATTACTGTGCAGATGCGGCCGTATTAGCCGGTTGGCTCGTTTGAGCCCGGTGGTTCAGCCACGGATCGCTTGAGCCGCTAGGCCCGCCTCTGCGAGCTGCGCGGAACGCTTTGTTTAACCTATTTCGGTTTAGAATTACCTACGCTTTCACGTGATGAGACCGGCTTTATTAATTAAATATAATGAATGTATTGACATTTTTGTTTGTTACATTTTCCGTTAAGTTTTGAGCGAATTGCTCCAAACATGACGGAAAATGTATATTGTGAAATAAATTTGTTTATAATAAAATCTATGATATGTACTCCTGCCGCTGAATTTCACTATCATACATAACTAACTGGCAAAAAAAATTATTATCTAGCAGAGTGGCGATCTATTACGATGCATTTTCCCCGTACTTTCTTTTTAGTAACCATTCTTTGGGTTCAGTTAACTTCAGCGATATTTTCGAACCGCTATGATATCGGAACTTTTAAAACATGGCGTTGTAAATGTCTATGGGCGGCGTTGATTGCTTTCCATCAGGCGATATGCTCGTCTTCCTATCCCATAAACAATTTAAAAAGTCAATAATTGAATTTAGCAATTAGATATCTATAAAGAAAAAGATGGTCAATGTTATATCTTTCAAGTGATAGTTTAATTATTGGTTTAGTCATATTTGAACCTAAAATGTGAAATGAAATCAAATAACTTCAAATCATTTAAAACTTTATTATAGAAGATACTTGTGTATAGTTTTTCTATCATTAACTTTTACATATTCTCGTGTCATATTACATATCAATTGTACTATTTATTTTGATTTTATTAAATTGTTTTTTTATTTTTTCATGTTTTTTTTTCATAATTCATGTTAATATGTAATATTTTAATAGTAATGTAGTTAGAAGTAAAGTAAAACGAAATAGAAGCGTGTATCATTATTATATTTTTAAATTGACTAAAAAAAACTCTATCATACTTAGTTTTGGTAGAACTACCACCAATTTAAACGTAAAAAAATAGTTGACTTATATGCAGGTACATTTCAAATTATTTGTTATTATTAAATTTGATACAAGCTACTACTATCTATAGTCATACTTTATTGGGAACAACGAAATATTGCATGATTGATTATTATGGCAATAGTTTTTTGCTTTCAACCAATATATTTATTTCTTCATATTATTCTGTAATTATTATATATACATATTTATTTTCTGATATACGAATACTAAATACGACGCAGTATCGAAGATAACAATGTATTCTTATTAGTAATGTAGTTTAATTTGTATGAATACAACACTGAGCACTTTAATGGTATCATTTTATATATAAAAAACCTAAATTCACAATAGCTAGGACCACAAATACAAGAACTTTACTCCTCTTTTAAAAAAAAACATTACGTTTATAGCTCTACATTTGGTTTTTCTGTCGCGTATCCATTATAAACACTAAATCACAAGGAAAAACCATTACTTCAAGTTAAATACTTCTAAGCCATCCATTCATTCTCAGCCATCTATGTGGAAACCCATGACACTTAAGCCGTAAATTCATATTCCTGACAAAAGTCTCAAAAATAAAATATTCAATAAATACCTAAGTGAGCAGTTCAAACATAAAAATTTAAACCTCGTTGAAGCAATAAAACTCACAGATAATAAAAACAATTGACATAAGCCACAACGACGACAAATAGAAAAAAGAGCAACGAAATATGTAAAGGATACGTCAATATCGAATTCATCCATTTGTTTATTCAAGGTAACGAACGAATGGGATCATTTTTTTTGCCATATTCATATTAGCGACAAAACGAATACTCGAATTTAGATACTCGATGCACTTCAAGTCATGTTTTGGGATTGTTCATTCCATTCCATTTTCCTTTTGTTTTCAATTTGACGACGCCATGCAACGTATGTACCGGGCCTGTTCTGTTTTGTTTTGTCTGAGTGGTGCAACGATTGCATTTATTGTGTGATATCAGCCTTATTTTTTTCTTTTTTTGTGTGAACAACAGTTACGTTATTCCTGCAGAATACGAAAGCCCATTTGAGAAATTGACACAGGGTTAAAGTCACATTTTTTTCCTTAAATTTTATTGCTAAAAAAAAATAACTGGGAGATATGCATTTAATATGAAAACTTTTATGTTTAAACAATATTTTCACGAAGAGGACGATGATTATGAATGATAATTTTTAACAACTTACATATATATGTCATAGAGGCGAAGCGTTTCACTTCCTGAGTCATGGGGTCCTGGGTTTTATTTCCAATTACCTTTGATGCTATAATATTGCTCCTCTACGATTATGTTCCCTTTCGCTCTCTCTAGCTTAACTTCGCCAAGATGTTAACTTTCTTATACAACGAAGACCTCCCTCGAGTCAGTCATACCGCCTCTTGTCCGATTTCCGCATTAGTATAAATACTTTTATAGT
Organism: Baronia brevicornis; assembly: GCA_031353405.1. Taxonomy (NCBI): domain Eukaryota; kingdom Metazoa; phylum Arthropoda; class Insecta; order Lepidoptera; family Papilionidae; genus Baronia; species Baronia brevicornis. Next base: position 84,346 of record JASFAT010000962.1, read on the forward strand.
CTTCAGGTAGGAACTTATTCTGGGTCTGTTTGTATGTATGTCCTTTTCATTTGTATGTTTACAATAGCAATTATGACAGGAAATCACGAAGTGTGAGGTGTGGAGCGTAAAGGATTTTATTATTAAATATACATATTAAATACACAGTTACACTTTTGGCAAGTATCTTATAAATTTAATAACAGGTATATTATGGCACAACAGGGCCTATAGAAAGTATCAAAGACTCACAGAACATCTCTTTGGCCAGTACGTCTATTTCAGATGATCAAGCAATGTCAACGAGGCAACATGACTGACGCGGGTGGAGTTGCCTCTACACAAACATTGCATTGCCTAGAACGGCGTTAAGGAAAACACAGGTTTACCCGGGATCTGTATAAGCAGAGAGCTAGCTAATTCCATGGGAGAGGCGGAACCAACTCGAACCTAACGGAGACACCGTTCCGGGTTAGATTTCAGAGTTTCATTCTCCTAGATAATCCATCTAGAAGAACGAAACTCCGAAATGCACATCAACGCTTCTATACGATAAAGCTGTAAAAGCCTAACAGGCTACCAGCATCAACATCTACGATCCAGACGACATCAACGCTAAGAAACCGATCTACCCTGTTGCAAACAATCGGGATGCTAACGTCTACTTTTGGACTTTAGTTGCGTCTAACAACACCCCAGTCCTTTGTAGAGTTTGTGCGATTCAACGCAGATTGAAGTGTTAACCATTGCAGTAAACGTGTGTTGGAGTCGAGAATCGCGTCTCAGCAAACGTCGGACCTGCTAGATGGAACCACGATTTGCGCAAGGCGACTGATAGAGCCTGGATGCTTATAGCCGAAGATTGGGCTAGGTTGCATACTCTAGGTGAGGCCTATGTCCAGCAGTGGACTGCCGTGGACTGGCGATTCTAACGTCGAACACTCATATAAGTAGGTACATAGGTGTTAATTAACTGTGACTTTTCTTTGTATATACATCACCGTTTAAGTGTATAAATGTTACACGCAATGTATTAATCGATTACAAGATCGCTGATATAGATAGCAAGTGATAAGCGTTGAGCGGAAACGGGCGGGCATAACGCACGGAAGCGGGCAACACAATGACGCGTCCCGTTTCCGGTTCCTTCGAGTCACGCACCGTAGCTTGGTAGGCAGGTACTAGTGTAACGAGAACTTAATAAATTAATGCGTACAAGCGTTTATTATACAATAATTAAACGTATTATTTGTATTATGCTGTGATTAATTTTTTTGTGCCATAATAATAATACTCGTGTATTACACAATATTTAATTACTTTTCATAATTATTTTATTTATCGTGATGATTATCCGCCTAGAATTAGAGATCTCAAAATTGATAAACTTTAGTTTATACTTAACATTTTGTTTGTTTAGTAATGCTTATTTTATACAAATATCACGATACTCTAGATATCTTTAATATTAAACTGCATAATTTTTGTCAATTTCTTTATCATAGACGACATTTTTTGTATTTATTTTATATAAAATATTTTTTAAAATACCAACCAACTTTATCATATTAAGAACATGTTGGGCACAATTCTAAATGTATGTTTAGAATTGTAGACTTTTATTTGATATTATTTATATATTTCTGACTATAATTTGTTTTATGCGTGTAATAAATAAAAGTATAATATATAATATATCTAGTTCTTCTACTATATTTGAAAATCGAAATAGAAGTATTTACTCATAGCTGTTATATTTCAACATTAAAGTTTCACTTTGGCCATCACTCGTAAAAGCCTGATAAAATCTATGTAAACTTTCTCTTAACCCTTCATTTCGTATCGTTACAGTCAGGTGTAATAATTACATTAGTCATCGCAATAGGGTAGGGAGACGAATTGTGTATATCCCGATCAATATAAATAGTATGTACATAGTTTTTATTCCATTCTATATTTTCACCGTCACTGTCTCAAGAATTTTATCTATCAATGTAGTATATTTATGAAGCTGCGTCTACTAAAATTTGTTAAGTTTTTACGCCACCCTTACAATAGAGCCTGAAGACGATAGTCTCCAACAAGTGCGTCCTGCGCGTACTCTTATACAATGCCGAAATATAAATATTGAGGTCTTTCTGCTCCACAAGCTCAAAGTCGCTCACAGAGTTATGGTCCTCTTCAAGTAATTTCTCTGGATATGAGCTTTTTTCATATCGCATATATGTTCCATTGCTGAGCACGGGCCTTTCCATTTCTAGAGGAACAGACGTTAACCCAACACACTTGTCCAATGGGAATTGGTGGAGTTACCAGATTTGGAATAAATATTTGTAGGCCAATACCTACATATATTTATTTCGATGCGGCGATCGAACACGTGACCTGGTGACTTCTGGATATGATTGGGAATGAAGAAATCCGCAAGAGAACCGTAGCAACCGTCACAAATCATTTACTGCCTCCACTATATGGAACAAGTTGCCTTCGGCAATATTTACAAACCGATACGATATTAAAACATTGCAAAATCAAACCTACTCATATCTTAAATCGCTTCATTCGTCGAGCCACCGGTGCTCAGTGGTTCCAGCGCAATATCGACCTCCACTACGACCTTAACTTGCCGAGCGTCAAACAACACTTTAAAACAGTCTCTAAGAAACATTTTGAGAGATCCGAATCCCATCCGAATCCACTGGTGGTACAATCGGTAAATTATTCACCCGATTTAAACGCGCGCCCGAAAAGACGACGCCCGCGTAACGTATTACACGATCCGGACGACGAAACAGCGTCGTTCGGATCCACTCACGACACCAACACTCATACGCACCCCGGCTCTAGCCGAGCACGTAGAGTAGGGAACACTTCTACACCGGCCGCTTACACGAGATTCTCTCACGTACCCGGTCGGTTCTCACCCCCTAGACCTTAGGGTCTATGGGACTAATAGGGACTATAGTTACTAAAGTTCAATCCTTCCCTACATGTTTAACGTAGAATCATGACGAGTTTAAAATCAGCACACACACATATGTGTACCTCCGACACGGCGTCAGGCCGATGGAGTCTGCGATTTGCGCAGATTCCCAATTATATTTTACTTGCCCGCGGGCTCTCAGCCCGCGGGCCCTGAATACGATAAAGCTGTTAAAGCCAATAGGCTACCAGCATTAACATCTTCGAATCATATCTTAAAGCTCGGCAACGCATTTGTGATTCCTATGGTATACTTTTTATTGGGTGATACGATTGCCCGTTTGCGCCCTTCCTATCGCATAAAACAAACTGAAGTGGCAATCAGCTGGTCACGTTGGTCGGAAAACCTTGGACTAGACGAGCGCTGAAATAAAGACCGCATCTTGGTAAACGTAATATAGAACACTCTCCGACTATATCAGTAATGGTGTACAAGGAGACGTAGAGCTGGATGCGCATAGCCGAAAAACTGATTCGGTGGTACACCTTAGTGGAGGGAGTGAGGTCTTTATCCAGTAGTGCACTACCGCAGACATGATGATAAATAATTTTCTTTACATAATAAATAATGATCAAAACAGAACTATTAAAAACAGAAAAAATTGCAAACACAAACATACGTAACAATGAGACCCTAATACACTTGACGAATGCGCTTATTAAAAACAGGCATGTATTGAATCCGCAAAGGAAATAACAAGTGAGATACTTGTCGTTTCTTCGCTCGTGGAGCACCGTATCTACGCCCGGTTCCGTTATGTGATAGCGTAATTATATGTTTTCCGCTCATCTCTTTTGTATACTCACCGCTTCCTGTCTTGTATGTGCCATGTGGTGGTCCAAGTTATAAGAGGTTTTACTTGACTATATTATTTTTATTATATACATATTTACATATATACGTGTATTACATCACATCCCCGAGTATCAAAAAAATAACATTACAAACTGAATGTATTATAAAGTAAAGTAAATTGTTTAAAAATAGTGATTTTTTGAGCCTAGTAAGCACGATATGCTGAAGGACGTGGGATTTAATCTTGATGAGTTAATATTTTTATTTTTTTATAGTGTAGTATATATAAGTAAAGGTTACTCATAGCTACATAGAAGCGTAAAAATCTATTCTATAAATTGTAATTATTAAATATTAAGTACACTTACATTATACATATTATCGTTACACAATTAATTAGAATATAATAAAATAAGTATATAATTGGTAGGCGATAAATGGTTAAAATATTTAAGGAATAAAAGTGACTATCAATTTTTATATCCAATCAATAGAGAAGTTTAGCAACGCACACCGATAATTGTATCCTATTCAAATACTAATTATATTTAGTGCAAATATGAGCGGCAAATATGTCTATGGGCGGCGCTGATTGCTTTCATCGGGCAGCACGCTTGTTCATTTGCCCTCCTAATCAATAAGAAAAAGCAAGCAAATGAATTTAGACTAGGACTGCTTGCAATCGTGCGTTCTCGATCATTTCAGTCTTTAAAAAAATATATGCCCGATCGTACTTTCAACTGTTCGTTCTCGATTCATTAATCGTCGCTTGTCGCTTTTACTTTGGACCGCGGTATATCGAGTGTATGCAGTTTAATTGAATGAGGCGACGTGATTTATATTATTTTATTGGTGAACGACGGTCTCGTTTGTATTGCTGACTCTCCTATAATTGCTTACCTCCTTTAAAGTCATAGTAACTTTTAAAATATTTTCTGAGTATATTATTTGAACCAAATATTATTTAATTGATTATACTTGTAATAGGATGAAAGATTATGTATATTACTCATATAACATGAATTTTATTCTAGACGATTTCGCTACGGCGATCTTTTTTTAAAAAATACCAGAAGTATCAACTGTGAGGGATGTTTTATTTAAGTGCCGTAAGTATGTTCACAAACACACAAGGCATTTTCTCGTCTGACTTTTCTTTATTTAATGAAACGAGTTGTTCTCGAAACAATTTGAGAATCCAATTAATAATTAATAAATAAAATATTTTATATATAAAAAAAACCCAACCCAACCCAAACTACCAGATCTCTATACGAAGACCTAGGCAACGAGCAAGGAACAATAGAAACGCGTTGTCCTAAACAGAGGTGGCTGGAGACAAATTGTGGAGAAGGCCAAGACCCACACCGTGTTCTAGCACCAAAGTAAGAAGAAGATATTTTATATAATTCAGATCTACAACAAGTACTAACTGACATAATTAATTATTTTTATATCAAAATACTTTTTAAAACCACTATAAAATATCTTATTTGCTTCAGCTATAATTGCCCAATTAAAAAACCTTCAATAACCGATTAAGGGTAACACCAAATGTTATGCATTTCTCGATTTACCCTCAAGACTATGCAAACAGATGGCGAACTATGGGAACCAGAGGGCGCATAGCACTCACATTATATTTCCCTTGACCTCATTCCAGATCTTATTATGTAATACATTAAGGTTACATTTGGATTCTTCAGTTTTAATTTGAACATCAAAATCCATTTTATTAAGACCTATGGTGCTATTTTAATTCGTGACGTATCGAGGATCGTTTGAAATTTGCTAAGTATCCTTTTAATGGTCGATATTATTCTGCTAATAATTTGCTTTGCATTTTAAAACATATCTTGTTGCGATAGGAGTTATATTACAATGATAAGGTGACTAATAATAGGGTTGCGTGTAATTTCGTATACTATCGATTAAAAGCGTGCAGATTGTGGCACACTGACATAAATTATTTGTGACCTTGCCTACAGACATGGTGAGAACCTATTAAACTTATCACACGAAATAAACATTGACAATATAGGTATATAAAAAAATATTTATTAGGTACCGACACCGTCTTTAATAAACTTATTTCTTTGCAAGATACTAAGAATGAATAGTACGTTTTAGAAATTTTTCTTCGTCTAATTATCTGGGTAAACCTTGGATCCTGAGTGTATTAATTTTGTAAGAATACAAAGAATTATGTAAGGATATATTTCGAAAATTGTCAAAATATTTTGAAAATTTTCCCGGAAAATACTCATACATAGAGAGAGACCGACTTCAGAGGAGATATTTATTTGAATTATTCCGAATTATATGTACATTTATCGCTCTTTGATTATGTGTCATTATGTATACGGAAACAAAAACCATTGTTAAGTTATTTCCGACTTGTTTAGGTGTGGATAGGTAACTTTAATAAAAAATTAAGAAGAGCGCCTTTCGTGCTCCACAAGGCACTTTAAAACTTTGTTTTAAGTGAATGACGTAGGACTATTACAAATTCATCTAAGAGACTTGCGAGGTGATCTGTCAGGTCATTGTCGATTGGGAGAACACAACCGAACTTTCGTTGTCGAACGATCGACAACGAAAGTTCGGTGACAAAGAGTAATCCGCGTTCAGGCTTCAAATCCGCGTAAAAGAAGCGCCATGAACATGACTGAGCAGAAGAGAAACTAGCAGCGATTCGATGCCGTTCAAGTGAAGTTAAGACTTTATTTTGAACCACTACCGGGAATACGTTAAACTGTTGCAAAATAAGCCATTTAGGCAACGTCGTGCCTAGGAAAATGAGAACAGGATACGAATGAGTCGTTTTCATTACTAATATAATCATACACTCAATTTTTACGTTCAAATAGACCGAACATTCAAGTCGAGCATACAATCCCTATTACCTCACAGTTAAATTTATCATTAATAATACACATTAGAACATATGACGTACACACAATATAAGATGACCTACTTCACAATTTGCACCTTTCGTCGGAAAGCATCCTTTGTAAAGGGCGAGCACCTTGCAACACATGGTGCCTTTAGGCCCGCATGTCTTACACTAGACATTTTTTGCTATTGCCATTCTTGATTGAACATTTGCTGTTATAATTGAACTTACGTTTCGCTCCATATTGTCTGATCTAAAATTTATACTAAGTTTATTATTATACAAACGTAATTTATTGATATCATCATCGAAACTTTTTACCAAACACATTTAACAAATAAATACATATTTTTACAGCCAATACATGTGCATGCATGAAAGTAACGAGAGCTGAAATGTTTAGGGGTTAGGCTAATAAGTACTTACCGTCGTAGATTTAATTCTACCAACAACGGGACTATTAACATAATTATTTTTGTCAAATTAGTAGGAATTTTAACAAGATATCTAATAATTTAGAACACACTAAGCATATATATCCATATTTATAACAGATTTCCTAAAAGGATTTAAACAGATTGTACAATTTTAATTCGAAGCTTTCCACTATAGATTTTCATACCTTGCTTTTGGTTTACTAAGGACACAGATCTTTATTGAATTGGCGTTCGATATGAATAGATAATTGTCAAAGAGAAAATGAAGAAAATACGTATTAATATAATTTTATATTTGGCAGAAGTCCTACTAGCCAATGCTGATGCAAATGCAATAACTTCTTATATAATTTCATTTAATTATTTGACGACTCAAATGGTGCATTGATCAAATGTGTGCTGTATGAACTAACGGCCGTTGGTTATTACTTATTTTTTTGGCTTACAAGTATTTATTCTGAGTCTAGGTATAGCCCATAACTCAGAGAATTCTAACATGGAGCTATGTGTGTAAAACATTTGTTTTTATTATTTTCAATTATCTTAATCTAATATATAAAAATCTCGTATCACAGTATTTGTTATCGAACTCCTCCAAAACGGTTTGATCGATTCTGATGATTTTTTTTTTGTATATTTGGTAGGTCGTTAACTATTTTTTTTTACCTATAAATAAATTATATGACAAAACAATGTTTGCCGAGTCAGCTAGTACTTATATAAAAATTCGTGTCATTGTGTTCGTACTCGCTAATCTCCTAAACCGTGTGTTGTAGAGACTAATTTTTTTTTTAATATTTTTAAGATATCCGACAGGAGATCATCTAACCGGGTCCACTTAAATAATATATAAATTTATTACTATGACTTTAAAAGAAATCGATTTTTTACAGGATCGCTTATAGCTCAAAGAGCATATCGATTGTCAAGTCCCGACGCGTTAAATATGTGTATGGTTGAATCATCGATTGTGACGTGTAATAATAGGAAAAGAGAAAGGGGTCGGGTGCACCTTTGCCGTCTATTCCGGGACGAAATGTCGCGTGGCGTGCATACGTGGCATTGTGTTGATTCACTATGGTTTGCAGACGTATGGGTACCTAATGCGTTAGCACCTTGTAGTGATACCGTTCGACTGCCTTACTTTTTATTTAGAGCCCGTCTATTATATTTTTCTATCTACATTTTTACAACTACAGATAAATATTTCAGTATTTGAAGGTAAACAAATGTTCACAGAAATTACAGAATATAACTTTCGCAAAATTTCTCTTACAATAAAGTAAAGTAGTTCAAGCAGTTTTTTCACAGTCCATATACGAGAATATCCTGGGCACGGGCCATTCCATTTCAGAAAGAAATTTGAAACCATACATGTCCAAGGCGGATTATCAGGGCTCACGGACTCGAATAAATATCTGTAGGCCATACATATACCTATTTATTCCAGTGCGGAAATCGAACCCGTAACCGTTGACTCTGAAAGCGGTGGCTTCGTCTTTAATTATATTGGTAAATATGTGTATGGCCTGCAGATATTTATTCTGTTACCCTATAAATAAGCATTGGTCAAGCTGGATGGGTTAAAATCTGTTCTTCCAGAAATGAAGAGGCCAGTACTTGGTATCATTGGGACATGTTTGGGCTGTAAAAATAAGGAAAGCATTTTTACATTTTTAACAGCATAGCTAATTTGCTCTTAAAAAACATGTACAACTCTTGTAACAAGTAAATACAAATAAAGTTCTTCCACTTGACCGCGTGCAAAGTCGTGCGATCCGAATCGTCGATGACCAAGATTTGCCCTCCTATCCCATAAAAAAGCAGTAAATGAACATTTAGTTATTATTTTATTCACGCAAATAATTTCTATATAAGACAAATAATAGTCTAGTATCAAAAATATTTATTAATATTCATAATATGAATATCAATTTCAATACGAGTGATATATCCCTCCACCATCGGCACCAGATGTGCAATCAATATAGGTTAAATTTGCATTTATTTATAAGCCACGCTCATTCAACTTGATACTAGGAGGATATTAATAATATCAGTAAAGATGCTCCAAATAACAGATAATCGCGAACTAGAGGCTGCGAAGCGCATCTGCGGGTTTGCGCCATCGATATTGGCGAAAGATGTTTCGCGTATGATGGATGATTGTTTTTTTGTTGCTGTTTTGAAATCATCTTGAATTCTACATTTGTTATCCTTAATTGTCTATTATGCTTTTCTGTTAAATTGATTATAATAATAAAAAAGTTAAAAAAAATATTCACAAACATTTTTTTACAACAATAGTTGGATGCCAATCCTTTGATTTCTATATTTTTAGGAGAGGCGATTGTCGAAAAGTCGACACTGATAGTGATATGGTATTATGTTTTTTATTTATTACAACTATAGAATAGTACACATTTGTATTTATTTTATTTATTATCTTCGATATGTTCACAAAAATGTGATATAAATATATATATTTCTTGTCAACAAGTTATTAGTTTACGTAATAAGTTTTAATAACGATCTTTATTGAAAGGTTTAAAATATATCTTTGACAAATCTCGAGAGTTTTATTAGCAAGATCTAAATGTTAGGGAGACATTATCGATCGATATACACCCCTACCGGTAGCCATCTTAGTTCGCATGCAGCTGCGCTGGCGCAGGGTCAAAGGTGGTTAGCAAGTGAGGGGCGCAAGTAAGCTTTGTGTCCTAGTGTTTGGGCGTTGAGTGCGCTGTCTGTAGGATTACGAACGACACCGCCATATTTGATCGATACACACGTCACGTCACGTGATCAAAGTTTATTGGGGAAACAGTATTGGTATTCGCAGTTTTAATCGATCGTTTTGCAAGAAATATTCGAATATAATTTAACCTGCCTGAAAAATATATTTGATTTCTGATGAAAAATCTTATTATGACAGTATTTTATTTATTAAATGAACCTACTTTTAATAATGAAAATATTTTATTATATACCTAAAATGGAAGTGTATTTGATATAAACTGGTTTCCTCTGGTTGTGTACCTACCTAGTTGTAGGAAGGATTGATGAACAGAACGTCAGCATCCTCTTGTTAAACTTTTGCTTATTTGACTCTTTATTCGGGCTAATCTTGAATCAAATTTTGGCAGGACTTTCATGAGAAGAATACTTTGTAATATAATATTAAGCTTACTTGTTTCCCTGAATAATACGAACGGAACGAACAAACCTCGATTTTAAAGAATTTTTCCAGGATAAGAAGCATATGAGATAAGAAGAATAGACTAACAGAGGGTAAGGATGCGAATATTGAGAGGGAAAGGTGGATTTAATAAGGGGAAGAAGGAAGCAATCTAAAGGAAAAGAAGTTGAACTTTCCCATCCCTACAATCACCGCACAAACGTCTGCTTTAGGTTAATGTCCAACTTTTCTTTCAATTAAATTTAAATAAAATTTGTATAAATTATATAAATCCTTTATTGACAGCAAAATATGTTAAAATCTTCCATAATCTTGCCTAAGTGCTTGGTTGTAAATTTTCTGTGAGGATATGATACTTTCCCGATCGAGCCGGTCAGTCATGCATGACTCTACTACTATTTTTAAGAGGTAAGTAGTAAAAAGGTATTTTTTTAGACAATATTCTTTGTATCTAAAAACGCGCAATGCGGAAGCGATGTTACACTTTTTATGAATGTAAATCAAAAGTCAACACCTGGCTCTCCATAAAAACGATTGTCTTAGGCGCCACAATGTTCCATGACATCCGATACACCCACAAAACACATTAAATCGCCGGATCAAACAGCATATGCAGCGATACAATCTTCGAAACACGTGCCTCACTAAGCTTCGACTCGTTTCAAATCTTAAATACATGCACGATAAGATTTAAGTCCGCTTGTAACGAAAGTCTAAGACACCGAACGACTTAAGAGTTCAGGACCCATTGCAAGATATTTTGGACTTTATCCGGTATAGAAAAACGACGGATACCGATTAAATGATAAATTTACGTAAAGTGTAAATAGTATCAGCTGATTCTTTCTTCGCTATAAGTTTGTGAAAGGTTTTTTTAGTAAAACCATAGACTACTAGTCGGAATAAATACTTAGATGCGTAATTGATGGATCAGACTAGCTTTCAAAATATATTGCGTTAAATCTTGTTAAATCATACGAAATGAAAATATATGCACTAAAATCTACAATGTTCAAAGATAATTTGTGATAAGAAAACATTAGCAAAATTATTATTTATCGATTACTTTAGGATTTTCAAATTGTTTGTTTTATATAAGGATTCAAAATATATAGGTTATGCAAAAAATAATGTTACTTTGATACTGTTTCATATTATTTAACTTAACAAATGCAAAATATTAATTTTGTTTTTTTCTTTTCATAATAATAACCTCATCCAAAATAAGGAACCACTAATGTAACTTTCAATAATCCTCGAACAATAGAAAAAGTAAATACAAAACAAGTAAGAGCATTATAGTTCGCACAGCTCATTTCTATTTAGAGGGGGTCCCTCTTAGGGACATGTGCGCACGCGTCGCGCCGACAATCACAGTAATAATATCTAAAAAATAATAATAAATCCGGGTGAAGAATAAAGAAAATCACCCCCCGGCTCCCCTTTCCTTTATCTTGCAAACAGACTTCAAAATGTTAAAGATAATAGGGGTGGACCCTACGTTAAAACACGCACCTTTCGCGGGGGTTGCATCCACTGCGCGTGCGTTAGGGCTACTAGCGTAGCGCGTGGATTTTGGCGGTTAATTTCAAATTTCGAACGCTTCTAGTGAGTGAACTACTTATTACCTTTTAAATGTTCCACTTAACTATTATGGCCATACATACATTTTATATTATATTAATTATAATTAAATTTTAAAATAAGTATAAGTTTTCTTTTTAACAAAATTTTTATAAAAAGAAACAAATATAAATATAAAATTTATTTTTTGTTATATAGACATAAAATTTGAACCTTATGTTTTGCATATTAAAAAATTAAACATAAGTCGAGTACCTATTAAACTATATGTGAATTGTCTTACAATTTATAATTCTATTTTCGTTATATTTAATTATCATTAGCATTGCATCCCTTTATACAATTAAAAAAAATGTTATTGCAGTTAAAATGACGATCTCCTTTACGGCATAAATAAAGTTAAAGTGACGATATCCTATGATATAAAGATTCCAATTTCAATCCTATCGTTTATCGAATAAAAATAAACTTGGAAATGATTTGAAACATTGTCTCGACACAACCAAAACCAATTACAGATATATGAAACAAGAGAGGCAAAACGAAGGCAAAGAGACTCGCCTCAAAAAGCCGGAGAGAGATGGGCTGTGTCCTACCTTTGATTACCTGTGGACTGGACAACGCTGCCAAAGACAATGTACATGCGAGTTGGATAAAGGAATAGGTTTATTTTCAAGCTGTCTTTTTAAGAACGCCGTCATGCACGAGATATGTAAGGAATTAGTCTATTGTTCTACTTCAAAGATATTTAAATTATCGAATTTTTTATAAACTTTGCATTCTGATATAGCGTATCCGGTGGTAGAATTAGGTATTATATAATTAGGCAGAATTAGGTACTTACCATAACTACTACTATCAAACAAGGTTTATTCAACCTCTAATATAAATATGATCGAATAATCCTTGAGATTTAGAAAATAAATTCTAATAATATATAAGATATAATAATATTTTTATTTTTATTTTATATATTCACGCCTATCCCCCGCAGGGGTTGGCAGAGACCACAGAGCTTTATCCGCTACCATTCGTCGCAGCGAAACAGCTCTCCATAAATCGTGAGAATCAGGACGTGACGGGTGGCGAACCACGTCGCCGTCATTTTCAACAAATTAGGTATATTAAATTCGTCTATAATATATAAGATATAATAATATACAAGATTTAGTAAACACATTATATTTATAAGATTAAAAATCAAATTCTGCCACTGAACATCCTTTAATTCTTTTGTTTTCATATATTTTGTTTTTTATACTCAATATTTTATACTCAATACATATTACATTGATTATAAAATATTGTATAATAATATATATATATATTTATATATATATATATATATATATATATATATATATATATATATATATATATATATATATATATATATATATATATATATATATATATATATATATATATATATATATATATATATAATCAGCTTTCGGCCCGTCACAACTGCTCCAGCGTTTGTCGGTTCTCTGACAAACGTGTCCAGACTATTACCACTTCAGTATATTCGAAAAGTTATGTTGGTTGCTCTGGTGGTGGATATTTATTAATTAATTATACTATAAATTAAACATTGTACGCATTTTTCTTTATGTATGCAGATATTTCAAAAAAACAATAATACATACCTATATATAAATTGGATACAATAGACAGTATTGTTAATAAATATCAGGAAACCTTATCGTATAACAATGATAAGGTATTATTCCATTTTAAAAATATAAATACATCAAAAATTTGTGTGGTTATTTGTTGGTGAAAAAATTCAAATACAGAATGTAAATTTTAGATTGTATTAAGAAAATCTGTGTAATTTTTTTTTAAAAGATATCTTTATTTAATAGTTTTGTATAATTAAAGTATTAGCTTTCAAATGAAAAAGTAAAAATTAGGAAATAAAAAACATAATAGTGTGTAACGATTTTTAGCTGTAAATGTTTTTAACTATAATTAAGCTACTTTTGTAGCTTTAGTTTTTGAAGAAAATTTTAAAAAGATTATTTTTTTTTAAACAGACTAGTAATGTTTTTAATAAACTAAACTTCTTGTTAATCATTCCAACTACGCTAACTAAACATCAATAGTTCAGTGGAAGATTCGAAGACACGACATTCATAAGGCCGAGGCTTACCGACTGATTGATTGCTGCTTATATGCATATGCATGCCTAAAAACTGTCAGTACATTGACTTGGTAAAAAAAAAGAAATGCTACGACCGAAATTCATCTCGCAAGTATTAATTAGTGGTCCCTCAAGCGTCAGTAATCAAGCATAAAATTAAAGCGTGGCACACGCCAAGCGCCCAACAGAGCTAAGGGTGTGTCCATACCGTAAGTACCTTATGGCATAGCAATTTGTTCAAGACATCTGGCCTCACACCTGCCCGCACCCTTCGAAAACGCTTGCTCGCTCCATACCGATACTCCAAGTATAATTTCATTTAACGACTCAAAATATTTCATCTAGTCCTTATATAGGTAACATAAGGTTCAAAATAGATATCCGAATAGTATAATAATAGGATACGTAAAATTGTCGGTGTATTATGGTTTTGGCACAGGGTCCAATGCCCCTGTCATTCATCGTAACGTGTCCACTCATTAAAATTCGGAAATGACGTATAATTTTTTTGTTAGGAAGCAATTGTTTCGAGCGCGGTCAAGTGTGACTTTTTGTCAGGGAAAACTGCGTGAAAGGTTTATAGTGGCCGATGTGACGCGACTGAAAGTTTCATTTCGCTTCCCTTCAGCTATGACAATGCTCAATTAGACATGACAGGTCTAGCTAGTTTGGCGGTTAGGCTGTAGGACGTCAATCTCAATACTCAGTGTCTCGCATCTCGCAAACAAGAGCGTATAGAGTACAACGTACGTTCATTCATGGTCCGTGTTAGGGATACCATTCGTAATAACTTTTTCGGATACATTTCGTAGTACATAAAATGTGTAAATTTGATATTTAGTAGCTATAATAGTTGTGTTTGCTAGTTTAGTCTGTTTTATAACTATAATCATTGCATTGAAAGTTCTCAGAAATCGACTTGTAAACCCAAAACAAGGCAAAAGTGCCTGCACTTCGCCTGATAAAAACAATCAACACCATTCATAAACATTTGCACCAAAGGCATTGCAAAACGATTGTTGTCTTTGAGATACAGTAATACCCTGACTTACGCTACCTCGATATACGCGAATTCGGAGTTACACGATTTTTTAATTTTCACAATTTTTTCCTAAATTATTGTTTCATTTAGTCTCCGGTCCCAATTAAACATACTTTGTATGTCTTTATATACAAAATTGTACCCCGACTTACGCGAATTCGACTTGCACGGATAACGCTCGGTCTCACCTATCGCGTAAGTCTGGGGTATTACTGTATAGACTTTATTTTTAAAGATGTAGGTTTGAAGGTTCCAAATTTGTGTTGACTCATTACATATTTCCAGTAAAAACAAAGCTATACACAATTAACAATTGTGGCCATAATAATTACAAAAGAGTTTTGTTGAGGTGTAACTGTGCTTTACCATCAACTAGATGGCTGTTATGTTTTTTAATAAAACACAACCTCAATACGATTTGATAACCTCAAATAAAAAATCACCTTTTCTAATTCTATTCCCAGATATTATCTGTCCGTTTAGTTTGCAAATAAATTAATTACAAATGATTGACACATAAAGAAATTAAAAATGCCGATTACTCAGCCAAGTGGCTATCAAAGCTGACGAATATTAGATACAAATATCAAAATACAGTCCGATATTTGAGATTTAGCGAATGGTGGCACTACAAACAAGTGTAAGACGTACACAAACATATCATTGTGTGCGTGCCCATTCACAGATCGGTGGCTCCTTACGTCACATCCGCTGACGTCACCCGTCTTACAAGTGGGCGTGCGAACGCACCTTAGTGACAGAATAGTTTTTTATACATTGACAGGTTCCGTCCTCAAAAGCGGTGTCCGATGTCGAGATAACTGAAGGGTTATAATATAATATTATATAATTATTGTATAATGTTATAATTTGCTTATTGTGATATTATTTGACACGTGCGTGGATTATTTGAATGTCAAAGAGTTGTTTACTTCCGAATCTCTTGTTATGTAAAACGTTATGTTAATTTTGTTTGTACAATATCGTGTGATAGTTAAAGAACCCATGATAATTGACTCCGAAAGCGGTAATTTCACCACTAAGCCAATAAGATTGTTATTGTGTTTTTTTTTATGAGATAGGAAGGCAAACGAGCAGGCGTGTCACCTGATGGAAAAAACTTTTTCTTTGACATTATAGTAAAATGAATTAAATATAATTAAAAATTAAAATATTTTACACTTTTTATGGCGCGAAATATAAAACATATCGATAAGTTATAAACCCGTATCTTAAACACCAATGTCATCTAAAATATGTATCGTTCATTTTAATTTAAACATCTCAAGGCTTCCGGCACAATAATTATAAGCTCCGCAAAAAAAACGCATTCCCTTCGCGGGATATCAAGGATGCGGGAGGTCGTATACTGGTAATTTGGGCCAAGTAGACCAATTCCATCGTTCTATTGTAGCCGATGCCAAGAACCGTTCCTTTAATTTGTACGACCCGCATGGTGCAAACAATTGCATTTCCATGGCACTTAGAATGTGGATTATTATTATATTTAAATATATTACTTATTGTATTTTCAATTTTCAGCCGATCAGTCGTCCATTATTTTAAAATATCAAAAAAAAAACTTAGAAATATCTCAAAGTCCGGTAATCATTTTGAATTGCCTAAGATGTTTCAGATGACTGTGTCTCCAAACTCTTATTGGTTTGCTTTCCTATCCTATGAAAAAAAGCATCAATCATGAAATGTATATTATACACGTAATAACGAGACTTAATAATTTCTTCATTGCGAATCATATCTACCAGAAAAACTTCAAATTGCTCTAAATAGCTTTCTGAGCACTTGTGAAGCGAAGGAATTCTAGTATGTGTGTATCTACGTTAAAAGAAGTTATCGTGCGAGAATACAGGCAGAACGTTTCAAAGTCTTCAAGTAAGAAAGTATAATCCATATATAATCTTTACCTGTGTGACATTCACAGATAAAATTTCTGAAACATCTTTAAACAAAAATATATTATATTTCTAAACTGCTGAACCTGTTAAGAAAAGGTCTTCATAGTAGGTAACACAAGGCTAAGATGTGTCGGAAGTTAAACCGATAAATGAACGAAATTGATACATCTGCGCAAATTTATTGCGCCTTTTGTGGACGAGATGCAAAAAAATTGATCCACAAAGCAATCAGTGTGGCACGTTCTGCGTTAGTGCGGCGTTGTTTATGATATTCGATGCGTGTGTCAAAAGGTGTTTATTTATTTCCGTTTTACTTCAAGATATCATCGTGGTATATCTACATATTTTATGGATTTTTTTATGGTATAGGAAAGCAAACGAGCACGCGTGTCACCTGATGGAAAGCAATCAACGCCGCCCATAGACATCCGCATTGCCATAGGTAGGGCAGAAGCGTTGCCGGCCTTTAACCACTTAATGTGAGGTTTTTTTCTGTGAAATGACGTCAAAAAAAAGCAGGTTTTTTATATATATTTATATTTATATATATATTGATAAAGAAGAAATCATAATATAAACTTAAAAAAACATAAAAAATTGAAAAACGTTAATTTTTTTAAAAAATTATGATAAATCTTAAAAAAAACCCCTCCCATGGTGAAATTATAGTCCATAACTACTTGTGGTTTGCTCTTTCTAATATTTTTCTTTAAATATTCTATGGAGTTGGTGCCATGTATGGTAGAGAGAAAGAACACATCCGTCTTATCCTTCCATCTCATCACCATGGGCCTCCGGAACTCAAACGCTCACTGGACGAAGTACGGTAACTATGCTACAATTCAGACTCCGGTTTTCTGCGAAAGTGTGGTACTTCTTTGCGAGCCAGCCCGTTCATGCTACAGACAACTAATATGTTATTCTTGACAATATATGGCACCTTTATCGGTGCACCAATTTTGAACTCATGACTATAAACTGTACAAACCACTAGAAATCATTGTCATAGAACATGCTGCTAATTGCGGATAAACAGATGTGATTCTGTATTACGTGGGTGACCAGGTGTGGCGGGGACGTGCGGAGATGCATTGATCTTTTTTATTGCCATTTCAGTAGTTCTCGAGTGGCTAATTGTCAGGTAAAGAATGGAGGCAGCCCTTGCAGAACGGAAGTAATCTGTTAGTCTTACATACTCGCCGTAAAGTGGATAATATTAAACTTAAATTTATTACTTTGGAAATCATTTGAGAGATTCATTGATAATGGGGCGTGAAGAGCAACTAAAGTCAGAGTTTTATGTAATAACAAATAAAACATTGTAAAAAAAATTGTTGAATAAATGTTAGGTCTCGACAACAGCCACTTATAACTATTATAAAAGAATAACAAATCAGCGAACGCTTTTAGGTTCTGTATGTTACATATAGTAAGGCTTTCTTATTATATATACTTTTGAACTTATTAGTTATAATTATAAAAACAACAAGAACTAACACACCGTTTTACAATAAATAAGTGTAGAACTGCCATAATAAATAATTTAAAAAATATTAACCTTTTTAAATGTAGAATAAAGAATATGTGAAGATAACAGATAAATTATAGCTCAGTAAAAAATCACACTTTCATACGGGTGAGAAATGATTGGTGTTATAGAAGACAGAAAAAAACTCCTAGAGGTATCGATCGAGCGCACGCGCCCGCGGCGGGAGGTCCCGCACGTGGCTACCCGTATAGATCCCCGTCGATAACTAGTGTTGTACTTCTTATCGATAAGCGGCTGCAAGTAGCGAACGGTCTAGGAATAGTTTATTGTGATGCATAATGTTAATTCACGGTATACTTTCAAACTTTTCGTTTAATTTACGCTACCACTTTTCAAATCTTACATAATAATCTGTAATTAACAACATTTGTAGCAAAATTATTATAGTCACATACGTATAAAATTACTCCCTTAAATTTGTCTGTTTTCATTGTTAATTAACATAAATAAATTTCATTGTTTATTAATCTAAAGAAGTAAAAAAATCTAAAATTTGTAAAAGAAAACAACAAACTTTTATTTCACGAATCTGATCAAATTTATTTTTATTCTTTTTCCTTTTCTTAAAGAGGAAAGCACTGAATCACCTGATGGTAAAAAATCCCTATAACAAAGAAATGAGATGATGATAGTTTCCCTCCCAACATCTTATTTATCTCTTATAGGTTATAGAACGATAGGGATGAGGAGAAATCCTTAATAAATATATTTATTTACCCAATTTAAATCTTCCACTCTGTCTCAATTAGCTAAATATTTTTTTCTCTGTTACAGATCTATCGGAGGGCCACGGGCAAATTTCACATCGGATAAGCGTCAAAAATCATATTAATGGTGAGATTTTTTCTAGTCCTCTGCATATTATAATTAATAGAATCAGGCATTACTTTGTTGAAATCTATCATTCAAATGGAGAATCAATAATTACTATGCTAAGATCCGCGAACAGAAATCAGTTTGAAAAATAATCTGTGTTCATTCGCCAGTGTCACCTTCGCTCAGGTTCATAAAAGAAAAATAGATAAACTTCAAGTGATAAAAAATCGCTTCATTCGTCGAGCCACCGGTGCTCAGTGGTTCCAGCGTAATATCGACCTCCATTGCGACCTCCACTTGCCGCGCGTCAAACAACAAATTAATACACTCTCAAAGAAACAGTTCGAGAGATCCGAATCCCATCCGAATCCACTAGTGGTATATTCGGTCAATTATTCGATGGAATCTGCGATTTGCGCAGATTCCCAAATATATTTTACTTGCTCACCGGCCCAATATTCGATAAAACTGTTAAAGCCAATAGGCTACCAGTATTAATATCATCGAATGAAATAATAATTCGTGTTTACGAAACAGTATATTAGCACAAAATTAAATAACCACTGTCACTCACTTCGAAAATGATTATTTTCGAAGTGAGTGACAG
Source organism: Baronia brevicornis (assembly GCA_031353405.1). Taxonomy (NCBI): domain Eukaryota; kingdom Metazoa; phylum Arthropoda; class Insecta; order Lepidoptera; family Papilionidae; genus Baronia; species Baronia brevicornis. Next base: position 104,295 of record JASFAT010000962.1, read on the forward strand.
TGGTTATTTATTAATTTGTTTTTTGCGGATCTAAGCAAAATAATTATTGACCCTCCCTCCATTCTTTGCACATTTGTCACAAACAACTTTCCAACAATTTTTTCGAGCCCGAAATACGTGTACCGAGCGTAGGTATTTATATCCAGTCCATAAATCAACGTAGACACACAGGTTGTAAATTTACTTACGCGATCTGGTGTGCGGCGGTTTTAGCCGGATCGTTTTGGAATAAAACCGGTTATTTCGTATACGCCTATTCTGTCTGCAGACGAGCTGGGGTGGACAGCGCATGAATTTACAAGTAATCAGATTCGCGTTCAGCCTTGTCACGTTTACTATTGTGTCAAATCGAGAGTTTGCTGTTAGGTTCCCGACATAGAATAGGGCTAATCTTTTGCGTTTCCTAATTGTCGAATGAGGGATTACGAGGTGATTATTTGAGCAAATATCAGTTAATAGGTAACAGCGTCCTTCCAAGGAATAAAAAAATCTGTGATCTCCAGTCCGTTTGTAAAGGATGGACATATATACATACATACAAATCACGTCTGTTTGCTGTAGAGATAGTCAGAAACCCCAAACCTCCATCTGCTACGATCCCGGCACACAGGAGAAGGGTTGGGCCACCGGAACTGAACCGCTCATCGGACGAAGCGTGGTAGCTACGCTACCACTCAGATCCCGGTTTTCTGCACGAGTGTGGTACTTCCCTGGGCGAGCCGGCCCATTCTTGCTACAGACAAATAACATCTCGTTCTTGGCAATATATTTGTCTGCAGCGTGGCTCTACCTCTACTATGCATAAGAATTCTAATACACATTATCAAAACGTTAATTGTCTCTGGTAAGAAATATCAAACAAGAAAAAAACTTAAAAATCGAGCTTATAATATAAGCTATTATTTCATCAAAATGCGACTATAACTATACTCTACTAATGATACGGCTTGAGAGATATTATATGGTTCTATTAATTCGTGAAGGAATACAATTTTTTAAAAGACTTTGTTAGCCTTTTTTCGTTAGTAACTAATTAATTATGTTTGTCGATAGAAATATGATTAATACCAGTAGGCTAATAGTGGAATTGAACCGACGACCTTAGACCGTAAGACCAATCCTTAGTAACTTAATTAAAAAATAGACAATATAAGTGAATAGTTATCTATACAAAGGTGTAGATTACCGTACACTGGACAGTTTTCAGGCAGATGTTCGGAAAAGTTGTGAATATTTGAGCGGGCGGATTTCCGCGGTGGACCAGGCGCGACCGTACCTACTGTTGACTTACCCTGAGTGTTGCCTGCAATACTAATAGATACCTACCACAAAAAAGTCTGTGTTGCTAGCTTCTATTTTTAATTCATTGCCAATCCGATGCAACGATAGAGTTTTATAGGTTTCGCAGAATGGAAATTATGATTTATTTATATTTCGTTTTATGAGATAATGAAGCCAACGAGCAAACGTATCTCCCGATGGAAAGCAATCAACGGCGTCCTAGGCGTTGTAAATGCGTTACTGGACTTTGGCATAAGTGCAGGCTTATCTATATTATTTATCTATATTATCTATATTATTATATTATTAAAACAACCAGATATTTTGAATCATTTGTATAACTTAATATTAAAAGATAAAAAAAAAAATTGCGAAGTGAAATTGTGCTTTTAAACTTTTTCTGTCAATTAATCCTGTTCTTCAGCCTTCGAACACAAACTCTATCCTGGCAATCCAAGGACAAACTCATTTCCTGCCTTTCCTGTTCCCTATTACTTTCTTCCTCTTCTGGAATTTTTCATATCTTTTTATATATAATGGATGATGCATGTGCAGTTAATTTTGACGATGTGCATCTTGTTTATGGTCGTATGTTCCCGAGATGGGATATGGGGCGTCCACAGTGCTTCTCCATTACGATCGGTCTTGAGTGACGCACTTCACTTCAGGCTACGTCAACCCGATGGACGATGACGATGTTTATTTACGATGAGTTGACACGCTTGTTCGTTTGCGCATTTCTTCCATAAATAACATGTAGAGAGGCTAGTTTTATTGTAACTGAAAAATAATACTAAAATAAGTTTAAACACTGACCACCGACAGAGAGTTTACGCATAAAACGAAACATTAATCAAGAACAACGCAGTTTTGAATGTCGAACGTGAGCCGAAAGCGATGATATCGCGTATCGATGCACAGCCGTTGCGTGAATTTGAACCGCGGGTTAGCTTATATACATACATAGGTCTAAAGAGAAAAAATATCTAACAACTTGTACAGATGTTTTTTTTTAATATGCAGCTGTGAGGTCATTTCTATCTAATAATTAAAATGTTATGATTGCTCATCTAATTTGTATTCTTTGATGTCAATCAGCTGTAACTATTATGCTAGTGTAAACTAAAATATAATAATATCAAATCTCTTGGAATATACTAGTTTTGATAAAATGGTGACTATTTTACCAAAATCTTCTATGGACTTTTTCAGTCAACTTAAAAAGTTGCGATACACGCATTTATTTCATATCACTTCACTTATACGCCTTAATCAAATTATATTACATAATACGCTTAATACGATTAATTAATATAACTGATAACTATATAATATAATATTATAGAAACGAAATAAAAACACAACGTCACTGATATAAGTTGGCTGGAAAAGTCCGTCCATCTTATTAAAAATACATTATTTTTAAAATTAAATAAAATGTGGCCAGCACTTTTAAGCAAGCTATATGAAATATAATTTTGATGTTTCGATTATTTGATAACTATTTTATTATGAAATATATTTTAAATAAGTGGTTATAGAGGAAAAAATTAGTGATGTGCTATGTGGAAAGAGTTTGCTGTTTGGCTGTAGTAAGAGACAACCATAGGAATAAACATCAATAGATTAGCAGCACTGTATGTACTTTATGTATGTAATTGAAGCACTGTATGAATGTAATTGAATCTGCAATTCCCAATCCACCTGTTAGGCGCAGGGATTATATATACTCTCATTTGTAAGCAACGCCATTGTCTACTAGTGGACTTTTATGGCCGAAATAATTGATTGGCATTGTAGGACATATCGACGCAAAAAAGCGGAAACACTGTTTGTTAATGACACATTTGTCAAAATTTGTTTACGATCAGAAAAAATACTGTGCCAAATAGTCTGAGTTTCACAGCTGTAAGACCCATAGAAATTTTTGTATAGCGTTAAGATTGCCTGTTTATGAGTTATCGGATATATTTTTTCGCTATTTATAGTTATAATTTTTTCGCTTTTTTGCGTCAATATAAATAATTAATATTGCCATTTTTTATTTCAAAATTATTTTGTTTACTTAGTAATTGGTTACTAAGAGAAAATCATAACTTCATTAAAAGCCTATATTGTACTGTTTTACATTGCTTTCTGAAATCACGCTGATTGCGTGGCCCAACTTCCGACACCGATAAAACTGACGTGATCGTTATGAGTTTCAGATCACTACACAGGCCTCGTTTGGAAACGCCCACTGTCTATCTACCGTACTAAATTTCCAAAACATACCCTTTGTTACGTGGCAGTTGTAAACCGGGAAATGTTTTATATTTTCCTTATATGTACTTAGGAATACACGTATACGTAAACACGCACACAGACACACACACACACACACATACACACACACACACATGCTTTCAAAGTCAATGGTCGCAGATTCTATTAAAGCATCGGTATATTTAGGGCAATTCGCCTTCAATAAGCGTGATAGGTTAATGTCCATTTCATCAGAAATGGGGAAGTATGTACTTTGCCGTGGGCATATATGTTCTGGAAAATTAAAACAAGGCATACGGGGCCTTAAGCAAGTTCGACGGGCCCGTGCTACAGCCGTGATTGTAATGGCAAAAGATAATGATGTGGCAAAGAATTTGCACGTAATTCGACAGGTATTAAGTATAACAGCTTTTTTGTACAAGGAAAGCTGTGGATAGTGGTATATTCAAACTGTCTAGTTAGGTTTTGGAGATGATACGTGTTGTAGAAATAATAAGCTTTTTTTTGTAATGATTTTCTCATTATAATTACAATAGGTAATTTGTTTTTAATTTAATTTGCTAAGAATGTGTCCATTAACATTTTTCTTATAGTCTCTATTAAGGGAAAGACACTACTATGTTATAGTTCTTTACACTTAGTAAAGTATTCATTTAACTTTTTCGGGATTTTACTAAACTAACTCAAAAGGTTTAGTTCTTTTGAGTTCTTCTTTATACATCCGTGTTGTCGAGGAGCTGGATAGCCTCGACGTTCACATGATGATGAAGTCGTCGTTCATGAGCTTAAGTGTAATTATTTATAATATTAACGACTAGGTACACATTAAGATCGCGATGAAGGTTTTCGTTTCTGACGTACCACGGGAGGTAGATACGCAGGGGTATTTACAATACCCCTGAGTACCTTGATCTGGAAGCATTCGACCATTTCTATATTACTTTGTTTGGTACAACAAGCCTTTTCTAATTTATTATTATTGAATTATTAAAGATCCGCATGACGTGAGAGTACTTAAGCTGAAATATAAAAGAAATCTTGTCGGTTCAGCCTAATCAATATAAGTAGGCAGGTTCACTCATTCAGACGCTATAATTCCGTTAATAAAAATAGAGAGAGCGCGGCTCAAAGGGGGGTACTGTGGGAGACGGAAGCGCAGTGGGCTTCGGAAAATTCACCCGGTGAATGGGAAAACGCGGCGATAGACAAACAGCCAGGCTGACCCCGCTTTACCCCCTCCCACCCCAGCCTAACGTGCATTTTGAAATAATGCCCCCAAAGGTTGCGTTACCGGCTATATACGCAACTATAGTCCACTATTTTTTGAATTTCGTTGTAGTTTTCAGCGCCCGTATTGAATAACGAACGACAGAGATGTATTTTTTTTAAATGGCAAAAGCTGAATACACATACAGCCTTGAGAATTGTTTATAAAATTATCGTAATAAATGCACATACATATATTAATCTCGATAAACACACGTATGGCCTATTAATATTTATTGCATGTCTGGATCTGAGTCTGATCTGATAGTCCGCTTTGGCCAAGTGTGGTGTGATTAAGGTCTATCCCTCTAGATATTAAGACGTGCCCAGCAGTGGAAAATACATGAGCTGTAAAAGCCGCTAAATACAGCTGTGAGAATTGTTTATGATTAAATTATTTTAAAAAATGCCATCTTTGGGAAGTTAAGTCACGCATAGACATTATAAATCTAGTCGACACGAAATGGCTGACCAGCTCCGTCCGTCCCCCCACCGCACAGATCTGTGCGCTATAGCCAAGCCGCTGCAAAAGTGTGCGCCGTAAATTTTATACAAGCACGACTGTACAGTAAAACTGGCATACACTTGTGTGCGTTGAAATTCGTGTTTCGTGAGAGGAGTGGACATCGCCAGTTTTGCTTTGTGTACGTGTCCTGTACCCAAATGCTCCCGTGGCTAGGAAATGTGGCCGTGTAACGGGTTAATCTAAATAAATTGATGGCAACACTGACGTGAGGCTAGTTAAGTGGCACTTTTCATTAAACAGATCTCGAACTAACAACATCGTATAGTTACCGTTGGCCCATACTTGGACTTCGATTCTCCTGTAGTCTTAAATGAAAGAAAGAAAGAAAAGCTTTATTTGTAAATCAATAATACAGTACAGAGAAATAAAAAATTAAATAAAATAAGAAAGTTAAAATTATGAACAAAGAAGGCTTACGGAAAAAAACAATACTTAATCTAACAACATCAAAATTATAATTATAAATTGCTAGTTGAAAGAAACAAAAAAAAATAAAAACCATAATTAAGTGTGGATGACCTACTGCTATTATATTATAGTTACCTACGTAAAGGTACATTAAAAATAACGAATAAAACACAAATAAAATTATGGCAAAAAAAATTGTATTAAAAGGAAATAAAAACAAAACATTAAATATTATAGAGATTAAAATGAATAACAAAAAAATACAGTTATCTTTTTAAGGACATAGTACGCACAGAGGAGTATTTCGCATAGTTGAAGTTCATATGGAGGAGAGCAGAAAAATCTTCACTTCATCATGGCAACCACCGTGATCTATAAAACCTTAACAGTCTTTTGTCATCTTCAGATATTGACAGAGGGATATTGCAGATTCGTTCTTATTACTCAGGTGCACCCGTCTTCTTGTACTATATTTTAGCATATACCATGAGTTTTCAAATCACACATCACAAAATGATAATACTATTTGCTTTACTAGTCTATAACTGGAAATATTAAAAAGTATTCTATTTAGAACAATTTAGCAAGTTTTCTGCATGTCCGTATTCCAAAGTGAATAAAAATTATAAAGCTTTTCCTTTGAAATTTACAAAAAAAGGGATATAATTATTTTCTATTACTAAATATTAATATTGATTATTTTTTTAAAAGAAAGCTTGTTTTTGTATTGCTAGACTTCTTGTTAAACATTCCAAATACGCTAATACTATTGTGCTAGAAAAAATATATATAGGTTGCATCAATATTTCAAGTATAGAATTAAACGGTAAAAAACTGTAGAATAAACCTTAAATCGTAAGTGTAATCCTAACTAACTGAGCTACTGTTGTTTTTAATCTAATAATTTATTATAGTTTTATAATTGAACATTTCCCGCCAACTTACATTACTGACGTTGTGTTTTTATTTCATTTTCATAATCTTTTGTTATTATCAGTTTTATTGTTAATTGTGGTGGTACTATGCAATATAGTTCGAATAAGGCGTATAAATGAAGTAATATGAAATAAATGCGTGTATCGTGACTTTTTAAGTTAACTGAAGAAGTCCATAGAAGGTTGTTGTAGAATAGCCATCATTTTATCAAGACGTAACGTGATAAGCTAACTATAATAGTTGTTATAGTTCAAGAGATTTGATGTTATCGTATTTTACTTGACACTGGCATAATAGTTATAACTAATTGCCGTCAAAGAAAAGAAGTTTTATATTTAGTTGTTTTTTTATTTATTTATTATGTATTACATAATTCCTTTTACATTATTATATGGCATACTCAAACATAAATTAAGTTTTTCTGTATACGGCCGTGATGAGGTGTGGGCGTATGTATAGTGTACTGTTATATTAGAAAATATCACTTTTCAAATCATATATTTACGTCGTTCACATAAATTGTTCAATAGTAGAAATGAACCAACTTCACTAGAACAAGTTTCGGATTGGGGTCAGCCCAACTTAGTCCAATTTCATCATATCCGTATACAACGTCGGGCTATTCAAGAGTCTTCTCGATGACCAAGATCTCACCGAAAGGCTAGATCCTTTGGAGCTGTGGAGGGATATCATCTTGAGAGATGAGATATCCCTTTTCGAATGATAATAGATACTGAAGTATCCTTTATCGTTTTTACCATGGGGAGTGCTCCGAGGAATTGTTCGGGATAATTTCAGCCGCTGATTTCCATTACCGGAACCAGCTGCCTTCAGCGGTGTTTCCGAGCCGATACGACATTGGAAGCTTCAAAAAACAAGCCTACACTTTCCTTAAAGGCTGGAAACGCTTTTGCACTGCCTATAGCACTGCGGATGTCTATGGATTGCTTTCTATCAGGTGATACGCCTACTCGTTTACCTTCCTATCCCATAAAAAAATGAACCGTTGTACCTAAATGATAAGAGTTGAATTTAAATCCCTAGCGCAATATTAACCAATTGAGCTATTGCTATTTCTAATCTAATTATAACTAATGATATATTTTATAAGTGTTTTTTATCCGTTATAATAGAAATGATCACTTTTCATTGATTATCTATTTATGTCCATCGTAAAATATAACAAGACAAAATCGTTTTTTGGGCCTACAAGGTCGACGAACCAAAATTTTATTATTTTTATAGCACAACCCTCAAGCAGCGAAGTAAACGACGCCCTTTCATGTAACTTTCCATCCGGGCGGGTTCGAACGCTGAAAGAAGTGTGAACCGGTCCGTGATGGACGCCACTCAGGTGTTAACTCCGAGAACGACGGACGAAGCCACTAAGTCTGCACCTACATTAGCCGCTCGTTTATTTTTACGAAGCCAATCCGTGCTAGCGATATTAAAATCCACGCACAATGCATACGTAGATATGTGAATTTCGGTGAAAACCCATCCGGACGGAGAACACCGTGCCCACACACAGTGGACCCCCATTAAAGCCGTTATCGGTTACGCACTTATATTAAAACGTAAACGTAGCCGGAGTTGTGCACAAAAACGCATCTTCCTTCCCCAACCCCCTGCCGGCCGGCCGGCGGGCGAACGAATACATTCGACTAGCCCATTTGCAATATCGCATTGTGTGAGTGAACCGTACGAATGCATATATATCTACGTATGCGTGCACTCACACACACACGCGTAACTTTGCTTAGCCTGTGCGTAGTTCCGATGTATCTACATAGGTATATGCGCGCGGTATTGGTTTTCTGTAGTGCTCGGCTTTAACAAATTTCAAATTCACAAAATCGTGATTGGTCGGTATTTTGTTTGAATAAGCGGACGCACCGGTGCCGGCGTGGCTTAAAATCTCGCTAGATAATTCGTTTAGGTGTAAAATTATGTGTTTTATTCGATTTTGTTTCGGCATAAAGCGATGTTTCCGATGAATTTTCGTATCGTCTCTATTTGCACGGCTGTTGTCAGGGCAAACAATTTGTAATTACTAGTCTGGCCGTAGACTAATATATATCAACCGATAGAGCGGAACTCTATTGTAAATGTGGGGGGAAATGATCATCATTCGACTTACTGATTATCTATTATTGCTACAAATGAAGCAATTAGAGACGCACGCGCCACTAAGTTTCCGAAACCGGAAGACAGACGCTCTAATAGCCACCCGAGAACCCAAATATCAATTTCTTGTAAACTATTCGGGCGCGACTATGTCCTATTAAGATCCCTACACACTACACACCACTATAGAAAAGATCCCGCAATAGAAAAGACCCACCTAACTACTTTCCGTTGATGTTGTGTGAGGCGACAATAGAAATAAATGACAGTAGATGAACAACGATTAACTGAATAATATATAGGTAGGAATCTGCGATCTCATTCCTCCAATCAATCATGGGACTCGCCCATCAGTTTCCAGCCGTGGACGATTGTATTCATGATGCTATCCCGATGAACATTGGAGTAACAAGTATTTAAAATTTAATGACCAACTGTCGAGACAGTCTGAAGAAAAAGTTCTACCTAAACTAATGTCGCAATAATGAGTGCATTTGTTAATAGAATCTTGTAAGACAATGAACGTAAATGTACAAAAAGAACGCAAAATTGTAATAATTAAAAAAAAACGAAAACTTAGTAAACCGCAAAATGAAAACTTACCACTAGAGCCAAAAAATCCTTTAACATTTCTGAAAAAAATCTGATCGCTCAAAAACAGTCAGTTTCAACGCTGTACTAAATTTTCATAGGCCGTTGGAGTCTAACAGCTCTCTGTGAGACTCCATTCAACGTAGTTCTTTTTCTGATCCGAATATGGAATTAAACATTTTTTGACATTTATGTCATTTACAGCGTTTTTGCTTTTCTACGTTGATATGTGTATAGGCGCTTTAATAAAAATAGAATTTGGAACGCGACAAACCGGAAGTGCGATTCAGATACTCGAAGCAGTCAATTCAAGATCACAAAATGTAAACTTGTCTACTCATGGTTCTTTTCCGTACGGCATGACGAGGATCATTCGAATTTCGAACGCAACGCGGCTTCCTTCAAGACGCCTTTGTTTAATTGGAATGGGCATAGAGTGGAAACTGATCGGGTTTCAATTAAGTTTTCGGGCAGGTATTGAAGAATTTTTGATTTTCAACTTTATTGCTATAATTTAAGGTTCTGTTAATTTATTTCTGAATGAATTATATATGTTTGCTTAGTGTACAAAAATTGCTAGCTCATTGCACACATGGTAACACCGTTTCAGTCATATGGTGTCTTAGAAATGGTACTTTAAAATAATTTTAATTAAATTGGTAAGATATAAGTGAGAACTATGCTTTATTCGTGCAATGACTTGAAATAAGTTATTGCTTCCAAAAATAAAAACTGAATGTAAATAAAATATATCGGCGTAAAAAATGCGAAAACTTAGTAAACCGTAAAATGAATCCATACCATCAGAGCCAAAGAAACTTTTAAGATTTCTGAAAAAATTATATCTGATCAGTCAAAAACAGTCAGATACAACGCTGTAAATTTTTTTCTATAAGTCGTAGAGCTTTGAGACTCAAATCATTCGACGCAGTATTTTTTTTTTGATCCAAATATGCATTAAATTTTTGGAGGAACGGACGTTAAATCTACCACGCTTGTCCAATGCGGATTGGCGGGGTTACCAGACTCAGACTTAAATATTTAGACGGTTAACATCACTTAAATTTACTCCAATGGACATTAACCCACCACGCTTATCGAAAAAAGATTGGTGGGATTTATCCATTTTAAATAAATCCGTTATAAAATGCGTATTTTCGTTTTTAATTCTACTACATACTTTTTACTTAGTTGGCAAAACAAACATTTTGTTTTTGATGTTTGTCATATCCATGAGCGTAAAAACTTGCTGGAGATACGGCAGCCTTAATCAAAATCTAACAAAGCGACTAAAATGACAGACAGACAGTAGCATCAATTCCACAGGCAGCTTACCCAAGCTTAAAACAAACAAACGGAAATTTCATTAACCAGTTCAGCTCGGTAAATGTTAAAAACTAGCCTATAAAAGTTCAAAAACTAGCCTATTCAAGCTATAAATGTTTTAGAGTTAGTTATTTTTTTATAGCTTTGGAAATTTTATTACTAAGCAATTCTTATTATTACCGCTACAGTCTGTCTTAACATTGGCATTAGTCAATTTATTGCTTATTTTTGATTTTTAAATAGATATATATCATGATATATCATATAGCCATTGGAGCCTTATAACTCAGTCAAATATTCGTAAAAAATATTTATTTATAAATTATTATATAAAATTACAAGTGTTATATTATTTTTTTTAATTAATTTTAAGTGCTCTATGTTTTAAATTGTGGTCCTATAAAGATATTATAATATTACTATTATTATATGAACATAAGGCCCCGGTCACAGTAACGTCCACGTCGCGCCAGATGCGCAGAGGCCGGTACGCCACTCGCGACAGCTTGCTTATCCGTTGTTTACGTAATTACTGATCTAAAACTAAAGAAGTATTATACGTACAATATTTAGAAGTGTCCTGTTGTCCGAATTACCAAATGCCAATTTTTTTTACAGACCATATATGTCCCGCTGCTAGACAAGGGCCGCCCCAATTCTAGGGGAACGGAATATTCGGACGGAATTTACCAACCATGCTACCAACGGATTGGCGGGATAACGAGTTTATAATTATAATCTAGAATAATTTATTTAATTATAATAAATTTTAGTTAAATATAAAAAAATATTTTCAGAAATAAATTAAATTGAACGTTCTTACGTGAATGTCACAGCAACAAAATACTAATTTGAGATTTACCAAATGATTACCCTTGAATAATTCAAAGCAAGAAGTGAAAACAGCTTGTCTAAATATTTGTAGGTCTATATAACTCAAGTTAGCGTTGCGCGTTGCGCGATCGCATCGCCCGCGGGCCGAGCAATATGACGCTCTTTGTGGACGCGCCCTAATGATACTTGAACATGCAATGAATAAAACAACGGCTTAGATAGAGATAATTATCATACAAAAATGCAAATTATTTGCACATTTACTAATATTTTTTTTGCTCAGTAATAAAATAATAAATACGTACAAACTCGAATACAGATTGGAGTAAATAAAATGTGTTGTTATGTAAATGGAATTTTACCCTAAATGTTACGGTCACTATAACTATGGGTGGTCGAAGAAGGAAATCTTGGCTTCGAAAAATGAGGAGGAGTGGAGTGAACATACTCGTAGATAGCTAGTGCTACCAAAGTATTTCGGACTAAAGGATGACCTTAGCTAGTCGGAAACGCACTAGAAAAAGAAGAAAGAATTTATTTCTTCCTTAATTTTAAAGAGAAATGGTAGATTTAGAGTAATAATTGTAAATTTATAAAAACGTTGATGTAATTTTTATTATTATTATATATTGACGCCTATCCCCCGCAGGGGTTGGCAGAGACCACAGAGCTCCATCCGCTACCATTCATCGCAGCAAAACGGCTCTCCCATTGGTCGCTTCTCGCCCTCGTGAGAATCAGGACGTGACGGGTGGCAAACCACGTCGCCGTCATTTTTCAACAAATTAGGTATATTAAATTCGTCTTAGTGAATCCCACGAGCCGCAAGGGAGGATAGAGGTCAGCCCCAGCAGAGCCCTGCACGCTGTGGTATGCCCTGCATGATGTAATCGACCATTTAAAAATAAATGGCCTGGAATATATTTTCCGTTTCATAATTTTCAACCAACTGAGAGGAATAAAACACATTGTAGTCTAAAGAAAGGTTAATAACGAATGGGTAAAATGTGGAAAGGCTTTGCACTTTTGTCTTGAGCGTCTTCTTGGCACTTTTAACGCTCGTTTTGTCGTTAAGAATGCCCATTGTTCATGGGGTCTCACGGGCCCCGTCTTGAGAGCAAACAGGTCGCGGCCAACTCATTGTTTCAATGTTTCATTGTTTAAATAGGTATCAATTCCCACGGGAAGGCCGGAGCTATTCGGGTTATTGTATTAGTTCTTTGAGGGATCGTAGTCAGTAGACATCCATAATCATCGAGATATCGAAAGTTCAACTTTTCTCTTTTATGATGTAAATGTACGCTACAAGCAAATTTTCTCAAAAAAAAAAAAATATTAAATATTAAAATTTTCGAGCGCGAGTATAGACCGTCGTTTTCGGGACAAAACTAAATTCTACCATTAAATCTATTAATGAGTAGTTTTACTATTACATTTGTTATGACAAACCACTTCTCTTACCATTATTCACATTTTACAATAAGGCTGGCATCCTACATTGTAGTTTGTACTGCAAACGTCCATGGATGGCAATTAGTGTATATTTATTTGATTCGGGAACTGAACGATTGAATATTTGAACAAGATATATATTATATATTTATATATATGGTTCAAATTTTCAATCGTTAATACAATACTTTTTATTCATCCGTTCAAATACATTTTTTTAAACTTGTAGTCGATGACACTCGATGTTAATACAGATATTTCTAATATTATATATTGAATAATTAATTTTAGGTTTATACGGGAGAAGAAAATGATCTTCAAATATTTAGATTACTTGTAATTATTTAATAAAAACTAACTAAAATAATTTTTTACTTTGTTTACCTAAATAGGAATTGATTTTAAATTATTTTTAATATTACTTGTTGTTTTATTGTCAAAATCAAAATAATTTTAAATTTAAAGCAAAAATATGTATTAAGGATATAGTGAATGTGAAAAAAACCAATTCATAAACTTTAATGATCCTCCGCATTACCACCCCATCGTGTGAATAATGTGGAGACGTAATAAATTTCCTTGCACCGCAAAATCACCGCACTCACTTACCCCGTCGATGGCTTTCCTTCCACGTCCGGAGTCATAGTTCTCACAATCAAAAAAAGATTTGTCACTTAAGTAGATAAGGGGATAAATCCGGAAGCAGTAGTTCCCAGGCCGGTCGGGCAACAAACGATTATGGACCTTAGTGTATCACTTACAACCGCTGAGTGACCCTTGAGGGTTACTCGTTCGGATACTCGTCAAAGCATGCATAATTTTTTTAAATTTAGTATTGTAGTGGTTTTAGTAAATTAATTGAATTTGGAGTAAGTTAAGATAAAAGAAATTATTGCTATTGCACATTATCAAACTAGAAATTCTTAAAAAAGGTTTATTAAATAGCCTATTGGGGTTTTTAAAAAGAAAACTAGCAATAGCTTAATAATACTAGAATGGTTGTAAACCATTCTAATAAAGCTTTTTATTAAAATGTAGTTCACATCGATGTAACCTATCCAAAGTGTGTGTCATTTAGTCTGATTTCAAATTTATGAGAGGATATTATAATTAACAATAACGGTAAAAATTGTACGAAGTAATTAAATCTTTTTCATAGAATTATCTGTTTAGTAAAATGTTTTAAAAATTGTATATATATTATAGAACTAGAAAATACATGGAAGATCATGTTCTACTGTAAAACACTTCATATTATTATAAAAACAATTAATTTACATATATTTAAAATTAATTGATTTATTTCCATTAAATTAAAATTAAAAAAGTGTGGATTTCGACATAGAATAAGACCTGTGTATTTTTACTTGTGTATGAACGAAGTTACTATGTGGAGAAATACCACTAGAGAAGTGTCTATCTACTATCACTAGTGTCTATCTAACAGAAAAAATAAATTGCAATCTCAAACCGCTTACACTAAAAAAAGTTTTAGTTATAACTTATAGTTTAAAATATTAAAAAGGCTTAACAGCCAATAAACTTCAAATTCACTTAATGTTGAGTGAGACTTGAAATATGCTCTCTAGTGCGTATCCGAACGTAAATGTGCAGACGCAGGGCAGACTGCGGTGGGCGTTGCGGGCGACAGGAAGGAAGTGTAAGGCGAGCGCGTGAGAAGTGTGCAGTCGCCGTGAGAAAAGACCAGTACCACAGGTGTTACTCAATACTGCGCCAATACACACTTATTACTTGTATCCTTGGCGTATTATGCGTCAGGCTCTTACCTTTTCTGTTCACCTGGTATCCTAAGAATATATATAGAAAATTTTAGAAAAATATCAAGTTGCTTGGATGCGAATATGGCTGGATGAATCACTGCACAAATGATTAAACTTTATACCTACACACTTTTATTGCATGGCAAATATGGGAAAACTTTCCCAGTGTGGAAAACATCTACGACCATCAGTGGATTGATTTAAGTTGTTGACAATAACCATAAATATTATTTCTCGGCCTTTTAAGTGTTCAGTTTAAAAAAACTCTAGTGTAGGTAGGTATATATCTTAGAAGTACAGAAAATGACTTCTACATACATACATATTGTCACGCCTGTCGCCACGCACGTCGGCAGAGACTACAGATCTCCATCTGCTACGATCTCGGTATAATTCCCTTGCTTCCTCAACACTCATTATTCTCCTCATGCAAGCCCGCCGGTTGAGGGTACTCTTGACCTGGTCTTTCTTAAAAAGTTCAGCAATTTGGTCAAGGTATGTTTTTCGTGGTCTTTCTCTTCGGACCCTTCCATCCACATTCGCAAGGTAAATTTTTTTTGCCAGTCCTCTTTCATCCAACATCTCTATATGCCCAAACCATCTAAGCATCCCTTTTTCTACTTTTGTCACAACACCTTCTTTTACTGTGTACTTCTGATAATAACTCCTATTATAGGTCTATTAAAGATTCACTTTTCATATCCACTTAATTATTAAATGAAATAATTGATCAGGTTTCTTTAATTAACCGTATTTGATATCTGATTTTCATTACATTATTAATATTACTAAAAAAAGAGAATTAAGTGTGGTGTTAATTGATAAGAAATATTCTCTTTTCTTAGTTTTCTTTATTCTTACTATCTCATGTATGCTAATATTAACCTGCTACGGTTGTCTAAGGCAGATTGGTTGTACAACACTCGGAATAAATTATCTGTAGGACAACCATACATTTATAGCAATTCGTGAATCGAAAACTGTGTCCATTGAATCGTAAGCGTTAAATTCGCTAATGTGCCTAATAGGTCGTTTTTCTTTTTCTCTTAATTATTCTTATATTTATATAAAATAATAATTAATAAGATCATATCAGAACATATGTAAATATATCCTGTTTCAAAGGTTAAAGCCCAACAATTTAATTCAATTTTATTGTCAAATAAAGACATCAGCGTGCCCTCGTTGTAAATTAGGAAAGGAATGATCTCGTTTGCGGGCGATACACAGCCGTGACTGAATGAGTCACTGAGTACGCGACGAGATCAATGAAAAAAAGATCGCCGCCAATCGTTCCGTGCTAAAGATCAGGGTGCGTCGACCCGGTGTCACAGCATATAGAAGAAGCGATCAGCGGAGCAAGGGTACAAATAGTTTTTAATATATCCAATCTGCATTGAACCTGGACATCTAGGATTTGTAGATATTTATAAAATATAATCTAATTAGATTACATTTTTGTGGATATGTCCTAAATATCGACATCGATCCTAAATGTTTTGATGGTTTGGGCAGATAAAAAAGATTCGATAAAAGAAATTTATCATGCGGATGTGAATGGAAGGATCGGTACGAGAAGATCAAGAAGAAAATACCTTGACCAAATTGCTGAACTTCTTAAGAAAGGTGGTGATCACTAATCACCAGGTGACCCGCATGTTTGCGCCTATGACATTGTCTACGCTGCTATACAAAAAGAGACCTATAAATATCTAAAAGCCCAGCAATGCTTCCGCGTCTCCTGCGGTGTCGCGGTTGTCTATGGGCGGCGTTGATTGCTTGCTCGTTTGCCCTCCTATCCCATAAAAAAGACACACATGAATGAATAGCATACTTACCGCCAGGAACACATGACTTGCGCCGCAAGTTTGGGAGTGCGCGACTACTACAGTCACCGGAAGGAATCAGGGGCTCGGGGCACAATCTCCACGTCCGGGAGAGGCGGCCACTTCCGGCGCGCACCGCGTGACGGCCACACTCCGTGACCTGCGCGCGCGACGCCATTGTCACACATTACGGAACCTATGGAAGTGATGAGGCATTGTTAGCCATTTGTTAATTTAATACCTAAGTTCTAGAGGTGGTCCCCAGTGAGGAAATATAAAAAATTAAATAAGCCTTTATTCGTTGTACCTATTACTTTTTTAATTTACAGTATATATTACATCTATATATTACTATGTGTATGGTAAATGGTGTAACGGGCTGATTTCCGCAAATCGACGTCATCATGCGCCTATATTGCATGTTGAATTACTATGTATGTATGTAAACAACTCTTTTATTTTATTTATGTCAGTTATATGGTAACGCTTCTGTGGTGCCTGTGGCACTGCGGGATGTCTATGGGCAGCATTGATAGCTTTCCATCGGGTGACACGCCTGCTTGTTTGTCTGCCTATCCCATAAACACGTTATTAGGTACATAGTACCGTAGGTCTAACTAGGTCCTTGCTGAGACGTACCGATTTGGTCATTTTTTTGAATTCGGCTATACATACATATATAAGTAGGTATACATAAATAAAACATACCTACACATATACATACCACACTACATATATAAAAACTACTAAATATATACGTATTTTTCAATGCTATAGTCTCGGCTAACGTTGTTTCTAGTATAGCTTGTCTCTCGACATAGGCTTCCTCTAACTCTAAGGCTTTCCACTTCTTCCTGACTTAACTATTTGTGCACTCAAGAAACATTGGTAGTTATATGGTAGTTAATATGCGAGACTACTGTGATGTAATGGGAAGAATTGTATAAAACGTTTTAATAAGTATGTATAAAATGGTGGGATGGCTAAGGCATTTCTGGGAGAGGTTAGGCTATGGTGACCTCCCAAAACCTCCCTGCCCCATACCTTTCTATGTGGAAGTCTTCAGTCGAAAGCTAATCTTTCAATGTATATAAAAAAATAAGATAACCCCCAGAGTCCTCTTGGGGTATGACCTATTATAAAAATAAGTCTAACTCAAAATATTGTGATGAAAATTAGGAAGTTAATAATTATTTAGTCGTTCAAGGAATATAAAAAATATATAAATATAAATCATGTCCCGTGGACATATAAAATCAACGAACTGCACCGACAGAGCTCCTTTAGTCTCCTTTTATAAAAATAAGAGGCAGAAAATAGACTAGGTTTACTTTACGCATGCCTGCGAAGAGTCATTAACTTAATTTACATTTTTTTTATTAAAAAAACAAACATAAAATTTTTGTTGCTTATGCATTATACGCAAATATAAAAAATGAGTTTAATATACTCATACATTCATAAATGAATAGGACATATGTAGGACAGATGGAGATAAATACTTGCAGGCGGTACAAATTTTTTTTTACTCGGGAATCGAACTCACGATTATTGAATCAGAAAGTGAACACTTTGGCACTAATCCATTTGAGGTGATAAATAATTAACAAATTCATTATAATTCAATTTATAGATTAATATGGATTATAGTTAGTTGAACGTATCAGGTGGAAGATTCTGACGGGAATTTTAAATCTTCAGCACACACGGCAAAAGGAGTCAAAGCGCTTTATACGAATACGAGAGATTATAAGTTTATTATGCAACATTATTAAGCTTTGGAGCTTAAAGCTTTCATAGCGCGCTGCTTATCTTTTTCGTGCCTATTTCATTTTTTAAAGTTCTATTGTACATAATCCACTCGCTTGAGGCCCGCGTCTAGAAAACACCTACAATACATGGATGATACATTTCTTTATGTGACATGTTACGAATTTCTAAAAGGTTTACTCAGTGAGAATGTCTTTTGGCATTACATTTACTATACTTACATATATAAAATGTGAGTTTAAGTTTAAATATATATACAGACCACTATCAGTTATTTCCGATTGAAATAAATATAATAAAAAAAAAAATTCACAATCGCTCCTTTTAATTCACATTTCTCGCATAACTTTTCACTTTTTATGCTATCTAATTGATAATCTTAAAGAGTATGCGTTGCCATATTTTGTATTGACCTCAAAAAAAAATATCTTTTTATACCTTAGTCTTACTTTAATAATGGCTTTATAAAAATTTAACAAGTTATGTAAGAAAATCAGCTTTTAGTTGTTTTTATAAACGTTAACTTATGGTCTTATGAGTTTTGATAGTTAGTCCTAAGAAACAAAGAGCGATATACGTAAGAATCATAGAGCGTTAGTGAAACAAATGTTACGTCTATTCTTACACGATCCGGACGACGAAACAGCGTCGTTCGGATCCACTCACGACACCAACACTCACACGCACCCCGGCCCTAGCCGAGCACGTAGAGTAGGGAACACTTCTACACCGGCCGCTTACACGAGATTCTCTCACGTACCCGGTCGGTTTTCACCCCCTAGACCTTAGGGTCTATGGGACTAATAGGGACTATAGTTACTAAAGTTCAACCTCCCCTACATGTTTAACGTAGAATCATGACGAGTTTAAAATCAGCACATACACATATGTGTACCTCCGACACGGCATCAGGCCGATGGAGTCTGCGATTTGCGCAGATTCCCAATTATATTTTACTAGCCCCTGGCCCTGAATACGATAACGCTGTTAAAGCCAATAGGCTACCAGCATTAACATCTTCGAATCAAACCATCTTACACGCAGGCGTTCATAGATACGAAAGTATACTATGTACCTTTCCATATGAATTCTGTATTGTTTTGCCTCTGATAATATAATCATTAAGGAATCTATTATACAAGGTATAGATAAATATTGTGTATATAAATTAATTCTGGCCAATTCTGTCAAGAACTTAAAAATAAAGACATCGTCCTAATCCTCCCATAATGAATAGAACGAATTTTTCGATGCCACTAAAGAACAAATCAAATATAATGTCTTGGAAAACTAATTTTTGTGCAACATGAATTTTATTATATAAATAACCCTTGAACCAAAAGTCAAGTCCACTAATATTGGGTTAAGCGGTCGTCATATATAAATATATAGATTTATTAAAATATGCCTGCAATTTTTAAAGTATATTATTCAATAAAATTAAAAATATTATTTATTATAAAAAATAGTTATTCATCTTGGCCAACATAACGGCATAAAAATATTTTTTTAATTAATCTAAAGAAATATCACTCACAATTTTCATAAAAGCAGTCGTTCTCCATAGCTTCCAAACGTAATGGCTTCCACAGATGCAGTGGTTAGCACTGGTTAAGTCCCGAACAGAGTATAAATGGATTGAGGGAACAAATCCGGCCCTTTATAAAGATCAGGTGGATATTTATGCACCTAAAACCCTGCAGTCGCTCCCGCCAAGAATCCCTGGATAGGAAACCGCGGGAGTTCTCCAAATATATATTTTATTTGCGTTTACATTTTTCTTTGTGTATTACCATAGTATACGCTACTAAGCTTTCTTTTGACGTTGCCTGTAAATATAACTTTAGTATTTTGTTTGTATAGGCCGACGATAAATTATATAAACTCTTAATGTAATTAGAAGTATAACTCACATGCATATGATCACATTACCTTATTAAAATAAGAGAAAGTCATTCAGTTAAAAAGTAAGGTAGAGAGACAATTTTTAAACATTTTAAGTATACGTTCTCGGCTATAGGTACAATACTATCCCCAAATGGGGAACCGTCTCGAAAGGTGTGAGATGGGTACTTCGGACCACTTGAACAAAATATCCCGTAAGGGAAGGGCTTGCAACAAAACTAAGCTTGATTCAGCGGATGCCACACGCATCTTATTAATTAACCAGTTTTTTTTTTAATAATTATAATAGAATATATATTTTTTTACAGATTTTACATATAGGTCCCACTTGCTGTTCACGGGCCTCTCCATTTCTGGAGAAACGGACGTTAACCCACCACGCTTGTCCACTGCGGATTGGCGAGATTACCAGACTCAGAATAAATATTGGTAATCCATACATATATTTATTCCAATGCAGGAATCAAACCCGCGACCATTGACTCCGCGGGCGGAGTGCCCCGCCACTGAGCCAATTGGTCGTCTAAAATAGAATATTTACAGCCTCTAAATTATGTGATCGATATTTTTAATGAATAAAATGTATATATTGTGACATGCTTTTACCTTTGTATTAGTCGTTCGTCATTTCAAATTTAGAATATTCCACAAGTCTATGGAATCCTCAATTGGATAGAAAATATTTAAACAAAAGATAACAAAAAAGTTGAATATTAAATTTAATCGACCAATTCACTCGATTGCGGGGGCCCCCGCCCAGGGTGCCAAAGGTCGCGGGTTCGATCCCCGCATCGGAATAAATGTATG
Source organism: Baronia brevicornis (assembly GCA_031353405.1). Lineage (NCBI taxonomy): Eukaryota > Metazoa > Arthropoda > Insecta > Lepidoptera > Papilionidae > Baronia > Baronia brevicornis. The sequence continues at coordinate 125,396 of JASFAT010000962.1, forward strand.
ATCTGCGGATTTCAAATCTGGTAACCCTACCAATCCGCATTGGATAAGCGTAGTGGCTTAATGTTTGTTCCTTTAGAAATGGGGAAGCCCGTGCTCAGCAGTGGTATACGGGCTGTCAAAAAATGCAGTATGTATATAGGCTGTAAAAAATGCAGTATATATATATGGGCTGTAAAAAATGCAGTATATATATATATGGGCTGTAAAAAATGCAGTATGTATATGGCCTGTAAAAATGCAGTATGTATATGGGCTGTAAAAAATGCAGTATGTATATGGGCTGTAAAAAATGCAGTATGTATATGGGCTGTAAAAAATGCAGTATGTATATGGGCTGTAAAAAATGCAGTATGTATATGGGCTGTAAAAAATGCAGTATGTATATGGACTGTAAAAAATGCAGTATGTATATGGGCTGTAAAAATGCAGTATGTATATGGGCTGTAAAAATGCAGTATGTATAAGGGCTGTAAAAAATACAGTATGTATATGGGTGTGAAAAAAAAATTAATAACTTTAAGGAATATGTGCGTCCAATTTGAGTCAGGATAAGCAATAGAGTGATTTGTTATGTGATAGGAAGGCAAACGAGCAGGCGTGTCACCTGATGGAAAGCAATCAACGCCGCCCATAGACATTCGCAGTTTTAAAATGAATTATTTCGTACTTTTGAGTAGGTAAGTTGTAGACAATTAAATGAATTTGTCAACGAAAAATTTGTATATTCCACCCAGTGCGCCTATGATAATTATATCAAGAATAGGGCTTACTTTTAATTTTGTTGGTGCTCGAGAAAAAGAATGCTGTTTAATTTCAAAGCGCTCTTTTCAGCGCTGCCTCCCGAAGCTCAAGTGCGGACTCCAAGGACTAATAGTAACATTTTTTTTTAATTAACTATGGTTTGCTTTTTAGCGACCTGTAAGGGAGGATCTTATCCAAGTCTAGCGTACGTTTCTTCTTTTAACATTATATTCAGCCAGTATTTTCGCGTACTTGAACCGATTTCCGATGTTTCTTTTTTTTTTACTGCGATGAACATTGAAAAGTGTTATGAGGGTGGTACAGATTAAATATGAAAATATTTTTTGACTTGAGAACGAGAAAGTGTATTTAATTTATTTTTAATTTAGATACGAAATATTCGCAATTCATCATCGTTAAAGCAGCCTGCGACAGTGCATTCCGCAGATGCATACGCATTTACTTTCTGCTAGTCACCTTTAATCGTAGCAGATGGTGGGAATGATTCTTTTATATATGTACAAATTAGATAGTGCATATGCAAATTATCACTCATGCAGCAGGCACCTAGCCGCGGGTTCTATAATTGATTTCCTTACGTAATTATAATTGGCGCGAAAAGTGTGCGCATTAATTATTCATTAAACCAGCTCACCCCTCATTTGTCGCGTTGACTTGAGACACGCCAGTTAAACAAGCTATTGCCTCGTTGTTTTTGTAGTTTCCCCGGTTTATTTTTCTTCGAAATATTTTTCTCAAACCCATTAATACATACTTCCAAAACATTCGTCAGATGATCTATCTATGGAATCGTTTGTACTATTTATTACAATCATTTATTAAACCATTTTTTTATGAGCCTGATGCAAACCAAGATCTCTATCATTATACATGACGCGTATGACATTAATATTAACATAAAATTTAAAAGATATTGGTTATAGAGTTCAGTGATCAAGCTATCACCTTTCGAGTGTATGGACGCGAGTTCGATTCCCGCATCGGGATATAATATACGTATGGCTTACAGGTATTTATAATATTTCGACTTTGAATGACATACTAATTGAACAAGCGTAGTGGCGCACCCAACTGTGAGACATGAGACTGTTAAAAAAATACATTAAAAATGAATATGTAAGAGCATAAGAGAAATGGTTTTGACCTAGAAAACGGGGAACCCTGAAAAGTAACCAAGAAAGCGGTCTACAGAAAACTGTAACAAAAGGAGTGGCTGCGAGGTGCGTGAAGAGGGCACACAATGTCATGTATCAAGTTCAGCCGGAGCGGGTGAATCGACCGCCGTGTACACTCGCCTGCATATATGTCTAGATTTAGCACTAGTCAAGCTTAAGGGTGAATTTTTGTTCCCACTAATAATTCACTCTCTCCAGTTTTAGCATAATTTAACACAGTCTACGGCTCGATGTATACATATAGACATTATACGTAGACGCAAAACAGCAACATATTCGGGATCAAAAAAAAAAACTTCCTCGAATGGTATGAGTTTCGTGATTCTATGACCAATAGAAGATTTAGTACAGCGTTGAAAGTGACTGTTTTTGATTGATCAGATACAATTTTATCAGAAATCTTAAAAGGTTTTTTGGCTCTGGTGGCAAGTTTTCATTTTGCGGTTTACTACGTTTTCGCTTTTCTGCGTCGATATGTACTTTACGATAACCGTGCATTGTAAATTCGAGTGAATATTATTCTTTTTTGAAAGATTTCATATTATTAAGTACGGACAAATATGTTGGCTGTCCTACAAGGCGATCATGCGAGTCATCATGCTGGCACCTATAGATTGCCAGCATGATGACTCGGGATAATTCCAGCCGCTCAATTCCGCTACCACAAAACTTACCACACAAGAAAGTTTCAGCAGCATCTTCTGAATGGCTAATGAACCAGTACGGTGTGTTTTGCCCGAAATTTCTTTCTACATGCACTACCACTAACTTTAATTGCATTTCCAAATCGATACGGAATTGGATTTTTTTTTAAAAGTTGCAATAGATCCACATTTCTCAAAAGCCGGCAACGTTTCTGCAGTCGTCGTGGATTGCTTTCCATCAGGCGACATACTTGCACGTTGGCCTTTCTACCACATAAAAAAATCTTAAAATTACTTTTTTATGGAAGTGACAGGCAAACGAGCAAGCGGATAATCTGATGGTTATAATCATCCACCGCTTAAAATCCATAGTTCTACGGACACTACAGATGTGTTGCCTACCTGAGGGTGGGGTAATGGGAGGGGAAGAAGGAAGTAATGTGAGCAGAAGAAGGAAAAGGAATTGACCCTCCGCATCCCTGCAGTTACCGTACGAAACGCAATATGCAGATAACCTATAAGATCGTGGTTCTTCCCCAGTCGAGCCGACCCATTCGTGCTACCATGGCTCTGTCACTATTACATTTTATTTCAGATTATTAATTCTCTATTTTTCTTTGACGACTGTACCTTCGCTAAGATTTAGAAAAGTCGCAGCACAATGTGTGGAAGGACAATGCGAATGTAATGCGATATTGGCTGCGAGTGTGGGAAATAATTAGAGCATTCCGCGTTTCACAACTTGAGACGAACATACAATACGTCGTTTTTTGTCGCGTATAAAACATTTAAACTCTTTACGATCTTTTGTCTAATGTAACTTATACTTAATGATTGAAGATTTTAATATATATTCTTTTTTATCTGACAATTAACAAAAAAAGGTGATTTTCAGCTACTTAAAACCTCTTCATTTCTTAATAGCATTTATGTATAATTATTATGCCAGTTTTAAATAAAATATAATAACAACAAGTACATTGAAATATACTAGTCAGCTTGTTATGTTACGTCTTGATAAAATGGTGGCCATTTTACCAAAACCTTTATTGATTTTGCAGTCAACTTAAAAAGTGACGATACACGCATTTATTTCATTTCATATTTTATACGCCGTAATCGAAATATATTGTACAATACACTGGCATTAAACAAAATAATTGATATTAATATGAAATAAAATAGAAGCACAATATAAATTGGCGGAAAAAGTCGCTGCTTATAACTTATACCATTTTAAAAAAGCCCACGACCGCTGATTGTATGTTAAATAATAGACAAATAATACAGGCATTATGCTGAGTTATACTGAAAAGTAGACATAAAACAGGTCACAGACGGATCGGTATATATCGGCTGATGCCGTCCTTTTCCCGCATTATTTTTTCTTCCACTAAAGTCTAGGTAGACTTGGGGGGTCTGTCTTACCCCTTTTGGGGGGTACTTAAGGCCCTTATCTGTTGTAAGTTTGTACAGTGTAGTGGATCGTAGGGGACCCCTTTTCTGATGCATCTTGAGTCTCGTGTCGCCGTCAGTGCTTAAGATGCATTTGGACGTTTAATAAAAATCCTGAATTTTCATTCGTTTTATTATTTAAATATTACTTTCATATATTTTATGCTATTTCTGTGTAGGAAAATACATACATACTTGATTCATAAAAATTCTCTTAATATTTTCGATAGCCATTTCTCAGCATTTTATATATATATATATATATATATATATATATATATATATATATATATATATATATATATATATATATATATATATATATATATATATATATATATTATATTTAATTTTATATATTAAATATATATTAAATATTCTTTTATATCCTTGATTTTTAAAATAATTTTTCAAAATAGGTTACAGAATATTTTACAAGTTAAATGTGAAACTAACATTATTAATATATACCTACAAGATAAAAAATATATGCTTTTAAAATATCTATAACGTATGTATCTAACTTCCCTTCATTACTTCGTAAAAACGTTAAAACAAAACCACATTTCAAAATGTTTCACACTTTTTCGGAATTATTATGCAAATAACATATTTTGCACTTTGCCTGCAACCCTACTACTTATGCGTGTATGCAAGTTGAAGTTATTTTTTTTTATTACTTCCCCCTGGCCTGTCTGGTCTTTCCATTTCCACTCAGCCATCAAACAACAGCCACAATGCTGTGATTAACGCAGGAACTGTCGGGAAATAACTCCAGATTGGTCACTCGTCTTTTTAAGAAAGTTTCCACCATATTTATATGTATACTTTAACATTTAAATGTTGAATGTATGTTACAATTTTATCGGCGGCCGGAGTTATATTGTTTACTTTGTTTTTAAAATATGAACTATATTTTATTTAATAATCATTTTTCGTTACATAATTATGACATTTTTAACTATTTTTACTCTCTTTAATTGTAAAACATATTTTATGAGATTTTTTTATTCGAATAAAGAATTAGTTTTGGTCGTCATCACATTAATCAATTAATAAAATAAAAACATGAATTTAAATCTACAGATATACAATATAGATAAAGTTGTCAATCCGTTTATGTAGTTTACGTGTTTCATAATCTGTTATAATCATAGATGAAATTGAAAAGAATTGAAACCATTTGCTTCAATGCGTAGATATCTCGCATATGTATCCTTGTTGCCCGTTTCCGCTTTTATTTGAAGACCCAAATGGCACAGTGGTGGTGTGTTTACCTTCTTTTTTTATTCTGATCGAAGAGTCATGGGTTCGATTCCCTCATCAAAATAAATATTTGGAGTTGGAGTGGTAGTGGAGTTATTGAGACAATTAAGTCATGTTATGACTTTAGAATTAATTAAATCGAAACGTGGATGAAAATGTGGATGATAAAATATTTGAAAAGATTCGATGATGCAAGAATATTTTAAACGATTTAATATCTAAATGTATGAGTACATATAATGTTAATATATCTCACCAATAACTTGAACGGAAGAACTAAAAGTAATAAAATTAAACATACACATACATACACAAGCTACACACATACTAACGCATTTCAAAACTACCGCTGCGAACGCGGCTCGGTGCAAATCATCGATTCTCAGAATTACCGGGTGCCTATTAAAATCGCGGCAAAAATAATAAAAAAAAACGTAGGCCCACTACTGAACCCTGTAATACGGAGCTCCCGCCTTGTAGTTAAGATTGACAGACGGAAGGGTTGAGGAGGGGGGCGATAGGGGGTGAATTGAAAGGGAGTGGAAAAAATTATACGTGGCAACCGACGCATCTTAACTTCCGAGGTTGCTTTCCGTGCCGCGTTCGTCTGGGCGAGTCCGCTTGATTGGCCGCGATTAAGTGCTCACGGAAACAAAATGAAATGTTTTAAACGTAAAACACGGTTGCTTGAAAGGGTCTTTACATTTCCACGTTTTCTTTTATAAATTCCGTATTCATAAACGGTACTACGTTTAAATTTATTTAAATACCTAAGCAAAATTTCTGGTAAAAGTATGATGGTTAAGTTATTTGTCGAAGTTTGACGACGAGAATAAAAGGATTAATATTTCAAATTAAAAATTAACATATACTCTTAATACTTCCAGACCATACTGTTTTTGTAATGAGTAATATAATTAATATAGATTTATAATTTTGATAACAAATATTATAACAACAGGGAACGATTTCAAAGATATCTTCTAAACACGCATAAATTTACCCAAGCTTAGATTAGCGGGTAAGATTCATGTCTAGCATCGGACTTCGGCGAGTTAATAATTATGATGATGAAATAGTAAATTCAAGTTCTTAAATATTTTCTCATTACAGCGCATAGTTCTGTGTTATTTCTATCAAATTATAACACTGGTTTTTAGACAGCTCACTGCTTATTGGACTTTCATTCTATTTTTTTGTAACATTTCTGCAAAAAATTTTGAGTAAAACCAGTTGTAATTGAGCTCTCTTTTCCTGTGCCAATTAGAGGCAATCTCTCTCTCCATTCGCTGTTTATTAATATGTAGCGAATTGTGGAAAGAAAAGTACTGCAGTTGCATTATCAGGTGAACTAATTCAGTAGAACGCCCTGCGATTGTTTACTTATGACTTTTCCACCTGTTTCTCTTCATTTTACATATTTATTACTACAGAATGGTGTGGAGACGACATTCAACTTAAATACTTTGGAATATTTTAAAGAAAATTATAGTATTCAATTTATTTTATTGAAGTTGGTACATTATTTTAGTATATAATTATACAAAATAAAAAGTGGGGTTTAATATATATATATATATATATATATATATATATATATATATATATATATATATATATATATATATATATATAGTGTAGTGATGCTACAACCCTGTAAATAGCATGTGGATTTGATTCCTACTTAGTGATTTTACCCATTTTTTATACTTTTATTTTGTTATTTCTATATGTCTTGCCCTGAGATGACCTCGGGTAAAAAAGCGGCTACAATCAATCAATCAAGCGGCTCAATGCTGTTGGTATTTTCATCGTATAATCTGAAATGTTTAAAAAATAATGCATTTCACAAAATTTTAGTGACTAGATGTGATTTACATCCAAATTTAATTGCGTTGCAATAAGTTTTCAACATATGCAATGACATATAAGTACGGAAGCTTTTGCTACGTTCTGAATCTGTAAATGTATTTCCTTCTCACAGCCCTAATATAACTAGTGCTGGGCATGGGCCTTTTGAGTTTCTAGGGGAATATTTACTAACCCACCAAGCCTGTACAAAGTGGATTGACGGGACATTCAGACTCGAAATTAATAAATACTTGTTAGTCTTACATATATTCATCCCAATCGAACCGGTGACCATTTACTCCGAAAGCGGTTACTAATTAAACCGTAATTTTAATGATTCAAAATTTATTGAACAGACTTTCTCATATTTAGCTCTGCATACTTGATTTAAAAAAAAATATAAAAAAAAACATGTCAACTCCTTGCACTTTCCTAAGTATGAATTATGCCGCTCGGTGTATTCGTTAAGGGGCGGATCCATTCATTCTTTTTGTCCGCTGCCAGCAGTTAAGGAGGTCCGCGGCAAGGGTAGCTACCCCCACCCCCAACCCCCACTGAACTTACGACTCGAGAATATTTTTTTCTAGACTACTCGAGGACGCTGAAAATCGACACACTTGGCGGTAGTTTGTTCCGCTCGCTACAGCGATGATAGTTCGAGTGACTTTGGGCTTGCAGCCGCGGAATGTTTGTTTTTTATTTTATTTATCGTATTCGTGTTATCTTTAAAAATTTTAGATCTTTTTCTCACCGCTTGTTTATTTTATTACTGTGCTCTTTTAAGACATAAAGTGAATTACGAATTTCTGCTAATGACAATTTTGTTTAAAGAAGACTAGAATAGTTTTAATATTACTAGAGTTCTTGATAACCATTCTTATTTTTTTTGTATTGGACGATACAACCATAAGACGTACATATCATAAATCCGACTCAATATTTAATTTATTTATTTATTTAAATTTAATTCGATAATAATTCAATGGTATTTATAGTCAATTTTAAGTCCTGAGCGATCCTAAGCGATTCTAATTCGAAAAAAACACAATTCTTAAATTGACTCTCTGAAAATTATATATACCTACGGATTCACTTGTATGTCTGCTGTGAAGAAAAAGTAAACACAATCTATTAATGTACAAATAAATTATTATAATGCAGATTGTTCTTAATGAGACTCATGCTTATCGACAGAACACGTGTCCTACATATATATAAATATTTAATTAACTGAATAACACCAAAGAAATTTTAGCAAAATATTTAGTTTTGCCTTTAAATACACAGCAAATTTAAAAAAAGCATCCCTAAGAAATAGTATTAAATATTATTTAATTAATATAATTATTTTATAGCATTAAAGTGATATCCTCTGAAAAAGGAAATAATAATAATAATTATCAATTCACTTACAAATTAAAATAACATATTTTTAATGTAACACTAATATGTGTTATTTTAGTTTTAGTGTAATTCATTACATACTACGAGGTATATGCAGTAAACATCGAAAACCTGCTATAATTATTAAAAGTATTAAAGAAATATATACGAGCTCGCGGGACCCTTTGATCATCAGAGAACATGAAGCCGAATGAAGAGTTGATTTGACGTAAACATTGGAGTGCATGGAACGGCTGGCTGGTATCGCCTATTAAACGTTTAACATATTCACATGAATTATAGAAATATAATAAAACGTTGGTAGATAGATATATCCATGATCCATATAGTGTTGCTTATTATATTTAAAAACCCTTTGCAATTAAAAAAAAATTACCCTTTGCATTCCATTATACTGTAACCTTAAACATACCTATATATTATATTAAAAAAGTCAAGTATAACACATTCTACGTACGTCATATTTTTTTAAAGCTTTCAAGTGTACTTATTTATGACAAAGCAGTAAACATCGAAAACCTGCTATAATTATTTAGATTATTTCATTTTCATGAACTATTTACTTCTATTTTATATTCATAAGTTATTTAGTTTCAAATCTTTTCGATATATTATATATTTTTACTTCATCGTGATAATGATATAATTTTTGTGTTTTAAATGCTTTTGTTATATTACTTCGAGTATATTCTTAGAAAAATAAAAAGAGACATCATATTCCGCTAATTTCCTTAATGCTTAAGATTTTATTGGTTTAATGAACAGTGTAAATAGGAAAAATTTAATTAAAAAACATTTAATAAAATTGAAAAAAAAAATGTCGATAAAGTTGTTTCAAAGTGCAGGAACATCACTAGTGGACAAAAAGCTTGTAAGACGGTAATGAACTGAATTCTTCGCTCTTTGAGTCCGCATCGCGACCTCCTCTCCCGTCGCCTCGTCGGTAATGCAATCTTAAGATGCGCATTTTTATAAGTTCACTTCACTAGGCGCTCCAATGGCCAGTGTTTAATATTTTTAATGAAATATCATTTCCATTGTAGACAATATTTTAATTATAGAACTCAAGCTGAAGTATTTTCTTACAACTTAGATTGTCACTACGACAATATTATTATTATTTCCTAGATTTCACTAGTCTTATTGTAGATACTAATATAATTATAAAATAATTGATGGAGTTAAGCGTTACCTTGCGTAAACCCACTACAAAGACAGACAGTCAAACTTATGTTGCTAAGACCCGCGAACAAAAATCAGAAAAACAATATTGTTTCTTTACGAAGAACTGTATAGAGAATTAATTAGGTGTAGTTATAGACTTTATGAAAGCAAACCGTAAAGTCAGAGTCTATCCTTGACAATGTATCGTGCTGAGGCGAAACGTGTTGTGTTTGTGGTGAAAAGTGGTATTGTGTGTTTGATATCGTCAACGTTAGTGACCTCGACGAGGTGTAGAATGATTTGATGACGGTCGGTCGACGTTTCTCGGTCTCTATGCATACACTTGTTCGTAACACACAATATTGTTTTTCTGATTTGTTTCCGCGGATCTTAGCAACGTAAGTTTGACAGTCTGTCTAATAATGGTTTTTTTTTAAATCGTATGTTTTATAATTCACTCAAACATAATTTAAAAAAAATGTTTATTGATATATAATCATACATACATAAATTTAGTCACGCCTGTATCTCTGTAGGTTTTGGCAGAGACCACAGATCCGCTACGATTCCGACACACCTTCCTTGCTTCCTTCACACTCATCCATCGTTCCTCTCACATACATCGTAGCTAAACGGCTCTCCGTTCGTCGCTTCTCGCCCTCGTGGAAATCAGGATGTGACGGGTGGCGAACCACGTCGCCGTCATTTTTTAACGAATTAGATATATTAGGATTCGTCATAGTGAATCCCACGAGCCGCAAGGTAGAATGGAGGTCAGCCCCAGCAGATCCCCGCATATATTATTTATTAAATTATAGATATGTCGAATATATAATTCAATAGTCATTTGGAGACTTATGTAAATACCATAAAGGATAAAAGCCACCAAAAAATATAGAAGAGAAACGATTTAAGTCGTACCTATAACATTGGGGCTCTCAAGGATTTGTTTTTAGTAGCGTTTGAAGTGAAGGATATTCCAAACGAAATTCGGTGAAATTTCGTGCATTTGCGAACCATTATCTGAAATCGCACTTACAACTCCTCAAGTGTTTAGAGCTGTATGATCGTAGATAGGACCGTAAGCATAGAATTTATATTACCACTACTGTTTCGACTTTAATACGGTGAACCCTAAAACTTGCTCATACTTCACAGATGTAATACTTTGTACATTTGTAATACTTTTAACCTGCGAACTATACAATTATTTAATTTCTGTCCGTTAGTTAGAGAGGATATATGAAAGATGACTGGCAAAAGAATATGTTGCGAATGTGGATGGAAGAGTAGGGGAAGACCGTATCACCCGATGGAAAGCAATTAACGCACCTATAGACATCTGCAACACCAGAGGCATCACAGCTGTGTTGCCAGCCGTTAAGATATGAATAGGCTTGTTTATTGAAGTTTTAAATGTCATATGGGTTTGGATTTACCGCCGAAGACAGCTGGTTCCGTATTGTTTCCAGAAAATCTTTCAAATTTAAAGCCCCGAATCATGATAAGTTTTCAAATTAAGTGTATTCTGAAGACGGCCAACTGTTCGTCTTAATCTCGCTACATAAGCCGGCTCAGTTAGCACGACGGATGCTAAGTGCATTACCTTCGTCGGACAACTTAACTAACTGGTGTCTAGATAAGCGACAGTTAGCTTAGCTTAGGAAACAAACGTTGAACGCGTACGATCTCTCGGAGTGACGTTATGTGTTTGTATCAAGACAGAGTAACGTATTTAATTGAAGTTTTGCAGTGCGAGATATCGATATAATTGTTAAAGTTATATTCATAAAACTTATATTCTGCCAACCAGTCTTAACAGGCACTAGTGCAAGATAATTCGGCTATAATGTAATTCTGTTTCCTTTTTTCTTTGATGGCAATTAGTTACAACTATTATGCCAGTGTCAAGTAAAATACAATAATATCCAATCTTTTGAAATGTAACAAGTCAGCTTATCACGTTACGTCTTGATAAAATGGTGGCCATTTTACCAAAACCTTCTATGGACTTTTTCAGTCAACTTAAAAAGTTACGATACACGTTTCTATTATTTCATATTTATTTCATATCACTTTATTTATACACCATGTTTTTAGATCGACGATTCAATTCTGCCATTAGTTTGTTAATGTGAACTACATATATTTTCTTACCACTAGCTTCTTTTACCTCTTTCCATTCACCCCAATGATGAGGTTCTCCGACAAGTCAAGCAAAAACTTTTGTAGACCTTCAACGGTAGAAAACTAGCTTACTTGGGTCATATCATGAGACATGACAGGTACAAATTGCTGAAATTGATCATGATGGGAAAAATCGCGGGCAAAAAACAAGTTGGTCGAAAAAAAGTCATGGCTACGTAATATCAGGGAGTGGACGGGGATAGCGAGTGCTCCAGAACTGCTGCACCTCGCGAAGGAGGAGGAAAGTGGTGCTGAACTGGCTGCCAACCTTCGCAAGTCGAAGATTCACCCTAAAAACACAAGAGCATTTAAATGATTTTAATTTATGGTAAAACATTAAAAATTTTATCGGTCGAGGAAAAAATATAATGTAGCCACTCATAAAGCATAAACAAATATGATTCGCGGGCATGCCGGACATTAAAAACACCAAACAGTGAGTCAACAATTAATATTTGCCCTAATTGCAACATGTCGTTGAAACCAAGACGGTATAGGATGTGGCAAAGGTTAAATCCATATCGTCACATCCTCGGGCGCTTCCTACTTAAACACTGTATGGTTAATTGTGACAACACATTCGTGTATTGTTTTGACAGAGTAGAGAAGTGAGTTGTTGTGTAAGGTCATTTTGCAATATACGGAATTGACAAAAATTCATAAATAATAAAAAAAGATCGTAAAAACGAATATATACCGTGACTTTTTGTATTACCCGAGAAAACTAAAATTCGCGTTTGTAAAAATATGTATGTCAGTAAGTAACATTTAAATATTATAGCGTTCATACAAAAATATTGTTTTATGGGACTTCAAAGAAATCCAGTAAATATTACGCGACCAAATTAGGTTGGTTTGGGTGCAGTTCATATTGGAATGACAATGATGTCTATTTGAATTAGCAAGATTGTTTATTGTATAATTTTTGGTGTATATTAAGGACATTTATAATAAATATTTCATAAAAATATTTTTTTTTTTCTTCGCCAAATTTAATGTATATCGATAACTGAATATATTACTTAATTTTCTCGGGTAATTAAAAAGTCACGGTGTATATTTCCGATTCAGTTTCATAATAATTAAGTCTTTTAAAAATCCATTAAATACGTCTACGTTAAACAATACGTCAAAAAGCTTATTATTCGATACATTTTAATTACCTACCTATTATATAATTAATATAAGTCTATTATTAAATACTAAGGAAGTAGATTGAATATAATCGATGATTACTACACATGTAGGTAACATAGACATATTCAAATTACAAAAAATCATTAATATATAATTTTTTTATGGTATAGGAAGGCAAACGAGCAGACGTGTCACCTAAAGTAAAGCAATCAACGCCGCTTATAAACATCCGTAGTACCATAGACAGTGCAACTCAGCCGCTCACCGGACGAAGCGCAGTAGCTAGGCTACCACTCAGACGCCCGGTTTCTTTGGGAGTGTGGTACTTTCCCTAGCCAGCTGACCCATTCATGCTACAGGCAAATAATATTTTATTCTTGACAAAGTATTCGTCTGTAGTGTAAATGTAGTCGATGCTAATTAAATATATACTACAGATATTTTAAAACATCTCAACCAAATAAAGTTATGAGCAGTCTGTTCTCACGATCCTTTCATCGTTAGGAAGGGAGCTGTCTCTAATTAGCGATGAAGCTTCTATAAGGACTTGGAAGAGCCGGGTGACACTTTCTTGCCCTAGATTTCTACATTTTCTTTCAGACTTGCTTTCATTTCAAGTAATTCATTACCATTTCAGTGGATGAAAGACTTCACCATTAGTTCAGACAAAAATAAATAAATAGGTGTACGAATTCAGTAATAGGAATAAGTTTTACTTAGTTTCTCAATTAACGTTCTCAACAAAGAATTATCTAAATCTAAAAATAGCAATGTATGTATATTCGTTACATCGTCAACTTGTCAATACTAAACTAAGTTCTTTTCATTGAGCAATAAATAACCTTCAAGGCTCAGTGAATTTACCGTCTTCAACGTCAATGGCGGCATCAAAATAAATACGAGTGTATGTATGGCCTATAGGTATTTATTTCGTCTCTAGGTATTTATCTCCTTTGAACCAGCATGGCGGGTTTATTTCTAATACTCTAGAAACGGAAAAGTCCTGTGTCTAGCAGTGGTACATATGTACATATACTATAAACAACTAACGACTGAGGTTAAGACGAGACAGTTAATAAAACGCCTGGCATAAGCTGAGCAAGAACCAAATTATTTTGCTTTTTGTTTTGTTTATTTGTATTATTTAATATAATTAAATTTTTAATTTTAGTTATTGTAAAAAAGTGTCATGAATAAAGTTTTCTATGTCTATTTTTTAGCATAAAAGAATTGACCAATTTTTTAAATATCGTATAATGATAAAAACATCTTTATAAAACTTGTTGTCTATGATTATTTTTACTCTGTGGCCACAGCACGCGTCTCGTTACTACACCGCGCGAAACCGACTCGCGGCGCGTGAATTGAGCGCGCAAATTAATTGGTAAAAAGGATACATCCTTAATGAGTGATTAAGCCGCAAGACTGTAGACGGACGCTGGAAGTGGAGGTCAAACGGGACACATTAATGAGACCAAATAAACTAATGAATACTATGTTGTGTAAAGATTCTATGAAGTGTTCGTCGCTTATTAATAGAATAATTTTTAATAAGCGAATAATCAAAAAATGAAACCTTTTAATTTGGGATTCTTATGGGATAGCAGGAGAAAGAAGCAAGATTGTAGCCTGATATAAAGTAATCAACGCAGCCCATAGACATTCGCAACCTGATAGACATTACAGAAGGATAGGGGTAGGCTTGTTTTTGAAGGTTACAATGTCGTATCGATTCAGAAAAACCGCTGAAGGTTCAAAATAGTGGTGGTGTCAAAGAAATTTCGGAAAAACTGCACGGTACTGGATCGTCATTCATCCAGATGGTGGGAATTAAAGTTTCCTTCTTGGTGAATTATACGATAAACGAATTCGATGACAAGAATTATACCGAGCACGCAGCACCTTCGAACACTTCCCTTTGTAAAAGCGACAAAATGTATATAAAAGATGCTAAGAAATGAGATTTTTTATAAAATACAATAGTGGTAAAATTTTTAAGATATAGACGGGATCTATGAAGTGCCACTATTGATTCAAGGTCCAGCTTTTAGATGCAGCAAGAGTATTCCAGTTGTGTTATTGAAAACTACATATAATATTTGACGAACAAAAAATTTAAATTGTAATAGTATACAAGATTAACTGACTATTTTCATTGATATTTTTAAAATATATGTATATATAAATAAACTGTTACATAAAATTAAAACATAATATAAAGTTAAAATGAGCATACAAATCTGCTGTTAAAAATATCCTTCTGACAAAAAATCAAAGAAACATATAAAGAATTAATTATATGTACATTATATAATAATATATATTGTTATACTCGTCTACTGACCTAATTTGTTTAGTTGAGTAATTTTCGGCTGTACCGCAAACTAGTAAACAAGCACACCTTTTACACTGAGGTCATTTCCATTAAGATTGTACCTATAATTACTTGTTCAACTCGACCTGTCGCCCAATTAGTCCAGCGACTAGTTGCCGCTTCCGTCGAGGCGCTATAAATAAATTCGCTCGGCTAGGTGTGGCGAGTAAATTAATTAGAACACATGTTTTTCAGTTTTAGCAAGAAACGTCTCATTTAACACAATGTATAATTGTCGCAATTTAGCTTAATAAAATAGTTTTATTCTTTGAAATATCTTAATCTTTCTTTCTTATTCATTCTTATCTGCAAGACGCATTAAGATATTTCAAACTCTACTTCTGCCCCTTTGGCGAATAAGAAATTAAATTTGAAAAAGAAAAAATATTTCTGTCAATTAACGACAAACGTATTAACCCATCGCACTCGAAGCTCATTTCCATTGATGATTAGAAATCGCCTTATAATTCGCTAATCAATATTTACACAACATTTTTTATATCGATTAATCGAGGCACAAAGATTATGTTTTTGATATCGATATAACATTATATGTTAAAAGAAAGTGAGCGAGAGTAAATTAAGATGATAAGTAAAACTCACCGTCGGAGTTGATACATGAATGTTACTCATTATATATCGAACATTAAGGTGCTCCTTTAGTCTTTAAATATCCCTAAAGGCATCGAGTCTCAACCCCCGACCGCTAGACGGTTATTACTAGATATTATACTTATGAACAACCAACATTAAAACTAGAAGGAAACTTATCCCGTTACATATGCATGCAGTTACGGGTCGAGTTTGAACCGGGGTCATTCATAACCCCAAAGTCAGTGTGCGATACACACGGACGCAAAGGAAAGGAAATCGAGATAAGCAATTTTTTCGATGAAAAAATTTATAATCAAACAAATCAAAAAATCAATTTTTTAAGAAACGCTTAGTGTCTCATCTTATCATTTTTTTATCGCCTAGGGAGGCAAATAGGCTAGCGTCTCCTGATGGAAAGCAGGAATTGATTTGAATTCTATAGACTAGATTAAAAATAAAATTAATTATGAATTTGCATAAGTGATTTAACTTTTATAAGCATATACAAAAAATGTTATTGATATTTTTATTAACTTTATATAATACATTTATAATTAACTATATTTTTTTTCTATGGATGTAATAAAAAACGAAAAAGCAAGCATCTAATAGTGGCAGAAGCATTCCCAAACACTTCTACGATTCCTAACCCGCTTGCCGGCTGCCTGAAGTCCGCTGTCAATGATGATTATCATTTAATTTAATATTGAATATATTTCAAATTAATTAAAAAACACATGTGTTCACCATTTGTATAGACCGTGTGTCACGAAATTATCTACGATCAGAGACAGACTTCGGTATACTTTGGAAGCTGGCCAGGAGTCTTTTTGGCCTCAAGAAGTCGTTTGCGACAACTTCTGTAATGCGCAAGCGAATTTCTGTTTAGACAGCCTTTGTATAATTATACCTACTACACAAAGTCTGTACGACTTTGCATTTGACAATTGCTTGTCCAAATATTTGGAGCATTGTGCAAATAAAACTCTTTTTGGAACCTGTACACTCGTTTCTTCTTCCATAAAAAGCATGATCATCTTTCTCATTTGACCAAGCAGAATATTCTAATGATATCATATGATTATAGGATCTATTATAACAATTCCCTATCGGTATTATAAAAGCATTGGTAAAATAATCACGCAATTTCACATAGGTATAAAACAATTTAAAACAATTTCGTGTAGTGAAAAAGATAAATGATTCAAATATTAAATATGACAATGAAAAAAGTGTTAGTATTTAAATATTACAATATAATTAAATTAACGAAATTTCTTTTTAAAAATATTAAAGATTTCGATATTTTCTTCAGTTCGAAAGTTCATTGTACATTCTAGTTCGTTCAAACATATTTTTAGTTTAATTTTTAGATTCTTTTATCAAACTAATTAATTCTAGTATCGATTATATTTATCAGAAACACTTTGGATAATCCATTATACTTTTATAGGTTAACATTAGATAAACGAATTGTAAACCACTGCGTCAATCACTACGTATTTTAGACACTGATTTTTTTATTTTATTTCTGATATTTCGGAAGTACCTACCGAAGAACTCGGGATACGTTCTTCTATCTTCTATTATTGAAATTTTATTTGTTTATCCCGTATCAATCCCTAACCGTTTGTTGTGCTCTTCTTCTTTTAAGAGTCGAAAGTTGGCATCAAATTCAGCACAACTCTCCTTGGATGTCTATGGACGGCGTTGATTGTTTTCAGTCAGGTGACACGTCTGCTCGTTTGCCTTTCTATCCAATAAAAGGAATATACTGGTGGCGCGCTTTTGGTAACTGCGGTTGCCAGATTTAGGTGCTTGTTTTATATACATATTTTAGGTTTTTGTCGATATCTTTCATACATTTTTTCATCTATTTTTCTTGACATCTTATATTTTTGACGATTTTAATCGTTTATGATTGCTTTTTGAAATAATCGATTTTTTTTCCATTAAACGAAACGTTCGTAAAGCGGCGCGCTTCTGTTATAATATTTTAATCAATCAAAAATTCATTGCTTTAAGTAATAATCTATATATAAAGTCGGTTAAAAATATTCCAGCGCAGGGAGCGGCGCGCGGACAGGCTTGTACGCACTTGAATGATCAATTTAGCTATTAGGGCCGGTGTTCCGCAGCAAGGAGCGGAACTGTCTGCTCAATTGGCCAAGCTAACGAGGAAACAATCTTGCACGCGTACCGCTTACCGACGGGACTCCACTCAATCTCCGCTCGGCGTGGCTAACGCCTGGGACACACTGGTGACCATATTCTCTAACTATATAATCATAGTATATAGAGATGAAATTGAAATCGATACACACCTATACCTATGCACGGTGTCGAGTCGATGGAATCTTCCCAAATATATTTTATTTGCCCTTTATTCGATAAAGCTGTTAGAGCTAAAGCGATAAAGCTGTTAGAGCCAGTAAGCTACCATTAACATGTTTGAATCACAACGGATTAATTCTGTAGTAAATGATCAATAGCCAAATTCTGAGTTAGCAGCGTCGGATGCCTGCTGACTGTAAGGAGTAAAGATATAGAGACGCAATAGCGAAGCTATCAAATTCCGAGCGAATGTTCAATGATGATGAATCAACAGATGGTGAGTAAGCACCACATGCACGGACATCTGCAATATCAAGAGCAATTCAAATGCATTGCCCACCTTATGGTAAATTGGTAATAATGGGAGGGAAATAGGAGAACCAGGGAATGAAAAATGAGACGAGCATATGTATATGCTGATATAATACAGGTGATATTTTTAGACAGTTTTCTTAAACAAAATAGACAACGTGTAGCCAACACCTAGGATAGTGATTTGAGAGGAAGAGACAATTCGATCCCGGCTGTCTGTGGAAGTAGAAAACATTTGTAAGTACAAGTGGCGGCACGTTAATGGCCCCGGGATGTTTTGACGAGCCGTCTCGGCAAGCTAGGATGTCTCTATTGAGCCAATTGCTTCAATACGCCCCCGGTTTCACAGCCGCTACTAATTCATATATTTCATATCTTTATGGTTCACAGTATATTTATATGAATGTTGGTATAGATGCGAACTATGCTACGGGCGAATTTATTTATAGTTTTTTTTATATTATTATTTTTTTTTATTTATATTTAAAATAATATATATAAAATAATACATATTTGATTTGCATATATATACAGGTACAGATTTTGATAATTATATATTTTTAAACTTATTCCATCCTAAATATATTGCAATTAACCACCAACCCAAAGGCACAACGGGAAAGTCCCCTATCTCTTAAAACCGTCCTCTGAGCTTTGGCTGCTATACCTAGTTCAATGAGCGTTAATATACTGGAAGCACAACTTCCTATTATTCGGATCTTAGTCTAATGTAAGCAAAATATTTGTAGTCCCATTAGTGTTGCATATGCCCATCATTAGCGATATTTTATTATTTTCACACTCTTTAATTACATATTATATCATATTACGTCATATTAAGTCAACAGCCCCCACATATCGCTATCAAGTTGACATTTTAACATTCGCAATAACCCGTAAATAAAAACCAGTTAAAATAAACACCAGACTTATCTACAGGAAGCGTACAAAAAAAATTGTTCTTGTAAGTTGAACCGTAAAATTGATATTTTAACTCCCTAATGACCGCGTAAAAACTTAAGGACGGAAACATGAATAATATGAATTGAGATAAAATCCAATGTTTTCCTTCAAAACAATAACTGGTGTTTCTGCTGTTGATAAGAAACCGACCAGATGTGGGGCCGTTATTGTGCGGCCGCGGCCCAAACGACAGGCGACTTCCAACAATGCAAACAAACATCCGAACATGTTTTGAAACAATGTGTTAATCCTGGAAAAAAAAATAAACACAATTATCCCTATCAGAAATATACAAATTTAAAAACTTATGAAAACAAAATACAGATAGAGAGTGAATAACTTTTCTAAGATCCGCGATAAACAACAACAACACGACACGTGTTTCGCTTCAATACGGGGCATTCATCCTCAGGTACATATCAACACAAAAAAATGTTAAAACATAGTAAACCGCAAAATAAAAACTATAAAGACCACCAAAGCCAAAAAACTTTTAAGATTTTTGAATAAATTGTATCTGATTACTCAAAACCAGAAGGTTTCAACGCTGTACAATATTTCGTATTGTTCGTTTTTATTTCGTAATTATCTCACAACTGTGAGCTGTAAGACCATTCGACGCAGTATTTTTTTCTGATCCGAATACATGCAATAAATTATTATTTTACTTTTCTATATATGTGTATTACTTTTCTGCATCGACATGTACCTTTGACTTTGCGTACCCAAAAACCGGTATATATATATATATATATATATATATATATATATATATATATATATATATATATATATATATATATATACTACATAAACCGACTTATATACGATATACGTATGCTAGAACATTAGGATCAACTAACATCGGTATAACTTTTTCTATGGAAGTAGGAGGCAAATGAGAAGATGATTCAACTGATGGTGAGTAAGCACCAAAGCCACGGACATCTGCAATATCAAGAGCCTATTTTACGTGTTACGTTTAGTGGTAGTAACGTAGGTTACTACTGCTAAACGTAACATATAAAATATTTAAGGAATCATAAAAAATATATTATATTTTAGTTTGTCGAAGAATCGACAACCGTTAGTGTAGGCGAAAACTGGAGTTCAGACCGTGTCTTGGCAAGAGTAGAGTAGAATGCCTCTAAGTCAAATGGAGCGACGATCAGCACAGGGTAACTGCCAGAAACCTGATGTGTGAAGCCGAAGATTGGACTAGATGGCGCGTATTAAGGGAGTCACATATCCAGCAGTAATGATGATAAAAAACCAGTTTTAAACTCAACTAATATATTACTTTATTCTCCAATAGTAATAAGGTTGTCTTTGAAAATAAAATGAATGGAACAATCCTTTGATAACCGGCTACCTCCAACGTTGTTTCTGAACCGATAAAACTTAGCTACCTTTAAAAAACAAGCCTATATATTTCTTAAAGTCAACCAGTGCGTCCTGCCCGTACTCTCTTACGGTGCCGAGACATGGACACTGACAGTCCGTCTCCTCGCCAAGCTCAAAGTCGCTCAGAGGGCTATGGAGAGAGCTATGCTCGGGGTTTCTCCGGTGGACAGAATTCGAAATGAAGAAATTCGGCGGAGAACCAGAGTCACCGACATTGCTCTTCAAATTAGCAGAATAAAGTGGCAATGGGCTGGACACGTTTGTCGGAGAACCGACAATCGTTGGAGTAGACGAGTGCTGGAGTGGAGACCGCGACTCGGCAAACGTAGTGTGGGACGCCCTCCTGCTAGATGGAGCGACGATCTGCGCAAGGCGGCTGGCAGAAACTGGATGCGTGTAGCCGAAGATCGGGCTAGGTGGCGCGCCTTGGGTGAGGCCTATGTCCAGCAGTGGACTGCCGCGGGCTGATATTGATATTGATATTGATATTTCTTAAAGACCGACAACGCTTGCTATGCCTATAGCACTGCGGATGTCTATGGATGGCGTTGATTGATTTCCTTCAGGTAACACACCTGCTCGTTTGCATAAAGTATTTTTCATTGAATCTGAGAGAATACACGACCTGATGACCAGGCTATAGTTTACGGCAAACAGCAGGCGTATTCACTCACTACAGCCGACCAACACTTGTAACTTGAACTGCTAAATTAAATTGTAACCAGATATTGTTTATCAGTTTTCTGTTCAGCGCAGACCGACAGAGCGATAAGGCCGAGTGCGAGCGCTAGGCAAAGCGTTTCGCAACTTTGTCACCACTGCCATACGTTAGTCATACAAAGCGACCGATGAGTCGGTTCCATCTAATTATACGATGATTAACATGCATCTCTATTGTATTACATTTTAATGATACCAATTTTTTTCATATATATACTGCAAAGCAGGCAAACGATCGGGTGGTTCACCTTATGGTAAGTGATCACCATAGACATCTGCAACGTTGGAAGCGTTTCAAATGCGTCGCTGGTCTTTCGTAGACACATACCTACTAGTCTGTTGACTACCTTCGTTTAACATCGAAGGAGGTTAATCTTTAAATAGTTTTTTTTTTTAATGAATTACGATCTTTAAATAGCTTAGTGGTGAATTTGCCGCTTTTAGAGTTAAAAGCCGCAGGTACGCATCCACGTAGATATATGTTTAGCCTACAAGTATTTCTTTTGAACTTGGTTTACCTTGTGGGTAAATATTCACTCTTCCCGAAATAAGAAGGCTCTTCGCGCAGAAGTGAGAAAAAATAGATATTACTAGCTTTTGCCCGCGGCTATTATTATCATTTTTAATAAATATATATTTTTTTTATTTAATTTAATAGTTCACAATATTGGTCATAGTGGCTTCCACATAAAAGGTAAAAATAATATATGCTGTCGCGGACTTTTATTTAGAACTATTCAAGACAGACAATCCTACGGTACATCATCTTTGTATAACTCCAATGGTGTAGGCAGCGTACGCCAAGATAGCTGTCAGAGGCCAGATTTTTTTTCCAACTTAATTGACATGTATCGTTAAATTACGACCAAAAAAATTACATAAAATCATTACAAATTGTAGCCTATATGTTATTCCGATGTATAAACTACATTACTGTAAAGTTTCATCCAAATACGTCCAGTACTTTTTTCGTGAAAGAGTAACAAACATACAGATTCACAAACTTTCGCATTTATAATATTAGTAGGATAGGATTAGTAGGACTAGTAGAATTAGTAAGATTAGTAGGACTAGTAGGATATTTTATTTTTCAATTGATTGCGCTTCCGTTCTCATTATCTTTTCAACGTTTTGTAACATCTGTATCAACTATTTGTTCTGAAGTCTCAATTATTTTTAATCAAAAATGAAAAACTAAATAACCAAACAAAGAGTCATCAAGACTTTTCCCCACACGGCGCAATGGCGTGGTGTCCTCTCGCATGTCACCATCGCAGATATGGACGGTCGTGTCCAATATTGGCCATATGTCACCGGCGATACCGCGGCGTAGATAATGACGACTAATAAGTGCTTGTCTTCCACAACACTACATTAGTGTTGTACCTATCATTACGATGAAATAAATACAACGTAGATAAATAAATAATGACCATAGACAATTTTCAAAGACAATATAGATTTTTTATAATTATAAAAAATTACGCTTTTGTACAAGTACAAGAAATATAAATTATATATTCTTACTGGCTGGTTACGGGCCTCTCCATTTCTGAAGGAATGGACATTAACCCACTACACTAGACCAAGGCGGATTTAACGGGCACCCTTACTCTAAATACTTGCAATACGTTTGCGTATGTATGTGTATGCGAATGTATGTGTATGCATGTGTATGCGTATGTATGTAATTCTGCAACAGAAATCGTATTCGCGAACACTGACTCCACAAGTATTAACTGTGCCTCAGAGTCGATATGATTCTATCTTTCTTCAGTGTAATAAAGTATGTTTATACATATAAAATATATTCTATTACACTTAATGATTTTTAAATGGTAATATTACATTAAGTAGAGAAGTAGAAAGCTTTAAAAATACAGTTTAGCTTTTATTATATAATATTAAGAATAAAACGTATATGTATAAATTTCATTGTTAAAAAGAGATGCATTTTTAAAATAAGCTTAAGTAGGCTTGCTTCATTAAAATGCAGCATTTCATTTTAATGAAGCAAGCATAAATGATATAGTAAGTGATTATTTTAAATATAAATCGATGAAGAGGATAAAAGAAAGAATGAGATACTTATATAATTGAAACAAAATATCATAGTTGTTATCTTTATAAAAAAATTAACGTAAGAGCTTTGAATCGAATAACATGGATTTAATAATCAAGCCTTTTAATAGACAACAACAATAGCACATAATCCTAGTGGATTATTGTAGGATTTTCCACTCACAGAGTTCATTCTAGATAAGACTACGCAGCAAGAAGACTTACAGTTTCACTCATAGTAATGTATGTATGTTACCCCCTTCGCATCTCGCTTACTCTCGTCAAAATTCATCTTATGAAAATAAAAAATAATGTTACGAATATGCCTGTTTCTTGCATAATGTTTTTATCTATGTTACGTTTTATATATGATAAGTTAAGAAGAAGTTAATATATAAGAAGTTTATTTTTCGCGATACAGGTAGGCAAACGAATAAGTATGTCGCTTGATAGAAAGCAATCAACGCCTACCATAGAAATTGCAAATCATAGACATTGCATAAGCGTTTCCAGCCTTTGAAGATGGTAGTATATCCGAATCGATAACGCTACAATTGATTTGATAGCTTATTACATAGGTGTAAAGTTCGATTCATTAAGATCGCATTTCGTTTTCACTACCATGGCTATAACACATATTTTATGGCACAGGAAGGCAAACGAATAAATGTTTGTCTGAAGGAAAGCAATTGACGCCGCCCATAAATATCTACAACAATAATAAGTACTGCAGATGCGTAACTGGTCTTAAAGAAATATTGAGGCTTGTTGTTTGAAGGACGATTTTCGCTAAAAGTAGCTGGTTTCACATATTGATGGTATATATTCGTAGCAAGTAGATATTTTAAGATGATATTCAGTCTAAGTAGCAATGGTTTTCGTGTAGATTAATTATAAATTTTCGTGTTGCGCGATTACGGTTTTTAAAGCCTAAATGAAGCGGTTAATTAATGCATTTTGGCTACATATATCGACCACAAGTAACGCGTGATAAATACTTTATTATTAATGCATTTATCACTTTACTTTATATATTTATTGGTTAGTTATTTAAAGGCCGACAAAAGGACATTGAATGCTACAATCAAGCGATTTTCTTGCTTGTTTGAAATATGTAAATTAAAATGTAATATTATATTAACAAATTTCTCTATTCATACTAAATGCAACAATTTTTTGCGTACCTAAATTTAAATATGATTGGTATTTAGTTTCCAGCATAAAACGTCAGAGTCAGGCGTTACTTTGCTATCTATTATTAAGATACTTTATTATCTATTATTAAGATTGACAAATGAAGAAGAAGAAGGAACAAATAATAAGAAGAATAATAATAGGATCCGCGAAAAACAAATCAGAAGGAATAAAATTGTTTGTTAGTAAACGTGTACGGATATAGTAGACTATACGAAAGACAACCGATCAAATTTTTTTGGTGTTACTTTCAACCGTTTTTTCGATGAGAATTAGCCTAGTTATTATATAATTTCCACTCTTTTCATAAAAACACAATATTGTTATTACTTTATTTGTTTACTGCGGATATTAGCAATAAGTTTTGACTTTTTATCATCTTATTTCATACCATTATAATCGTATAATAAACAACTTTAAGAGCAAATACCATTACATGGGCATTATCGTTTACCTGAGATATAAAGTAATCTGTGAGCCTGAATCCACCCGTGAAGAGAAAGATTTACTGCAACAATTGTAAAGGAAACCAATATATAGCAGTGGACTAAAATGACTACATTAATGACGATGATAATGATGACCTCCACCACAATTCTTCCCCATATATTCCTATTATTTGCAGCAAGGCTTCACAGCCTGGGTCTTCCCATTACCACCATGTCTTCTATGCCTAGTTAGTTTCTTTCCTATTTCTAGTTAATTCCTATCGTTTATCACCCAAACTTTTTTCGGCAGCTTTAGAACATATTATATATATCGAAATCTTGAATGATGTGATTATGGTATAAAAGTGAATGGAATCTTGTTTAATCACCTTCATTTCACCAACGACCTAATACTAATAAGTAAAGATTCAGAGACATTACAAAATATGATTGGACAACTAGTAAGCGAAAGTAAACCTTCAAAAAACTAGCCTCCTCATATCTTAAAGACCGGCAACGCACCGGTGATGTCTCTGGTGTTGCGGATGTCTATAGGTGGCGTTTACTGCTTTCCATCAGATGATGACTTTTATGACGTAGTGAGGCAAATAAGCAAGCGTATTTGCCTCCCTAACTCATAAAAAAGTATATCATTAATAGTTTTTTTATTCAGTTAAAATGTTTATTATATTTTATCGATACTACGATAGTTTATCGACAAAGGCGGGCAAGCTCGGCCCGCGGCGATGTTATCGCCAGTTTTTATTCTCGTGATATCCACCGATAAGGCTGAAATGTCCTTTTTCATAGAAGCCCAGTAATGGCCTAGAAGGCACGCCACGCGAGCGTCATCACTTATGCATGTTGATTGCCAGACTTCACCCTTTACTGGACATATTTTTCTCCATTTTTTTTATCAGCGATCTTTAATTGTCGCCATATTTGATTATGTTGGATGTAACGAAGTTGCAAAAATTATGTACTGTTCAATATGATAAGCGTATATGCATTTTTTGTGCAATCCAGATATGTTCTACAGCTGACTACTGAGCTACTAATGTCCATTCTTAGGGAAATGGAGGAATGTACTGTAGTGATAGATTGATAAATATATCACTAATGTAATAAAATTTTTATATGAATATATTAAATCTTTTTATATTATACTTTTTATATTATTACTTCTTTTTAAATTTGATAATTTTAAAATAAAAAAAGAAATAATTTGTTTTATAAAAACAAAAGATAGTTCGACTGACGTCTCGGAGGTAGACATGTCACCTTTCCGGAATAAGTAATTGAGATTGAAGATATAGAACTGGATTAATTAGAGAATATAATTGAATATCGATTTGATAGAGAACATCTGACCCTTCCGTGCACAAATAAGTTATATGTGTTTATATTATATGTGTTAAAATAATAAATTAATATTAATATTATAGAAAGAGAGTTTTAATAATAAAAAGAAACCCCCTAAAGATCCCATGGTTGCCGTAGCAGTATGGCTGACACGCCCCAGTACCCACTATGCTTATTGAAACTACTTTTCACTATCGGTAGCCTTTCTTGTCCCACCTGATGGTCCTTTTTTCATCGACCTATCTTCCTCGTTTTCTCTCCCTATTTTTTGGATACCGGGAAGAATATAGGAATATATATATATATATATATATATATATATATATATATATATATATATATATATATATATATATATATATATATATATATATATATATATATATATATATAAGCGTCATAGGACGTCTAGTATGCTCACAGTCACGTGTAAGACCCTGTATAGCGTCGAGTGGAGCGGAGCTTGGCCTGAATCGAGATATCGTCCCGGTCTACGATTTCACTCCTATACCCCGCAATACGATGTTTTACATAAATAATTTACTGACTAAATGTTAGTATCGCTTTGGTTAACCACTACATTTACAAGGATCGATAAACTGATATCAATATAATGCTATGTACAAGTTTGTTGGGTGTCTAAATCGCTGACAGCACGCGACAATAGTTACCTGTCACGCCTCACGTGCATATCTTTGTCATCTGCAACCTTCGACGCCATTTTGATTCCGAGGTGTCACGTCAGTTCCTCGCGAGTAATTACTGAATTTAATTTTGAAGTCAAGGATATACCATCCTTTGTCGTGATTGTGTGACTATCTGAACGTCAATATGTGAGTATTTTTAAAAACAAGTAATATTAAAAAAAAATAAAGTCAATTCCTACTTTTTTCTAGCGATTTACACGCTTCGCCACTGCTAAATCTAATACATAAAAATATCAGTATGTATTTGTTATCGAACTCCTCCGAAACGCCTTGACCGATTTCAATAAAATTATTTTGTATATTTGGTAGGTCTGAGAACCATTTTGCTACGATGAATGTGAGAGAAAAGATGTGATGAATGCGAGAGGAGTGTGGAGGAAGCAGGGAGGGTGTGCCAGGATCGTGGCGGATGGAATTCTGTGGTCTCTACCAACCCCTACGGGAGATAGGCGTGAAGATATGTATGTATCTATATAAAATTAAAATTAATTAATTATAATATTATAATATTTGAAAATTGTGTATTAACATCAAGTACCATCCACTATAAGTTTGAAATGTATTTTAACTTAAGTGGATGAATAAAAAGTATTTTATTAACGATTGAAAATTTTAACAAGATATGTAAATAAAAATATATAAGGAGAATGTAAACTAATAGTAGGTATGGAATATATAAAATATTTCATATCACACACATACATCAACATCAGCTTGTGGCAATAAAAAAAGTTTGTCTGGTAGATATGTTTCCGAATGAACAAATCCACCAGAGAACTAAAGTCACCGACATAGCCTTTCGAATTAACAAACTTAAATGGCAATGGGCTGGTCACGTTTGTCGGAGACCCGACAGTCTTTGAAGCAGACGAGTGCTGGAGTGGAGAGCGCGTATCGGTAAATGTAGTGTGGGACAATCTGTGCAGAGCAGCTGGCAGAAACTGGATGCGTGAATCCGAGGATCGGGCTAGGTGGCGATTCTTGGAGGAGGCCTATGTTCAGCAATGGACTGCCGCAGGTTGTTGATTGATAAACTATTGGTAAAATATTATCGAATCCTATTTATTTTAATTAATTTTAGGTTTATTTCCCATCTAAGTATTCATTAACTGTGTAATAATATTTATAAAGAAGTAACTATTTAGGGCTATTTGTGCATTGTTTATCAGTATTTTCAATGCTAAATGAATACAACATACAAAATATCACCTGCATAACAATTTTCTTATGGATAGTTTGTGTGCGTGTTGAGTCGACATATGGTTGAAATGACCATAAGTCACCGGGTATATTGAGAACGCAAAGAATAGATAATACGAAGTGTAATTGTAAAGGGTGCAATGCTTTCCCACGCATTCCCATACACCGCACTTCCCTTGCGAGGAAGGGTGAGTTATGTAGAAAATGACCGTACGTTGGTGCCATATGGCCATTACGATCATTATCGAACGTAGTCTTATTATTTTAATAGATCGTTTCGAACATATACAGTACAATGACTTCACGGGGGCTTTTTGATCGAATACAGAAAAAAAAAAGATAAAGTCCGGCCTGGTCAAGTTGTAGATGAGTGACCGATTGCAACAAATTACTAGTTTTTCATCTTTAGCAAAGCAAAACACTTCGCCACAACTATGTCCACTTTCTGATATTGTGTAGTGAACTACACTTTAAACTTTTTTCTCCAATTTACTCGTTTTTATCCCGTCTTTTGCATACTTCGGAGGGCACGATTAAGTATTAGTTCTACGTAATGTTGCAAACAGTGGTTCAGTTCTAATTCTTTCCAATTATTCACATTTATCGTATGGTAGGCAGTAGGTAATCTTGAAGATCAAAATGCGCAGCGAACGTCCGTAGGTGGCAGGTCACAACAGGTAAAGCCAAGAACGGATTGTCATCAATTTCTTGTTTAGCGCGTATGAAATTTGAGGCAAAATGTATTTTTAAGTAAGATTTAGTTTAAGTTCCCCGTAAATCC
The DNA here is from genome assembly GCA_031353405.1 of Baronia brevicornis. NCBI lineage: Eukaryota > Metazoa > Arthropoda > Insecta > Lepidoptera > Papilionidae > Baronia > Baronia brevicornis. The sequence continues at coordinate 154,875 of JASFAT010000962.1, forward strand.
ACTTCTTCCAGTAGAAATCACACATTATTATTTTTCTGTTTTTGTTTGCTTGTCGCAGATCTTAGCCAAGTAGAAGTTCTAACTGTCCACATAATATTCTTATCCTTATACAACATTGCTAAATGTATTAAAAATCTACTTTAAACCTTTTCCCTTCGGCAAAGGGAAAGTATAACTAAAAGTTATTTATTACCCTTGTGAATTATACTTATAAATTTAAATATTTTCTACTCTCATGGGTAAGCTGTTGGAGTAATGTACTTGTACAATTTGCTTTGCTTAAACCCGACTTTCGTAACTATTTTGTCCTTCATTAAACCACAGCCATAAATTCTAATGTACTTACATAAACATATCGTAACATGCGCTGACATTTCAAATAAGACTCTTGTGAACTTCCAATGAAAAATACCGACGTAATTTGAGTTTGTAATCAAAAAGTGTGTTACCGGCGTGCAGTTGGAATTAATTTTATTTATAAGTGCATGTAACTTATTTACGTGTAACGTGTATATTTTTTTTTATAATTACAAAACTAGTTCGCGTTTTCAGCACATGGCAATCGTGTGGAGACGGAAAGGAAACATTTCCGTAAAAATTAGACGTCGGGTCGCAGAGAATTGGGCCAGGGTGGGAGTTGTGTTTACTTTTATTTGTCGATATATGTTTAAATATCGACATGTTCATTTTTTACAGTTTTTGCTGGATTAACTGCAGAATTCTTAGCGAAAGCTTCAAATTCAAAAGTTTATTTGCTTGAAGTTATTTTGATTTAAACTCATTGATTTTACATTACTCTTAATTTTCCTTTTTATTTAAGCCAAGAGGGTAAATAGAATCTCAAAAATGTTTACAAATATTTTTAGAATGAAAATAATAATAAATGCTTAATTTATTAGCGTGTAATATAATATTTTACTTTTACTCAATATATTTGTAGAAATATTAGTTTTATTATTGTTTCCATTGCCGATTGTATAAATATAAATGTTTTAGAATATCGACAGCACCTGATTAAGGGTTAATCGCACCCCTAGCGGTGCGATATGCGTGGAAATCAACAGGTCGTGTCGGTATCACATGCCTACAATGCCTGTTCTGGGGGCCGCTTTACACCCTACGACAAATTAATTTTATTTAAAAAATTAACACGAAAATCATACGAAAAATATCGTTGCTTTTTAATTCAATAGGCCTTACACACATATTTAAATGTGTACGCGTAAATTTTAAAACGAGGAATTATTTATTTACATATACTGTTACGTTATATTTCTTATAAGATGAATATTAAATAATACTACAACCAAAAACAGTGTGTCAACTATCGTATAGTTAGTATAATATTACGTGAGCGCTGAAACACTACAAATTTTTGGCTATAGTTTCTGAAAAAGTCAGCATTGAGTTACATTTGAGGCAGTCCGCCGTTCACGACGAGTATGTGGAGCAGGCTTAAAACCAATTTGTTATAGTCCAGTGAAATTTGCGTTTAACTGAAGTTTCTATTAAATGAAGTGAAATTTAATTGTATGGATGTACTAAAAATGATTTGTAATTTTGGTAGACCGCGGAGCCTCTCAAAACGCGAGGCCGGATTACGGGGAACGCGCTGAACCCGCCTTGTGCCAGCCCTGCGTGTAGGTACACAATAATTTATTAAAAAGAATAATAATATAAGTAATAATTAACAAAGATAACCAAATTGAAAAATTTATTATTTAATTTTAAAAAATATTTTAATATATTATTTAAAAATTTATTATTTAATTTTAAAAATATTATAATATTTATTAAAAAGTCGTCAGTTATAAAATCCGTGTCCGCAAACACGGGCCGCGACTGGTCACAGTTTGACAACCCATTGCTTATTCATGATGCGGTAATTATCGGAATTGTTCCGTGCCGCGTGGAATTACGATATATGATTTTTTTAAAATTCAACAAAGGGCGGGAAGTTTGCCGACTTTTGTAGGTGCATCCAATTTTGTCCATTTATAATTTATTGACACACATTTACAGAATTTTAGAATAAAGTTTTTTAACTTATCAAAAGAAAGCACTATGACCTCAACAGAGACAAATTAAAAAGGACTTCTTGAATCTTATGAAATTTTTCAAATAACATTATATGTAGGTAGGTTATACATTTATCTGATGTGAAATATAAAGAAAACTAATATTTTATTTTATTTATTTACGTTATTGAACAACGTTTTTAAGAAATGCCTACAATACATACAAAGTAAGGCCAATATAGATTAGACTACAAGTTAAAGTGTGAGTACACACACTCACGTCTGTATATTATATTATAATATTGTTATAGAATTTTTTCTTATTTTTATAAATTATTAAAGATAACCAAATATTAAATATTTATTTATTGTTATTAGCTTTCTCGTCTTACAGAAAGAATGAATTACAGGAAAATACAGTAATCTTTGAAAAAGCATAGCGTTATAATAAAATACCAAAATATTAAAAATATACACTCGTTGAGTGCAATTAAAACTAAATCATACATTATGAATCATACATTTCTATATTAACTAAATGCATTTATTGGCTGCATTTATTGAATATTGTTTTTAAACTGTCGAATATATTTTTTACCTGATGGAAGTGACTTATTGTCGAATCAAAATCATAGTATCGTATTAATCGAGAATTAATTCCCTAAACCTACATCATAAAATGTGGTGAGGCCAGGAAATTTATGTGTAGAATAAGAATTTTTTTAAAAAATCACAGTTTCAAAAAGAAGAATCCCTCTGTTAAAATGTGTGATTTATGTAATATTTGTGTTCTTATAATGTATTATTAACTAAGGAAGAACCTAGTTTCCAACAACACAGGGAATTCTAGTGTGGGATCTAGAATCCTGTAACATATGTAAAATTTTGAAATTATATAGGATTTCTATAATAGTCTTTGTACTGGAATTTGTAAAGGAAGAATGGATAAATAAAAATAAATACACCACGTGTCATAGCCTAGTTTCCACAACATAGGAAATTCTAGTGAGGGATCTAGAATCCTGTAACATATGTAAAATTTTGAAATTATATAGGATTTCTATAAAAGCTTTTGTACTAGAATATGTAAAGGAAGAATAAATAAATAAATAAATACACTACATGTTAACCTGCAAATCGGAAGTGTAGGTACACACGAGCACAGGTGCCCGCGAAGTCACCGGGCGTGACGTCGTGCAGCAGCGGCAGCCATCGCAACGCGGACATCGGAAGTCATCCGCTATTGATACCATCTCATTGTGTCCGGCAAATTGCGGCCGGATGTTGCCAGAGACGCGGGACGCGGCTCCAATGGACTTGCTTGTACGTCCGCGCTGCCGTGTATCTGTGTCTGACTACCTGCCTGTCCTCACTGATATTATAGTATTACTCACGTTTGCAAAAAGAGAAGAAGAAAAAGGTCTAGAAAAATATTTGATAAAAATTATTATCATTAATGAAATCGTAAACTGACAAGACAGCACAGACATCGAACCATAAATGTACCTATGTTGAGTTAGTATTGAAATATACTCCATCGAATTAACACTCTCACTAGATCCTTAGTTGTTTTTATTTTATTTATTAAAGGACAACAAACAGAGCACAATACGTCGTTAAACTAAAATATTACAAACTAAACAATATTTAATTTTCGTTATTTATTTGCATATATTTAAAAAGTATGGATCAAAAAGATTTCTTTGTTATTTTTTTTTTAGTATTCTATTAAAACTTTATTATTTGCTACCATTTTTTACCATATTAAAGGAAAAACAAAAATGTATAATAATAATAATAATATATTTTAATTCAGAATTACATCCATATGAATAGATAGAATAAAGTTAGTATGTCCTTATTTAAAAAAAATTGCATATTTCAATTTTAAAATCGCTTCTTATTTAATTAAAATTGTTGAATATAATTTCTTATAGGAATAGTTTTCTTATTACCAAGATCAACTGATACGAAATATATCTTTTGTAACGATGAATAAATAAACAGTTGGGTGTCGCTCGTTCACATCCGAGATCACCGTCACCCTCTAGCGATACCTGGAATGATCCGGATGATTACTACTCTTAATGTTTGACGTAATTTATGGATGGCCTTTAATTGGTAAATGATATTTATATTATTGATAGGTACATATTGAATTATATTATAAAAAAAGTATAATGCTATTTTACTTAATAATCAAACAAGTTATAACAGTCCGATTTCAGCAGTATTGGTATTTTCACGTATTGTTTTTATACTTTTGTGTATAAGGCTTGACTATAGGTTGTAGTTTTATGTGAGATCGATATGGTACTCATGTTTCTCATAGCGCTGCATTGTATCTCCGTGAAGGTCGGGCGGTGTAAAAAAATGAGTTTCTCTGCTTAATGAGTGGAAGTTTTGACTGCGCCATCAGCAATTTCCATCTGTATGTATGTAGATTACTACTACGACTATTGATTATGTAATAATTTAAAATGTATTCATATGTGTTGCTGCAGAGGAAAATATTACACTACTTAACATTTTTTATTTAATTATTATATTAAACGGTTATATTAAAAATAGATATATGATATAAGTAAAATGAACCAGCATCGACTTTGACATATCGTAGTGTATTGGATTCGCGCATTGACACCGCGTGTCTCACAGAATTATTTCTGACATTTTTAGATTCATTGTCCTCCGTGAATACGGACGGAGTCACGCTCCAAAAGGAATTAATGCCGCCGGTACATACGCCACGGCCTTTGTCATATCCGCTTTATACTTTTAACCTAAGCATTATACATACCTGTTATTATATAGTATTTTATTGCAAAAGATATTGACCAGCCCGGCACTATGGCGTCTTTTAAGAAATTAAAAAACTATTAACTACGAAAAATGTACTCTTTACCGCATATAACATCGGGCTGTTCTACTATACTTAGCTAATGAGAGGAGATGTCTTATCTCTCATCATCATTTAACGTCTTTACCGTGAAGAGTGTTCCCAGGAATCGTTCTTCCAGAACAATCGTATAATAAGTCGTTGACATAAAACAGGTCTGGAACTAGATTATTCGTCATACTTTTTTAAGAAGACTAGCAAATTTTTTGATATAATTAGAATTCTTATTAAACATTCCAACTAAGCTAATTTTGTTTGTACTAGGAAAATTTTGTTTCATATCTAATAGTCCGATAATAGAATCAAACCGACGACCTTAGATTAGAAAAACTTAGTTGAAGTGGTGAAGAAGAGTTATATTAATCATAAAAATACTTGTTGCAATTTTTAACACACATAAATATTAAAAGTTTGTGTGTTACGTAACATTTTAAAAAATGAGTTATAATAGCATTTATTTTTTTATAATTTTCTTTATTTAACAGATGTTTCTTAAATACGTATTGTACAATATGTAGGTACATGGTACATTAATTTTATAATGTACGTGTTGTACTATACATTATAAAATTAAAAAAAAATAATAAATTTCTTATAAGCTTTCCTTATAAGTGTTTGAAATAAAGAAGATGAGAATTATAATATATTGAAGAGAAATATTGACGAATATTTAATCAAATTTCAAGTTTTTTATCAATTTATATCCAAAGATATGTTTTATATTTCCTGATTCCTGATTTATAAGTCCCATTTAAAATTGTGTGAAATGTAAAAAAAATTTTGGAAATTTATTTGTGCGAAATATTCAAGTATTGTTTACTGTGTAAGTTACGTTTGTCGAAAGAAATCACTAAATATATATAATATAATATAGCGATAAAACTTCCCTTGGTATTTACATAATGTTATAATTAATTGTTGTATAACTGTGTTTTTATTATACAATAAAAACTATATTTATCTATCTAGTATGCATGAGACATCCGCTTGCGCTCTAAGTACGTAGCGCCTTGATGCGCTCGCGCGCAACTCATGCCACAAGGCAGGTGTGCTAACTTGGCCCCCTCCTGTTGCAGAGCGGGCGATGCGGCGCGGCTAGCGCGGGGCCCACCCCGGCGCCCTTCCGGCCAATCGCGGCCCGCCTCGCCTATGATGTCATCGGAGGAGGAGGCCGACTCACACGCTCCCTACTCGGATAAGCTGCTAAAGAAACAGAAACGCGTCAGACAGCGCGTGGACGCCGGCGAGCCGCGCAATTCTTATTCTACTCTCACGGCGAACGGTTCCGCGCCCGCGCGCGTCGCACACATGAGCGGCGGACTTTACGGCGCCATCTTCGAGGGCCGCCAACACTTCGGCCTCTTCGGACCGGGCTACGCGCCGGCCGAAATGTTGAACGAACTGCTGGGCACGCACCGCACCCCCCGGCAGGAGGATGCCGGCGACGAGACGGCCGGGGGCGACATCGCGCACCGAGTTCTGCGAGACATTTTGCAAAGTCGCAAAAAGGAACTCCTGCGCCTCTCGCCCGACAACAACAACGTACTTGCCAACAACAACAACGAACCCAAAGTGAAACAGTCGCCGGAGCGGCCCGCGTCGCACGACTCTCGGACCGATCTTGACGACGCACTGCTGGCTTTGGATAGCGCTGGTGACTCGCGTACCTCGCCACCTCCAGCGGCCCCGTCCTCCGAGCCTCTACTGGCCCCGAAGTCCGAACCGGAGGATCGCGATAGTGACGTTCAACGGTCTTCGCCACGACCCCTCGATGTGAAACGTGCTCGTGTTGAGAACATAGTGTCGACAATGCGTGCTAGTCCCGTACCCCAGCAACCACAAGTGAACGGCTGCAAGAAAAGGAAACTGTACCACCCCCAGCAGCACGACGGTGCAGCGGAGCGCTACGGCACCAGCCACGGCAGCAGTGCGCAGACAGTGTCGGACGATTCGGAGGATGACGGTGAGCGACCACCCATTCAACAAAAATTAGTGGAGAAGAATGCATTAAAGTCGCAATTGAGAACTATGCAAGAGCAACTCGCTAAGATGCACGAAAAGTATTTGCAGCTGTGCAACCGTATGGGACAAGAGTCTGAGACAATCGACAATGATGGTGCGTCCAGTGATGTAGAGCAAACTGAAGACCCTGTCCCGAAATCGGAGCCACCCTCGCCTGCAAAGGAATTACCGCCTCCGGTTCCTAATAGTGTAGCGCCAAATATGCTCTCTCAAGTAGTAAGTAAAATAATTTCTAGCAAAATGCATCCTCACGGTGGACCCCACCCACACCTGCCTCCTGGGTTTAACGGTGGCCTACCACTTATTCCACATTTGCCACCTGGAGATCATATGCATCCGCCACATCCTCACCAACACCTTAACAATGCCGCTGCTATGTACGCTATTAATGTAAGTCAGAAGCTGTTCCTGGAACAAGAAGCGCGAATGAAGGAAGCAGCTGAACAGCAACAAAACAATCAACAACAGAGGCCTCAATCTAATCAGCACTCGCCACAGCAGCGGCAACTGGGGCAAACTCCAAAACCACCGCTCTCATCTGAACTCTCCGACAGGCTTGATGCCTTACGAAGCAATACGGGCTCCGTGGGCCCTGTATCCGGAGCGGACTTGGAGGGCTTGGCCGAAGTACTTAAAAATGAGATCTCGGCATCTCTTGCTACGCTCATCGATTCGATTGTAACTCGCTTCGTGCACCAGCGGCGGATTTTGGGCAAGCAATCGGAAGCGGCCGCGGCGGCCGCGGAGCAACTGAACAAGGACTTGATGCGAGCAACGCGCCTGATCGAGAGGAAATCACCGACGGCGAAGCAGCAAGAGAGGCCTTCGGGACAGATGCCAGGTAATCCATCCGTCCACCATACAGGCACACCTAACGGCGTGCCATTTTTGACACACAACCAGATGTACATGAACCAAATGAACGGCCCCCGTGTGCCGGGTGGCGCGTTCTCGCTGCACTGCGAGGCGGCCGCCCCCGGGCATGGCGCTCACGTCCGACCCCCGGCAGGTCTGTTCCCGACGCCAGCGAAGCCGCTTGCGTCGCTGTACGGGCCCATGAACGGGCACTACGAACGCGAGCCGAACCCCGAGCAGAACGAAGCACTAAGCCTCGTGGTGACGCCCAAGAAGAAGCGGCACAAGGTCACGGATACGCGGATCACGCCGCGCACTGTAAGCCGAATACTGGGGGAGGGGGCGGGACAGCCGCCGGAATCTCCGTCTCCACGGCCCTTCCCTGGTGGCATGGCGCTGCCTACGTCGGTGGCGATACCAAACCCATCGCTGCATGAGAGTCAAGTTTTCTCTCCTTATTCCCCGTTCTTCAGCGCGGGGGGTGGGCTAGCACGTTCACCGCCAGCCCCAGAGCGAGATTCGCCACCTTTGCCACATCCCCCAGCGCTTCTCCATCCCGCACTGTTGGCGCACCATGCTTCGCCGGACTACCTGCGCCACCACCACGTGCACGGAGCCCACAACGCGATGGGCCCCCACCACCCGCAGCTAATGGACCCTCAAGACCCTCACTCCGACTGCAACTCTACTGACCTGCCGTACGACGGAGTTCAGCCTACTATATCCTTTTCAAATAGAATACTCACATTACTTACCACAAGGTGACCCGCATGCTCGTATGCCTTCTCTACTGTAAAAAAAAAACATTCAAATCACTTTATTAAAAAAAATGCAATGTTTTTCATAATATAAGAATTCTCGTTAACCATTCCAACTACGAAAAAAGAACTATGTGACATATTAGTTAAAAAAAATATCAAAGAGAATAAAATTATTAATAAATCTTTGTATACGACAAAGATTTATTAATAATTTTATTCTCTGACTTTTCAATGCATAATAATATGAATATAACAAATACAATACTATTAACTAATTTCATAGACGAGCCTGGGCTATTTTCATAAATATTTTACATACTTAGAAGCAGAAGTTGGCTGTAAATAGCAATAGAATGACATCTGTCTGTCTGACCCATTTTCGTACATAAATAAATATTTTGATTTGATTTGACAAGCTAATAATTACTATTGCTATAACGAACTGAGATCGTAAATCCTTACCAACTGAGCTATTATTATACCATTTTTAGTTTCCTTTATAACTTTCTTTCAAATATCAATTCAAACCGAAATAAATCAAAACCGTGTATGTACTCATATATACAATTACAATGGAGTCAACTTGTGACATGCACACCCCTACGGATATCTTATTTCTGTAGTATTTAACCTTACGACTGCCACCGCCTGTTTCCTACTTAGTAGATACGCATTACGACTTTGGAAACCAAACAAATGCTGCGGTTTCTACGATACAAGCCTCCCCGTCTACACACTAGCATATAACGCAATAAAACATTAATCTTAAAGAATTTCACAATATATTTACTCAATGTAAAAGATTAAGAATTCAATGTTTATTTCGATAATATTGATCATCAAACGTTACAAAGATATGTTCATAAAAATACCTGATTTGATTAATTCATTCCAATGGACAGGTCTCCACAGACATCGGCTAAGGTACATTATAAGATTAGATGCAAACGGATTAAGACTTGTGGTGCTTCACTAGTGAGTCTACGTAATAGTGGGATATAATCAGATTTATACACACAGCCTTACCTATCTTTGAATTTTCTTATATCGTTATATTTACCAATTCGCAACATTCGGTTAAATAACGACTGCCAAATATTTATCAAGTCTCGGTCTGCAGTAAAGTTATTGTTATCAAAAAATGTTATACTATAAAAGAAAATAATATATAATAATATAAATTATAAGGTTTATTATTTATTTAAACAGTTTTTCCCAAGCATTTGTTACTTTTTATTTGCTCGTAATTTTAATAATATATCAATTTCCATTTTTCAACTTTTTTAAGTTGCAAAAATACAAAAACGTAAAAGTTATAAACTCCTTTTCATGTTTTAATTTTTAAATAATTTCTACTGAAGTAAAAATGTGAAGCTATCATGGAAAAGTTTTAGTTGCCATTAAAAATTAATATAAAATGTTAATTATAAAATATTTGTACCCGTCTTAATTTCAAAATGAATTTTTTCATTGGGTGTTGGCAAGACAATATTTTGTTCTATGGTTAAAAATCGAGGAGGCTTTTACCCAAAAGGGACCACACAATAGGAAAAAGAAATCTAGTAATACCAAAAAAAGCGTGGGAAGTAAAGCTATAATAAATAACAATGAATTATATTTTGTACAATTTTTATTTGTCGACAACAATTACAACCAATAGTACCTTGACTCCTTTGCACTCTTCAACACTGACGCCTATGCACCTCCGCAAAGCGAAGCTGATGTTCTTCTGGGTTCGGTATCCGAGCTCCGCCGTGCTCAAGATGTACTTCCCTGACATCAAATTTAACAAAAACAACACAGCGCAGCTCGTCAAATGGTTCTCCAACTTCCGGTAAGTTATTTCAATAGTCTATATATTTATTACAAACTGATTTTTAAAGGTTTAATTTCTATATTTATTTTGTATTTATTCATTGATTAATCTAAGCTGTAATACACAAAATATTCGTAAGACTGCATTATTTAATGTCAAAATTAATTCTGGGCCAGTCACCCTTTAAGCAAAATGGAGAAAAGTATTTAAAGTAGTAGCTAGACAACAAAATAGAAGAAGATCGTTGAGGAGGTCAAGACCCATAAAACTTTGTATGGGTTATGTAGGGTAGCTAGGTAAAAACAAAAAATATATAAATACATGAAACATTCAGAGACATTAAAACACGATAAGGAAATATTAGTAACATAAAACACGATTTAAATACAATAAATTATAATTATTAGTATGACTAAATGTGATGGAGCTTTTATACGTCTTTTTTTCATCTTGTTACACCTCACATTATGCAAATAAAGAATTATTATTATTATTACTAAAAATATACAAATATAAAATTAAAACTATTATAGACAAGCTCAATTCTCGATATCGTAATTCTAGCATCTAAAGCGTCAAGTGTTAAAAGTGCACAACAAAAAATATATCGAAAAACACGGCACTCTAGGAGCTAATAATTACTTTTTTTTGTACAGAAGACTAGCCTTTTTCATAATTTAGAATTCTTATCTCATTTCAAATAAGCTTATAATCTTTGTGCTAGGAAATGGTTCACAACAACAGTCAAATAGAAGACTACGAACACACGATGTACATACAGATCATAAGCTCAAGCCTTAATTACCTGAGCTGTTTACTTTCTACGTAAACAGAACACATTGTATTGTATTAAATATTGGTAATCTTTATTTATTATTTTAAATCGGATATAAAACATTCGCGGAAGTAAAGTTATTATTAGTCGTACACCCCATATTTACGATATGAATTAAATTCTTATTATTTCTTTATTTAATTGTGAGTGTCTGAAAAAACAAAGCGTTTGTGGTGTTCTCATAAAATATAGAAATATATAATATATAACAATCTATTAAGCCAAGCCAAGAACAAATATTACAATCAATTATTGTGTTTGTAACGATGCTTACGACAAAGTTTTTTATTGTCTAGGGGTTTAAAGTGAAAATCGTTTTATTTTATAAAAGTTTTGTGACATGTGATTAGAATGCACTAACGTAACCGTACGTACGTACATATGTATGTACCGACGTACATATGTACGTCATCAATTAACGTTTCTCCTTTATAAGTATTAACTCCGAATATGGCTTAGTAACCAAATTTGCGGTTGGGTAAAGCCAATTAATAAATACTATTTAGCATTTCAAATTCAACGGTAGGCACTTATCATTTATGTAACCACAATAATTTATATTTGAAATGCACAATAATTCACAACCATAAAATTTAATTTAAATTGAAATTTATACCACAATGTCTTTGCTTATTACGTTACCGAGTTAATAGAGTGATTACTTATCTCTTTTTAAAAGTAAATTACATGTGCTGAAATAAAATAACATGGATTTAAAAATAATATAATATTTTTCAATGGTAATCAGAACTTCAATTGTAGATCAACAACATTTTTAGGAATTTTGTATAATCATACTAAAAACACATTCTTAAAAACGGGCAAAGTATAAAATTTGTAATTTTATTTTTAATTTAAAATCGATTTTTACCATAATTAATTAATATTAATGTAATTTGTACGCCATAAGTGGCAATGTGATAGAGCTGTTAATCGTCTTTTTTCATCTTGTTATACCTCACATAATGCAAATAAAGAATTATTATTATTATTAAGCTCCTGTATTCTTTATTTAAGAAAATCATTAGTAACGGCTTGAAACTTAAGGTTATTCTTATATATAAAGCAAATAATATATTTTGTTTAATGAAATTATAATCAAACAAAAAGCATTGTTAAACTCGTTAAAAGTCAAAATTGAAATCAAAAAAATTAAACCTCGTCAGATTATGAAGCATTATTTTTTTTTATTTAAATTTATTACTAATAGTGTAGATTGACTATTAGAAATAAATGAATATGGAAAAAAAATGTATATATTGTAGTACTCCTAACTTAACTAAAATACCAGTTAGAGTTAAGTTCCTTTTGAAAATATTATTTTTTTTAACATGAAAATTAATTTTACTAAACTTTATTATATGTTTACTAAATATTTCGTACGCGTGTTTCTTCTTTTTTACGAAATAAATTGATCCACTAATTGAAATCACAGTGTCTTCCCGTTCCTACATAATCCAATTATCCGATAATAATTCGTTAAACGCCTGTGAATTCACTATTTCCTAATTATTATCACGCGTAGATACACCCCTTAAACTGTTAGAGTAACAGCGAGGGTGACTGGATGATTACTAATTTTGTTTACATAGTGACAATTTTTTGGCACAATAAAAATTGTCTACGCTTATTAATCAAATAAAAAGCGCATTGCTAAATTGAAAAACAAGCTTTTAATGCGTGAAACGGAACACATGATTTCACAACTAGTCATTACTGGCCACAAACAATGTTTTTGACGAAGTAATCACAACTCGAAGGCATAGTAAAAGCGAAGGGTACTTATTATTTATAGCTCTTATGGAATATACGATGAACGAATTACATAAGATAATGAAGGCATGCTAACTTCTGGTGTCACATAAATGTTTTTTTAAAACAATCAATTGGTTTGTAAGTCTTTAATTTCTCTGAATAGGGCCGTAATTTGCCGCAATTCTATTTCATAAGACACTTAAAGCGAAAACATATTTACTTATTTTGTTAATATCCATTGCTAAGTTTGTCGATATATCGACGTTCCCTTATTATAAAGTGTTCATTATATCACGTTTTTATCACTAATATTATTTGAATCTGGTATGTATTATTATATCCATATATTCTGGTATGTATATAAACTTTTATTCAGGTGTAGAAGTGAAATGAAATGAAAGCGTTCATACCAAGTTTTAGAAGAACGGCCACCATTTCATGAAAGCTGACTGATATACATTTTAAGTTATTTGATATTATTTTACTCTACACTCACATAATACTTATACCTAATTGCTGTAAACAAAGAAAGACTGAAAAATGATTTCGGTTTCATATCAAACATTTATAAATGATTTCCTTAAATTCTAAATGTTGACAAGGTAAAAATGATATAGTGCAAGTAACGGAAAAATCCCCCTCAGTATTGATTTATTCTCGACTAATTTTCGCGTTATCTAAGTCCATTGATAAGGGGCACCTGCCACAAGCCGCGTGCTTCTATGATAAACGCACTTCCCCTTCTTTTCGTATCTATGTATCTGGACTGGTATCAAAAATCACTCGATACGAAGTATTGCGTTCGCGTTCGTTCGAGATTACAATGCGAAGGACACCAAGCGTTCGACATTTAAGTCGAATGATTGTGAAATAAGGTCTTTTGTCAATGTGTGCTTAACACTTCAGTGCTGATATATCGCTGTTCATATTGTATATCTCAAGCCAGTATCTAGCTCTTAGATAAAGGTAAAGCTTTGTAAAAGCTTTCATAAATGTATTTGCTTGATCGCGGTATAGATACGTATGGCCAATGTTTTGTTTTCCTTTTAAAATGTCATCGAAAAATATTTTTTATTTATTTTAATATTTTTTTGAGGCTTTAAATCTTTACACATCTGTGTTTAGTTCGTTTACGGATTTGACTTTTTCGAGTATGAACTAAAAAGTTTTCAGGAATAAAATGTAACTTATTTTCTTCTTCTACAATCCTTTTCCTAGTTATTGCAAATAATTAGCTCGACGACTAACTGGAAGACAGACAAATCGAAGTTTTAAAAAGCAATTAAAACTTAGCTTTCTTATGACTAATACAGCGAGTACACGTAGAAAATGGAAAATTTGAATTGTTAAATTTTCTTCCATTCCTCGGCACAAGACGTCAGTGGAGCCACAGATAGACAAAGCGTTTTCTTTGAACATCAACTTTGTCCATTAGTATTGTCCCCTTAATGGTCGCGTTGTGGACAACGGAAAACGGTCATTTCCTTCGCGATAAACATCTCTGAAAGGATACAGCGCTGAAAGGGTGAGGGGTCACTCTGGAGGCGCACGGAAGGCAATTACAAACGAAGGTGTCCGCGGAACACGCGGCTGGCTGAATAATAGATGACATTTTAAATTTACGGAAAACATCGATTACTTACCCCTACTCGAGTTAATCAACGTATAATATAGGTTTATAACACAACTTTACAAGATTAGAAATCCATGTAATTTTTTTTTAATTTTCGCATATGTTTTGAATAGTGAATATCGATTTTATTTTGTATATTCAATCGAAGAATAGATAATTGCAATTCACCGATTCATTAAAGTTTGATGAAAAATTGATCGATTTCTTGTTGTATTCTTCGTAAAAAGTCTGAAATGAGACATCTGAAAACAAATGGAATGTAAAAATGGAGGACTTATCCCAAACAAGGGATGTCTTCCAGTCAAACTTAAGTACCTTTAATAATGGTAAAGATACGGTAGCATAACTGAACCGGATCAACTGGGTTAATACCACACCCTAACAGAATATTGGCGAGTGTAGTGTAAGTGAGAGAGCATTTTAATGTGTTATTGCGTTTCTACGGTGAGTGCAGGGATTTGGAGGTATTTTTCCTTTATTATTTTCTTCCTCCTCTCATTACTTCTTTCTTTCTCTTCCCATTATTCACATTCTTACCCTAAAGGTAAACAACGCATCATCATTACTCTTAGTTGACCATTAGGGTGACTTACTTGCTTGATTTGTCTATCGCTTCCGTAAAAAAAACATTACAATATAATTAGAGTAAGATAATGCCTAAAACGTTGTTTAGTTGGAGTTTCATTATTGATGAAGCACATTACATTGGTTATAAACGTACTAGTTATTGTTATCAACTGTCGTTAATTTACAAGATTACGTTAATGATCATTTCACTAACAAACATAAGTACAGTTTTATATTATAATAATCGGGAATACGATTAATAACTTCACGATAGCCTATGGCACATCGATAACCAGCCTTGGTGATTAAAACAACCATAAACTTTTTAATTAATCTTTACACGTATACTAACGCACCAATTAGCACACTGTCATGTGGGTGACATGACAGTGTGCTAATTGGTGCTTTCTAATCGAAAGGTCGTGGGTAAGACTTTTGTATTTTTTAGGGATTTTTGTTTTGTTTTATAAATAAAACAAAAATCCTTAGCAAAAGCTCGACCCTGCTTATTTGTTTAAAAGCACTATTTAAAGCTGTATTTTATAACTCTTAACTTACTTCTTAATGATAACTCTTTACATAACGCCATTGCGTCCTTGTGTAAAAGAGCTAAGAAAAATCTCGAAAAACTTACTACATACACTTAAGTGATTAAATCTACATTTTTTTATATAGAAATTATTGCACTGGCCGAAAACACTTGAAAGCATAAAATACGCTGTTTCTTAACCTGTAGATTCAGGTTTTATATAATAAAAAAATATATATTTTATTACATCAAAGCCTAAAGTACCATTAAATGGCCGTATTTCTTCTTATTCTCATATAACCTCAAAATTAAATCCAAAGCAAAGCTAACAACGTTCATCGCAACTAACACAGAAAGTCTTTCAAGTCTCCGGGGGCAAAACAAACATCCGTCACTCAAAGTCGATGCAAAGACAAATTCTTTTAGCGCGCGAACTCAAAGAAATACGCAGCCCCGCAAACAAAGAGTCACTCGTAGAATTAGCCGTTGCTACGATAGGACTAATTAGCAACGGTGACTCGCTTAAGTTATTTCGCTTAATTAAGTTGAGCAGAAGTGGTCTACGGCCGGCCCGTCACAGAAGGTGCCGTAAATTGTTAGAATACGGGCAACACTCCAATTAATCTTTTTACACATCCAACTAGTGGCACGAGGGTGTGCACTTAGACAAGCTGAGCCTGAAACCTTTTTAAACGTTCGCACACGAGCGACTAGTTAGACTACCGTTGTCGCACAATATGAATGCGGACTCTGGCGCTCTTCTTTTCACGCTAAAGTAAAAAAAAGTATCACACGTGAAACCATTTTATATGAATGTTTTATGGCAACTGACAATAAAACTCTTAGAGGCAGACTAGATAGAAACATGACGAAATGCGCAATTTAATTATTGACACATTTCGTAAAAAAAGAAAATGCTTGCAACATTTTACTTTTTATATAATTACAGCTCTTGATAACATTTTTTTATTAATTCAACTGAGAACAAATCTCTCATCTGTAAGGACTCTTACAGTCGGAAACGGAATGTTGCCAACCTTACATCGCAATTTTCATATGCCTTTTAAACTTGCCGTGCCAACCCGCTCCGTATACATACGTATTAAGTTCAATATTTAATTTTTGTAATTAAAAACCTTGAGCCGCGCAATTTATATTTTGTAACACTCAAAACGCTATCAAAGTGTGAAGGTAAAATATTTAAAGCAAGTCTAAACATTGAGTAGTTGGGGCAGTAATCATCCCTCGACGTGTGAAGTCACCTTGCACTGTATTGTATGCGCTGACTCTAAAATTTAATTGGTTGGCTAATACACCGACGCGGAGTCGGGACTCTAATTTACGTGTTAACATTTTTAATAAGGCCCGGCGTGGCTAGGGCGCCAAGTGGCCGGCCATTTATTTCGCGCCACGCTCATACAAGCACCTCCAGTAATTAATACAACCCTTTCGAGGAAGCTTATGAGTAGTTTTCCTTATAAAAAGCTGCTAATTACACGTCTAGCTATTCAAGGCTCATATGAGACAGACATCACACGCCTTCGCGAAGGAATTCTAAAAGCACACATAACCTAAATACGTCGCGCCTTAGCACTAAATTCAAGTTAACATGTCTACTTCCAAACGTTAAGGTGTACACGCACGCGAAACTAGTATGTAAGGGTGAGGCAGAATATTTACATATCATGGCGATACGCGGGCCATTATAAAATATTAGCCTTCTGCCGGCCATCACCGTTAATAATATAATTAAAACACGCGAAGGAGCGCCCCTGCTTATGGCTGGAAATAAAGGAGCATTTTAATTTATTTTATCTTTATGAAAACCAAGACATTCTTAACTGTAAAATACAATTTGTCATTTCCAAAATTATAGATCTATTTTCCTCATATGTAACGTATTCTTCCTTCTCGTCCACGAGAAATAAAAACCCTAACCTTGTTTCTTCTATCTGCATTATCCTTAAAGGAAAATAATTTGGTTTTTTTTTTGCTATAGAATTTAATTTAATATATATATGTATAACTACAATATACATTATTATGCGACATACAAACTCATTTTGATATTGCATTGTGATTTTGAGATAGTAGGTATTATCTCCTCCTCCGTGGGTATTTTAAATTTATCGCCATTTTTCTTAATATTCTATTTTTTAATTTCTAACATTACCTATTTGCAAGCTAAAGATACACAAAAATATGAATCGATTGAATTATAATACCACATTTTAAGTTATTTTGTAAATATTTGTTGCTTAAAAACTTTTTATATCAGATTTATTACCTTTTACTTAGGTATAACAATTAGCTGCCATATTTCATTCCAAGATGGCGGATTCCATATATCTTCAAAAATAATCAAATTTACTACTCACGACCATTTTATTCACCACAGATCACGTGGGATTGCCGTATTCAAAATCATATTAAGTAAAAAATTTCAAATTTATTTTCTATCCTCAAATTTCTTTTCTCTCTTTTCAAAAACTCTCATATTTGTCATAAAGACAAACAAAAAAAAATATTTACTACATTTATTAATTTTTTCTTTGTTTCTGATTAAATAATGTTTTCTTAATTCCACCTAAATAACTTAGGAGAGAAAAAGTAATATAAATAATCAAATTAGCATATGAAATAGCTTGACTAGTCATGCATTCGTTATTGTCTTCTCTGCTTACGCATGCTAGAGCGATCCATCAGCTAATGAAAAGCGTAATTAGAAAAGTGGTGCTTTCTTCCGACCACCGACCTTATCTTGTCTTCGATGGGGCATTAAGTTTTTTAATTACCCCTCCCCAGTACGGACACTTTTAATCACATTTTCCACACATCATTTTTTTATTTCTTTTCTGATTTTTTACCTACGAAACTACATTCACTTAATTAAAACAAAACTGTAAAAAAAGCAATGTTTGAGATTACTAGAATTATTTTAAATGATTTTAACTAATTTAATATTGCTTGTGCTAGGAAAATACAGGCCTCATTAATTGTCCAGTAGTAGAATTAAACCTACTATGTTAAATCGGAGATGCGATAAAACGAAAAAAATCTTAAAATTAACATATATTTTATTTATTTATTATAATTTTTTTTTAGTATCATTTATTAACTTTAAGATTAATCTCATATATTATATTTAAAAACGATTATAGCTTAAACGAACAATTGGCGGGGCCCTCCGCCCACGCAGTCGCGGATTCAATTCCCGCATTGGGATAAATATATATATGGTCTACACATATTTATTCCGAATTTAGTAACCCCACCAATCTGCATTGGACAAGCGTGGTGGACAACGACCGTTGACGGGCTGTGATTGATAGCTTAGTTAGTAAAGACTCCGTTTACCATTCCAAAACGTCGTAAAGTCATAGTTTTAATTGAACTATTCATGTCAAACATATTTTAGCACAAGTATTATTAGCTTAATTGGAAAAGTTAATAAGAATTTTATTAATATCAAAACATCACTTGTCTTCTTTCCTCTTAATATTTAACTTAAAACTTATCGCCCACAAAAGGAATTAGTTCAACAACGGGATGTATGGTGCGGATATATATTTTTATTTAATTACATAAAGTCATGTCAATATTCCTTAGAGCGCGTAACATGCGAGGTCATGTGACACGCCTTGCGTCGGTCTCGAAGGAGCGGGCGCGATGTTCTTTCATTAGCGACCACCTTAAAAAACCTAATACTGTTCTAATGACACGACACACGAGTTTTGGGCGGGAACGTCACGCGATTTTTATTCTCTTTTTTTTTTATTTAGATGCGAACGACATGTTATGCCAGTTATGTTATGTTAATTTAAATTCTGTATTATTATCTATAATGTATATTTTCTTTAAATTTATATTATAAAATAATATTCTATATTCATCTCACTATATACAAAATGTTTTTTTTTTGTGTTGTTCCCGGCATAGGCTAGAGCCACTTCATTTATTTCTATGGGTGTTGTAGAGTGCGAATATGGAAAAAAATACCTGTAGATAGACAGCAGGATCATGAGAAGGAATATTATTACACTGGTATTCGCTTCCTTAGTCATCTCTTATGACACCTATAGAAATAATAAAACCAGCAATAACTCGCTAAGGAATCTGGCTTACGATTTGACGTCGTGATTACGTATACGACTATTGATATGAACCATTATTAGCTTAGTTGTTATCAAAAATTCTAGTAAAATGAAAGCATTTATAGTCTTCTTTAATAATAGTTTTTTACGACCAGATTGTTCTGCCTATACTCTTTAATATAAAAACATACTACATTACTATAGTCTTTATTTTTAAAAGGGGTATCACTATCCTATACCGGAAATCACACGCCAAGTAAATATAAAACATTTACTTGGCGTGTGATGATGAACAATTTAAAGTTTATATTCAACATATTATAACACAATTGCAAGACGAGGTACAATATTTTTTTTATTGCTCAGTTGTTATCAACAAATAACAATTTGTCCTTGTTTTATCCTCGTTCTGTCTTCAATGTAGTGACCACTATCGGTGGCAACGGAAGTTGACCAGCGCTGGCGCAGCCTCTTATCTCCCTCCGACTGAAGTCCTTAACTGGCCAATCACTGAAGATCTCTAACACTTTAACATTGTTATATCTATCATTTGTTCTGACAAGTATCGGGGGGTCAAATTAAACTGGTTAGCGTACACTGAAGACAACGAATTATGTGTAGTTATATAGTCGGGTTAATTTGTTACATTTTATAGTTTTAATTGGATATTTTATGTCTTTGTTTGCGAGTAAGTGGACATATCAAAATCATTTTTTAAGAGAAATTTGTATATATCGATTGTTTCCTCCTTGTGTATTTGTCGGAGTTTTTCACACCTAAAGAATCAAAGTTTTTTTTCAAATTAATTTTGAAATACACAGTAAAATTGCCTAAAAAAATTCTTCCAGTAAAATAAATGAGAAAAAAAATTGAGATAATGACGTAATCACGCAAAACTATTGTAGAAGTACTACAACTATTTTGATGATAGTAAAATTATTAGTTTTCTAACTTTTATAGATTAATCATTACTCTAGGCATTACGTAGAATCCGTGAGTTATGCTTGCATCTGCGAGAACCACTACAACACACACACACGTACTACAAGTACGTTATTGTGGCTATAAAGCGTATTGTTATTAAAAAAATATGAAATGGAAAGGCGTACGAACAAGCCTATTATCTAATGGTAGGTAACCAACGCTACCCACAAGCATCTGCAACACCAGATACAGTAGTGTTATCAGCCGTAAGAAATATTTATTAATGAATGTAACAGTTTATTAATAAACTGTTACATTGTCATTAAAATTATAATTGATTCATCTATTACATACTTTCGATCCAACTTTTAAAGCAAAAATGTCCTTAGTATTATAAATATTGCCATCTATTAGCCCTTCATATAGTCATTTTTAAAATAATCTTGGTATAGAATAATGTAATTGATTGCATAGATTGTTGGCACTTGACCAAACAGACATAGACATTGTAAAAATGGGTGTTTGAGTTGGGTTGGTATAACTTGGGTTGATATAAATTACAAACAAATTTATATATAATGTATGTATAGTGTTTTTTGTCATTTAAAAACATATGTCAAAGTAGTTATTTCCACAGCTCAAATATATATTTTTTAACTTATAACGAGAACAAGGATTTCCACGTAAGTTATGCGTGCCGTAAGAAATCATGTAGAGTGACAGACGGATGTAAAAAGGCGCGGCGTAGGCCGTAGCGTACACACATGGGAAATTACCTAAGTGCCTCAACACTACTAAACGAACAAGTTTCTGGCCCGCCCTAAGACATAATTAATTAAGGTTTGAACAGTATAATAACACACGGAAACAAAGTAGATAGATGTTAGGACCATTTTTTTACAGCGCTTATTACCAATGTTGGGTACGGGCCTTACTTCTGGAAGTATGGATAGTACTATATGTCTATGGATAGTACTATATGTATCTATTCTATATGTAGTACATCTATCCAAGGTGGATTAGTGGAGTACTCTGACTCGAAATAAGTATTTATAGATCTTACATATGTATGTACATACTATGTAGGTATATGCCGATGCAGAAATCAAACCTACATACATTGAATCCAAAAGCGATAGCTTTGCCACTAAACTAATTAGATCGGCACGATTTGTCAGCTCTTATTTAATATACAGATATACATTTTACTGCCTTTGAACGTGTCTTCATTCTTTTTATAAGGTCTCATTAGAGTTCGTATATATGTATGTATCCATATAATAAAAAAATAGCTTAACAATAAAAAAATATGTGGATACATTAAAATATTTCCATTTACCGTTAATGAAATAACGAATTATTAATAATTTAAAAAAATATATATACACTTAATTGTGTGACAAATACCTATGAATAAATATCATTTCTCTTTTTACAAATAAATAACTCATAATATAAATTCATACACAATACCGTAACAACTTTTCTCCACTAACTTACTCTAATTCAACTCTTCTTTCTCAACATAATGTCTTCTCTCCTTTCAATTCCTTTTCCTCTCCCATTATTCACACATTAAGTTGAGAAACGTATTTGCAATACTCATGGTATCACAGATATCCAAGGGCACGATCAACTTACTTGTTTACCTGTATCTTTCATTAAAAAAAAACAAAATTCTAATATAGAACTACGAGATTACACTCAGTCAATTTTTTAATCCCAAAAAAAATTAAATATCTAGCCAAGCAAAAAAGTATTACCAGCCAGCATTATAAAACATTAAGCCGTTACTCTATAATTTCATAGGGGGGTGAATAGGAATAATTAATTGAAAATACTTGTAAAATGTAAGTAGAAATATGCGATACGTGCGAAATCTTAGTAATAAATAGCAATGACACCAGCCCCGGGGAAATAAGTCGAGTGGACGTGGAAACGCAAGCAGTCGCTCTCTCACAATACTCTACCATCACTAAAGTAATTATTGTTAGACGTGTGATAAACACGCGCTTTAAAATATATTCCGCGTTGCCGCTCGCGTATTAAGTTAGGCGCGTTTTTTACATCAGTGAGTACCTGCCTTTATACACGACTCTCAATGTGGAATACATTTGTTTGTCAGCGTCGAAAATTATCAGTAAAATAATTTATAGGTAAGCTCAATTCTTTTCTACGTTGACTATTTCGCAGTTATAATATAATATTTTACATGCTAAAAAAAAATATCTAAATTTAAAAACATTATTTCATCGACAAGCAACAATAGACTTGGGTTTGATCCTGTTTTTTATAGCCCAGCAGGGAAGTTTAACAGATGCGTTATGCGAATAATATTTTCCTAACACAAGCATTACTAGCTCAGTTGGAATAATCCTTGCTATTTAAGCTGCACAGTTTGATTTGACCTTAAACATTGTATTTTAAATGTAAATAAATAACTATATATAAAGAGGACTTGTTCATTTCTACAAACAACCATTTCGAGTTTGTAATATAATATTATAGATATACAGAAAGTATAATCAAGATTAAAAAACTTAATTTCTTCAAATGCATCTTGAACATGACATTTGAATTATAAAGAAATTAAAACTAAAACTGAAATGCAAAGGCAATAGAATCTAAATTTAAAAGCTGCACAATTTCATTAACTTCAACTAAACATTGTATTTGTAATGTAAAGTAATGAAAATGAATTAAGGACTTCTTCATTTCTACAAATAGTTATTTAGCGTAATTCTCAATTTTCGCCCATTCTAATGAAAAAGCAAGCTTAAAATGTTTTTAGCGAAATTTGTTCGGGTGAAAAATAAATTAGCTTATTCATAACAAAAAGGAAACTTAAATGTAAAAAGACCGAATCGGGCAACATTTATTTGGTAAGAACCGCTGCTAAAATACGAATCTTTTCGGAACGACTTTTGAGTAGATGGCTATTAATGCACAGCGCGGAAGAGGCGGACAGCGCTTAAAAAAACAAAACAAAAAACCCTTTAAAACGCGATTTTCGAAACTGTCTCAAAACAGTAATTAGCGAACTAATTCTCGAATCAAGTAACCGTGAACTGGTCAGCTTTATAGACACCCTTAAACGTCCACGCGTCTCTTACCCCTTTTTTTTTATTCGAAATTTTTAATACCGAGTATAGTTGGGGTAATAAAATCTCCGCAAGCACTCAAATGAGCTGAACTTTTGAAGCGTGGGGTACAAGACAGAGGCAGGTCAGTGAGGAGGGAGTCATTAGCCAGGGCCGCATTCGGTACACTCGTTTTTTCATTAGTAATCGAATCACGTTGACGGGACGTCGCATTTCAGTGTTTTCAGAACTCTCACTTGCTTTGACTTATCCATTGTTGCGCATATTCAAAAGAAGTAAAAAAATTTGAATGGTCGTTCGTTAATACGAATGTACCGGCTTTTACTCGAAATTCTTTCCATCTAATCGCCCTATCTGATTGATGCAAACATTATTTTTAGATAACTAACAGAATTCAAATCTAAATCGTACCAAAAAATTAGTACGCCGCAATTCATTCTGACGCAGGTATACAAACTATTTATTGCCTCTGACAGGGATATTCGGACAAATGTGTCACTTGGTACATTGTAATGGTACGTAATAGCACGTAAACGTAAATGAACATTGCTTGTCAGAAGAAGAAAGCAAGAACATCAGAGGTAAACGAGATCGACTTTAAAATGGAAAAACCGTTTAGAATAGGGGTGAGCAACCTTACGGGCCAATTTAAATTTTAAAATTTTTTGGCGGGCCGCACATAAAGTAACACTTATTAATAATTTGTTTCGGTTTAGTATGTACTACCATTTTATTATAATTAATTTTATAACAATATATTTATGGGAGAAAGTCGACAAAATAAATTCAATTTTAGAAATGCTTGGCGGGCCGCATAAACATGTTTAACGGGCCGAAAATGGCCCGCGGGCCGCATGTTGCTCATCCCTGGTTTAGAATGCTAGTAGGCATTATATTAGTGAGGGTAGTCTTACGTATATGTGGTACACTGAACTTATTTTTCGTATTTTCCGTTACAAGATAAGGGCAATATTCGCGAGAAAGATGCCGGCGCGAACGGTGAGCATGTAGGCACAGATAATCGTCTACGACCCGCATTGCGTGTCGCGCGGTATGTACTTGCGTTATACGTTGTGAAATACCTTAGGAATAGCAATCATGTATGGATTTCATATTCATACCAGGATGAAGGCCATATGACAATTTTTTTTTTACAAATAAAAGACAATTTGCGTCTTACATCATGATGATAAATATGTATATATATATATATATATATATATATATATATATATATATATATATATATATATATATATATATATATATATATATATATATATATATATATATAATATATATATATAAAACATAAGGTAATAATATATTTTATTATTGTCTGTCTTTATTGTAATAAACAAAGGTATATGCAAGCGTTTATTGTTTATGGAATAGAGAGGCAAACGAGCGAGCAGTTTACCTAATGGTAAGCGATCAACGTCACCCGTGGGACATTTACAATACTAAGGGTACAGCAGATACTTTGCCTACGTTAGGGTAAAGTTGTGAATAATGGATGGATAAGAAGGATTTAATATTTTTAGAAAAAAGGTAGAAGGGTTTTAATATTTTTTTAAAAGGAATAAAGGAAATGGAGAGTTATTGGGCCCCCAAATCCCTATACTTATTCATCACAGGAAACGTAGTAACACACTAAAATTCTACTTAAGGCTATATTTTAAGGTTGTGGTGCTACCCTGGCTTAGCAGGCCAATTCTTGATAATTTAATTTTTCAATAAGTTAAATTTGAAACTGACATTATATGAGTGAAAAGTTTTATTATACCATTAATTTCTTTGTTACGTAATATAGAAGTATTCTTTGATACTGTATTAGGTTTGTAACACGTTATAACACACGTGACAATATAATAATTTTCCCGCCGACGTCTACTCGAGTGCGGACCTGTGCCGGACGGCGCAGTCTGAAAAAAAGTTTTTTCACTAACTGAAGCATTAATCCGGCCCGGTATTAGTTTACTCGCTTTTACATTCGGTTGTGTGCGTGTCGTATGTGAGTGTGCGCGCGACGCCGTGCAACTTTCGCACAGAGCGGGAAAAGTACAGAGGCAGCTGGCCCATCGTTAGATAATACTGATTTGACGCCTGCCAAAAAAAAGACAACCGATTTGATTGTTCAATAACATGTCGGATATTCTTCTTCGCATCATAACTGGCTGGTTTTTCTTATATATAAAAAGCAGTACATTGATAAAGTTTAACTTTTTTAAATAAAAGTGTGTCAACATTGAAATTAACAGCTCGAATGTATTAAATCATGTAAAAAGGTGAATGAAATAGTTGATAGAGTCATTATAAAGATAGACAATCAAACTCACTTTTCTAAGATCCGTGAACACTGTTCGCGGGTCTTGGCAAAATAAGTTTAACAATCCATTTTCGATTATAATGACATTTGTAATGCAGTAGCATGGTACGATTCATTGACACGTCTCTGCGTGATACATGTTGTCCACACTTTTGTAATCGTATTAATAATATTACCCATTTAATATGAAAAAATGATATATTAATTAAAAATACGATATGTTATAAAAAAAGAAATGGTGGGTAATTTTTTAAACAGATACGAAGATACTGTATAATAGCCAAATAATTCAATTTTGAAGTTGTACAAAATATTATTTTGTAATTAAATTATTGTATTTAATTATCGTTTTTTGTTTTCGCGGTATACTCTGTTACCTTTGCTCTCTCTATCCGTTGCAGTCTGTGTGAGCTCATTCTCCCGTACTTCTCGAAAGCTGGACGGCGTCCACCCACACACACGACCAACCTGCATATGCATATAAAGCATATGTATGTATTCACGTTTGTACATAACGCGTAATACCTCCCCCGTATCATTTGAACGACTCCGGCCTGCATCAGGTTTTAATAACCATTGTATTTGGCAACGATCGAAATGAGTGCGCTTGGGGAAGTCCGTGTAAAATGTCTGAAAACTATTTTTTTCGGAAACTACACGCGGAATACGATTTGTTTTGCCGGCATTTGAGCATAAGTTAAAGCCTTAAAATTAGTGTATGAAAAACTATTGAATATTCGTTTGAATTTTATACTACTATATTTATACCTATATGAAAAACAATATATAAACCGGACAATTGTATCTGTTGATGGACACACACTTGAGGAAGTAAATCAATATAAATACCTCGGTACATGGTTAAATGAATCTTGGGAAAGTGGACAAGAAATAAAAACCCGTACGACCGATAATAAATCGGTCGTAGCTCCTTCAACGAGATGAAGCGTGTCCTTTGTAATCGCAGCCTCAAACTTTCCTTGAGCGTAAGAATGGTCCACTGTTACATCTGGCCTGTTCTTCTATACGAATGAGAGGCTTGGACGCTTAAACAAGACCTCAGACAACGTATAGAAGCGTTCGAAATGTGGGCATACTGACGGATGCTTGCTATCAGCTGAACTCAAAGGGTGGTCAATGACGAGGTTCTCCGACAAGTCAAGCAAAAATGTGAACTTTTGCAGATTATCAAAGGTAGAAAAGTTGCTTACCTGGATTATATTGCTGCATCTGATCATGATGGGAAAACGCTACTTAATATCAGGGAGTGGACCGGGATAGCGAGGGCTCCAGAACTGCTGCACCTCGCGAAGTAGCTCGAAAGTTGTGCTGAATTGGCTACCAACCTTCGCAAGTCGGAGAGGCACTCTTAGAAGAAGAAGATAAACAATATATATTTGTAATGATAGATATATTTTACGTTAGCGTTGAAAAGAAATTATTGATGATAATTTTACTTAGAAATTGGAAAGCATTCCTTCCTTAATTTGTATTATGATAAAGATATCTATAATTTAGAACATACATCCATACTCACAAACTTTCGTATTTATTATATAATATTAAGTAGGATAGGATGTATGCATAGATATACATACATATTCATATCAATATACTTGAGAACACATGCGTAATGTGTGAAACTCGAGCGATAGTGAGGTTCTTACCCCGTGGTCACATAGCGGTGCGCCCGCATGCAAAAACCGTAAGCGTAAACTCTCCGTTAAATAAAGACCGATTGTAATGCCAATCATGCGACCCATATACGCTAATTGTCTTGTTTGTTCGCGGCTTTCTTTGTTATTCAAACATACCAGAGGACGGCGCAACGCCAACAAAGCTTGTAATGATTCCATATTTATTTTTAACACAATTACTCATTTTTAACAACATAGGTAAATTTAAGGATTAAAAGACTAGAGTATGTTGCGTTGCACCCGAATATTTTTTCCATTCACCACTACTCTGTGGATTGTTCAAATCTTGCGCCGCAAGTGGACTTGGATAGGCCATACTCTCCGTAGGAACCCCGATCACATTGGACTCTTCAAGGTAAAAGGGAGCGAGGCTGATCCAAACACACCTGGAAGCGCTCCGTAGCGGCAGACATGAAATCCATCGGGTTGACGTAGCCTGAAGTGAAGTGCGTCGCTTAAGACCGATCGCAATGGAGAAACACTGCGGACGCCCTCCGCCCCACCTCGGGGACATAGGACCATAAAGAAAACTATTCTGTGGAACAAGCTACCTCGAGCGGTATTTCCGAACCTATATGACAATTGAACCTTCAAAAAACAACTCTACACATTTCTTAAAGGCCGGCAACGCTTCTGCAATGCCTATTGCGTTGCGGATGTCTATGGGCGGCAGAATATAATCTGTGTGGTTTCCGACATAGAATAAACCCGTACTATTTCTTCCTGTGACTGACATACGAGACAATTATGGGAAAAAATACTGATCTCCAATCTGCACGCCACACGTGGGGATTACAGCAACACTCCTCAATGTTGAGGGAGGCCAATGTCCAGCTATGGACTGTTATAGCTGTATTGACCGAAGTAAATAAATAATGGAAGGTAAATAAATATTGTATGAGATTTAAAAAATGCAGATTAGTTTTCTTAAAACATACATATAATACCACGCTATTCACTTCAGCGTTTATCTCGTTCTAAACGTTTTTGATTTAAACGTAACAGTAACGGTTCCCAGTAAGCAGAAATTCGAGTTCCAAATACAACTACTTTCGCACCGTTCGCGTCAACAATAAAGGGAAGGAGCATGAAAAAAATAAACAATAATGTGACCCCTCTATGGAACGTCTTAGCCGTGACTTGGTATACAATCAATGAACATAGAATGTTTCAGACCTGCCACTTTTTAATATTTTGTTCTGTATTAAGAAAGTGTGTTTATAATGACTGTAATAATTTTAATTAAAAAATAACTATTATATAGATCTTCGGGTCAAATACTAATAATGTAAAAAAGACAAGTATTTGAAATCATTGTTAATTTTTTGAACTGGCAAAGCTAGGCCTTCGTTTTGAAAAATTCTTAATATTTATTCATTTAATGATAAATGTATATATTAAATGTTCATTTTTACATTACCTTTCCTATCTTGTGAGATTTATTATACATGAGAATAATTAAGAAATCATTTGAGTTTATTACTTGATGATATGATATCGTTTTTCTTCTATTTTAAGATAAATGTATTAATTTACAATTTATTATCGTAATATTTATGTATTACTTGCTAACCGAAATTATTTTGATACACTAATGATTTTTTTTATATGTAAGAGCTATATAGCCGTAGTCTGCTTTGAGTTGAAAATAAATTTCAATTTCTGTCTCTGTCTTTACTATTATTAAATCTATGGTTCTCTGGTTTCACACGGGAATCGAATGATTTCTTAGGGGGAAGCCACACAAGATATTAATGGTGAGATTTAAAATTCTGCGTTCTGTTGATACCACAACTTGCCAAATTATATGGGTGCAATAAAAAATACTGTCTTATTAAGTTTAGTTGGGGTATAATAAATATATACAACATATGTATTAAAGTAACATATTTGCTTAAAACTATCTCTTAGATAATATAGTGTTAATATGATAAAATTTATTATTTAAACTCATTGATATTTACCATTTAATTCATTTATAAAATAATATATAGAATAAAATTATAGCTAATAACAAAGACGATCTCATGTGGGCGAAAAGCGACCAGTGACGAGCCGTTTCGCTGCGATGAATGGCAGCGGATGGAACTCTGTGGTCTCTGCCAACCCCTGCGGGGGATAGGCGTGAATATATATAAAAAAAATAATAACAAAGACAAATATAGTTATAAAACTTAAATATTTATATAATATTAAATAAATAATAGAATATGTTATTTTTCGTCTGTTTCCATTTTTAAATTCGAATTCTCTTTTTAAAATAATACGCGCCAAGTTCGTATTTCTTAAATGCAGCATTCTCACAGCCAAATTCAAGCCATACCTTTGTATAAACTTTACCTTTGAGAAATTGCAAAAAAAAATATCCAACTGCTACCCACCAACAATGATATTCAAGACGTTGGGCCCCAGGTAGACGCAAGATGCGAAATCTTAAGACATGGAAACAATAATATTGTTTAAATTTTAAATTTAACCTTTATATCGTTTATCTTAACAAACAAAATCGATTGACACGGAATCAACGGGAATTGCAATATATTTATTTCATATTTTTTAATGTTTTACCAAACTTGTAGCTTATTTTCTAAGGGTTAAGGTAGAGAGTCGTCGGACATTCTATTGTTTCCATTGGCAAAGTACGTTAAGAAAACGGCGGGATTAATGGCAACAGCTGAGTTTATATCTGTTCGTTGTAATTTAGAATATTTTCAGTTTTTATTTCTAAAGCTCATATATGTCCCACTGCTGGGCACATGTCTGGAGCAAATGACGCTTACTCCATACTTGTGCAAGGTTGATTGATTGGGCACGCAGACTCAAACCAATAGATACTTGTAGGCCGTTCATTTTACTTGAAAATTAAAAAACATATACAAATGAAGAGTGTGAACCAGTTTCTGCTTGAAGTTTCTTTTTTGGCTTACTTATTCGCCCGCATGTTTCGTATTGCAGACGTAGAAAACGCCATTTGCTTACTAATTAGCATTACACAAGGAATAACTTTAAAAATAATCGACTATTAAATAAATTAAGATTCGATTCAAATCGATATAGAATCGACTACAAAAACAGGATCCAACCCAATACTTTCTTCTTGTCCTTCCATCAAATCCTCCTTTCTATCTTATTAT
The DNA here is from genome assembly GCA_031353405.1 of Baronia brevicornis. NCBI lineage: Eukaryota > Metazoa > Arthropoda > Insecta > Lepidoptera > Papilionidae > Baronia > Baronia brevicornis. The sequence goes on from JASFAT010000962.1 coordinate 185,844, forward strand.
TCACGTTTTTACCCTAAAGTAAGCAACGCATCTGCAGTAGTGTTTATCTTGCAGATGTTCTTGAGTGGCGGTGGTAAGCCTTTTGCTCGTTTAGCTATCGCTATTACTAATAAATACTATTATTAATGATATCGATTATATTATTAATAATAGTATTTATTAGCAATCTTATGATAATACGTATAGATTAATGATTGGTTTTTCGACACCGATTAGATTGTCTAGCATTCATTAGCATAGGCCTCCCCAAGAATTTTTCCTATTGCACGACAATGCGCTTTCTCGTCCTGCCGTCAGCCCTGCTATTCTTTTAAATATCATCCTTCCATTTACGACGCTGTCTCACTTATTTTCTTTACTTTCTCTAGGACACCTATCTGTTATATTTTTGGCTCATTTGTCCTTGCTCCTAACCAGATGACCTATCTGATGTTGACATTTTATATCGGTTTCGTATTGTTTTTAGTCTTATCTTATCTTTCACTTTGAGGTTAAGCATACTCCTTTAATGAAATAAAAGGGAGTGATTCCGTTGGATATTAATATAAATAATCTACAATATAATAATGAAATATCTTAAAGACCACTTATGGTCTCAACACTTTAATGCCCCCACTTGTAAGTAACGATTTGTGTTTAATAGACGCATCTGTTTGTACTTATCGCTAATGTGCCGACATCATCGAAAGGCGATACAAGTTTTAATGCAGCAACAGAGACTTATTTAAATGTAGAGCAATAAAAAGACCGAAGTATCATAATTAATTTGAAACCTGCATGCTCACAATGTGCTCAACAGTGGGACATATATGGGCTGTGAAAAAAAAATGCTCACAATATTTTGTTCGCCTGTAATGTAAAACAAAAGTAAACCACGACAATTTAAAAACAAATAATTGTGTTGGCCCAAGAATGACAGTGATTAGACAAGAAAGATATAGAAATGATGACACTGTTATTTCTCACTCATGTATAGCTTTCATTTCTACGTTAGATTATTAACAGTAATGAGAATTTTTGCAAACACACCAAGGTAAAACGTTGCTGTATTATCGATATATGTTTATATGTATATATTTCTGATAATAAGTTTTAGAATAAAAAACTTATCCAAAAATATTATGTACCTCACGAAAGCAAAAATAGTAATTTGTTTTTTTTTAATAAAATAGAGGATACCAGGTATAATATACCGAATTTAAAACTGTAGTACCTATTTAAAACTATAGTATAAAGAAGAACTGAGATGAAGTAATGTGATTTTTTTTAAATCTCATAAAGAAATGATTCAACAATTGCGGAGAATTTGGATTATTTAAAAATATTTATTTTAATATTTCTAAACTGAGAAATAACATCATCCCCACACTTGAAATCATATAAACTAGTAAAAATAATAAACACTTATTTTTATTTTCAACATGATCTTTTTAAATTCAGCATTACAACATCAACTTCCCACGACAAGTTAGACATGATTCATATTTGACAGTAAGGCAGTTCATACCTATTTCCTTTTGCGGACATAAACAACTTAAAACTAATTGAATAAAAACGTTAACATATTTCTATCTCACTCGTTCGTACATCGTTCGACATGGCGTCGATTCCCGCACCAGCTAAAAAGACATCTAATTATTTAGACACTTCATTTACTTACTCAATTAGTAAGGCTGCGATCTCGCGCCGAGTGCCAATTAAAAAATAATAGAGGCCCCCGGCGTGCGAGCGAGAGGCTCGAGTGCTCTCGCTTGCGCGAGTGGCTTAGAGATGATCCACTATTGATAACTGGCTGTTACATGATCGGCAGTTCCGCGGATTTCTACGCGATTTAAAATCCGCCATACTGTTATTAAGTATAATGAACATTTATCTTATCTTTATTGTTCGTAAAATTCAATTTTTTGACAATTTTAAATAACACTAATAAAAAGCTACAATGTTCAGCTTTTTAAAAGCAATAATTTGTTTGATGAATAAATGAAGACTTAAAGCTACAGGGAATCCTCTACTAGTCAACATAACAGAAATATAAAATGGGGGTAGTGAAGCTAAGTACCAATAAGGAATCAAAAGTCATATACATATAATAAGAATAAATATTAACATACAATAATATTCAACCAAATAATTTGGCATTTCAATTAATTTTTGTCAAAACCTTTAACAAACGTTTCCTTGCAGGGCTGTTATATTACAAAGTCACTTGAAATAAAAGCAAACAATTCACAGGGATCTACTAAGCTATCTTTTATAAAACTTATTTGATGGATATAATTGATTTGAATTGCTAAAGTAAACTCCGTGTTACTTTTTGTCTTTGTAACAAAAAGTAACACGGATTAGTTTCTAATCCTTGTTACCTTTTGTCTTTGTATACTTGTAGATACTTAGCAAAGTATTAAAGTATGAAAACAATAATAAGTATTTGATTTTTGTAAATAACTGATATTTATATTTTTTTTATTTAATGATGTATTTTCACATGAAATAATAAATAGAATTTAATTAAAATATTGCAATTATTATAAAAATACACGTAGAATTTTATCGTGGATTGGTAAGCTTAATTGATAAATGATAATTCTTTTTTTAAAAAAAATATTGTTTACTTAAAAAAAATAAAAAAATACGGAACCCTAACAGAGCGCCAACAATTCCCGCGAAACTAACGCGTCACCGACAGGAATGCGAAAAACTGAATTAGCCCGTCTGAATGCGAACTCGTAAGTAATTAGCCTCGCGAGACTCTCGATCCGACCGCTCTCGTAAGCGAAGCGAAGCGAAGATAGCGCGGCGATGCGAAGCACGCCAAGCGGAGTGAGCGAAAATGGCTAATCAAATCCTTTCCCGCTCTCGACAGCTCCGGAGTGCTTTTTACGTTTCCATTGTAGCGTCAAGTGTCATATAGGTGTATGTACTTACGGATTGGATATGTCAATATGTTTTAAAAAATTATCATGTAACGTTGTTGCTTAAGGACATTAATTTACATACCTAGTGCGGTTTAATTCCTATCTAAAAACAATTTTATTAAACTATGAATATTATATTTTATGTAGGCAAATAAGCAAGCTGATCGCCTTATAGTAGATACGCACCATCATTCATAGACATCTGCTACATTACCAAGCGCCCTACAGATACGTCGCTGCCTTAAACCTTAGGGTCTCATACTTTAACATAAGAACTTGTAAACAGAAAACCCGCAAGTTGCGGACTAGGAAAGCAATGATAACTCACACTCGACAATTGCTACTTCTCCATTTCCCTCACTCCGCCGAAAATATGCAAGAGGCATGACGACGATAGAGAAGGAGACTCTTGCTATCCAAAAGCCCCTAGGTTCAAGACCTCGTCTACGTCTGCTATCGGAAGTAATTTACTATTTTTTATTTATTTATTTTTTCTTGCACACAATAAATAATAGGCGAAATTAATGCCACTAGCAGTCTATTATAATATCTATAACGACGATAAAAAACGTTCTTGTTGTAAGGGAAAACCCGCTGTTTTTCCCTTACAACAAAAATTTTGGATTTATACACCATTTCAATCAGAAAAAGAAATTGCGTTGACTGGCCTCGGTTCTTTTAAAAAAAAATCTAATTCTTTTAAAAAACGATTCTTTCAAATATGTGAAAAAAACCTTTGTACTCTTTAATCACATTGCCCATATTGAGGAGTGTGAGATTTGACATAGTTAAAAATCATATCGATAAGGAGTGAGGAAAAATAAAATAAGCATTAAAAAGTAAATGAATTAATTGTCGAATTTCGATCACTAGACAAACACCGTCGTCCGTTTGTCCATCCAACATCTACAACCCATTCAATGGAATCTCTATAACCGACAAAACTCACTCATTGTACAGTTATTTTTATATTATTTATTTTTATATTTGTGATGCAATAAAGAATTCGTCATTCGTTTCAGGGAGTTCTACTACATCCAGATGGAAAAGTACGCACGGCAAGCTATAAGTGAAGGGATGAAGACACCTGACGATCTCCACGTGGCTGGCGATTCAGAGCTATATAGGGTGCTCAATCTTCACTACAACAGAAATAACCACATTGAGGTGAGTCACGTTTCAGTCCTATATTGACCGCTATCACTAAGTCATCAGAGCCTCGCTCGTCTTACATGCAAATGTGGTTAACAGTTGAAATGTCAAAATGTTCACTTACTAACATCCCAATTATATACCCATTTATTTTAGTATATATGCGAAGAAAGTACTTATTTTCATAGCTAATTGCGCGCTTTACATGCGTTTCGTTTAATTACTAAAAAAATATCCATAGATAATTAAAATCGTCAGAAATGAAAGATAAGAAGAAAAATAAAACTATTTTGATTGTTTTGTGCGCAATTTTGGTAACCGTGGTTGCCAAAATCGAGGCGCTTAATAATTCAAAAAAAAGTACTTTAGTATTAATAAAGCTGTGATGTTATGAATGTTATTGAACCACTAAGTTCATGTAAAACTACTTTCTCCGATAAAAATAATGTAAATTTCGGATTGGCCTTCGTTGGGTACCTATCTATAAATTATATTACACGTTAATGGGGTGGGGGGGGGGACAAGCCATAAGCTGTTTTGATTAAAATAATTTCTTTGTTTAAAATTGCAAAATATGTGACGTCCATCACGAGAGGAGTCACACAAATATGACGACAAGGAAGGGGGATTAAAAAAGAAATTTGTGTGACATAATTTTTGGACGGCCCTTTATATTCGTTCTCCCTAGTCCGTTACTTTCGGGCCTCTTGTTCGCGAATCCTTCCGACGAAGTTACTGCCAATAATATTCCATGCAAAATTAAAATCAGAATGTCGCATTGTTGATTGCAACGCGAATAATAAATATAATTTACTCGACAGGTGCCACCGAACTTCAGATACGTGGTTGAGCAAACGCTGCGCGAGTTCTTCCGCGCGATACAAGGCGGGAAGGACACGGAGCAGAGTTGGAAGAAGTCCATCTACAAGGTCATCTCGCGACTCGACGACCCGGTGCCGGAGTACTTCAAGTCACCTAACTTCCTCGAACAACTCGAGTGAGCGGGGCCGCCTCGACTACACCAAGTTTCGGCACAACGTTTCGGCGTAACGAAAATTCGAAAAAAAAAAACAAATTAAAACAATAAATCCATTGGACGATTGTTTCGCACACCAAAATTTTACGACACTCGCATTTAGGCCTTCAGATTCAAAATTATTGATAAAAAAAAGTTTAATTAAATTATTTAAAAAAAATTGAATTTGTACGTTGGGGTCGAGGCGTGGGCGGCCATCGCCCGCGCCCCACTAGGAAATTCATTAGGTTATATGAGTAAGAGAAAATTTAAGTCACCTAGAATTTTATTTCTGCACATAATATATTTCGCTATATATAATTATTATTATATTATTAAGTATTATCTTAAATGGTTTTTATAGTTGTATATCTTAAAATCATTTATTGATTTATTCTTTAAGGAAAAAACGATTAATATATTAACTGCTTAAGTTTTGAATGTTTTGTTGTTTTTATTTGATTTATTCCTCAATTCCCTTGTCCTTTTTGCATTCAGCATGTTATTGGTTTTCCATTATTTTCATGTTTCCGTTTGTTGGCACGCCTTGTGTGGCCGAAAATTGTCAACCTTTACCTCGTCATACTTATTTTAGGAATAATTAAAGTTAACCATAGTCATTAGTACAATAGAGCAGGGTTATTTTTCGATCCACAGACAAAGATTTTAAAACGTTATTTTTATACTGACAACCGGTTATATGTTCTTGCAGGATATTCCAATAGAATAAATATTAAGCAGACTCCAAATTTGAAAATTGGTAAACATCCTCAGTTTAAATTATTGTAAACATCCTTGTTTCGCATTTTACACGTTTGGGCAAAGTTCGGCAGGAAATTTCGGTTGGTCCGGAACAGCGTGATCCCACGCTCCGGACATAGGGTTAAGTTTATTTGTTAGATAAAATACTATATTCCGGAAATATTCGCGGGCGTGTTTGGTACATCACTAATGCGCTAATACGGAGCCAACGGTATCGCCACCAATTAAAACTACAAGTAGCTAACTTGTCACTACTTGATTGTCTTTAAAACACATTATGATACTCCGTCACACATACAATCATTTTAAAAGCCAATTTTTCAATTCCTACTATTAGTTCACACTCTCCCAATATATATTTATATATCTTGTTCATATTTTCAATCGTTAAAAAAATACTTTATATTCAACCACTCAAGTACAAAAACATTTTCTTATACTCGTAGTGGATGACACTTAATGTTAATACAGTTTTTTTTTCAAATATTAAGTCATTAATCAATTTTAGTTTTATATGGAAGAAAAAAAATGTCTTTAGATATTTTTATTAACTGTAATTATTTAATAAAAAGTAAATACTAAAATAATCTTTGTGGACCTAAGTAGGAATTGACTTAAAAAAAATATATTTTACTTGTTTTACAATAGTTCAGAATTGTGTGGTCATAAGTTTGCTTCGCATTCGGAAATCTCGCAGCGGCTACTAGATACCTACACAACCCACACACACACAAAAACAATAGTCGAAGGCAACAATATGCAGAAACGAATCCATACACCCAAAACATATAGCTTTTACACTATGGCAGCAACCGAATCACAAATACGGGCCACCTCGTCCGATCAGAAGTGCCTTCAAAAAAAATATGTTGATTTTTTACGTGAAGATAAAAAATTAATACAAAAGGGCCCTCAATAGATATTCCCGCCCAAAAACAAACGCTGCGTGGTTTCCAAGCGCACTAACAACCGCCCGCGTACCACAGTTCGCCATATGGAACAATCAGTATATGATACATACCACTTACTATTATACTATAGAAGAATAATTAGTTTCATTCGTAGATGTATGTAGCGTGGTAGGTTCGAACTTCGTTCGTGTGGGTTGGATGATTGTTGAGCAATCGGAAGACTTACGAAATATACAGACGCGTAGAATAAAAATCAAAAACCTCCATAAACAAGTTCGTCTCGACCACATATCTTGATGTATTTGTTATAACATTTAGACCCCGGCCGTCTTCCCCGCAACGCGGCAACATGCATTTAGTTTACATCCTAGGTTCTACAGGAAATACGAAATATCATTTCAGCTTCTCTCAATAGTCATTAAACAATAAGATAGGTGGTAGTGTACAGAGATATATAGCCTCGTGTAAATAATACCATAATTTTATTACAGAAGAGAGTTAATGAAGTAAACTATCTTAGCGCTAATGGAATTTAATTAAGGCTCAATAGATAAACGGTGTCGCGTATTGATTTGCTGGATTGTTAAAAGTTACGCCATCCTGAGTTTCGGGTATTTCCCGCGCGGGGCGGGCGGCCGGCCCTAGCTAAGCAAGTGTAAGCATTTTTCATTTGATATTAAACTTTGTTATCGTTTCATTTGTAACCATTTGAACTAATAATATAAGAGTACCTCAGTTTAGGATGGACCAGGCGTCGACTGGTGTGCTTAGGATTAGAGTTCAGGTTAGTTGATACAGATGGATCTTAAGACATTGACACATAGATTTAACACGCAGCCTCCCCCCATTCCAATGACCGGTTTTATGTTCCAAATTTGTTCCATACACCTGCGTAAAGGTGTCTCCACACAGCCAACCCCTCAATACAATAGCCCAGGTTGATTTTCTACGATTATCGTGTTCGCGGGTATGTTTATATGTATACACAGTCGCCGCAGGGCTTGTTCGAGAATGGGCATCGTTTAATGTTACGTTACGATTGTGTTTTGTTATTACGAGTGTGTTATCTGTTCCATTCGCCGATGGTGACCGTGCAGAGTCGAGGGCGTACCATGTTCCTGTTACACGAAATACATTAAAACGCATCATGAATTGTCACGCATCGGAATTGAAACATTTTAGAATCGGAAACTGTAAATGTATTGTAGGATGTTCGCAGTTTATTGTATTTGACAACCTCTCGGCTCTGACGCGTCACCTGACGCACCGATTCCTTGTATAGTAAGTAATCGATACGTTATTTCGATCTATCCCCCCCACCCCCACCCCCACCCATCCCGTAGATTTCTTCGTCGATTCTCAATATAAACGTTAAAGCAGGCTACAAAACACATATTACAATAGAAATGTATTGGTTTCCCATCAACAATGTTGTACCGACATGCCGTTATTTGCAGATACTCGGAGCCGAATTTTGTTTGACGACTTAGCAGACAGTGTTATATAAACGTTTGTTTCATTGTTTCGTTTACGTTTGTTGTGAACAGTTAGTTGTATTTTGTCCGGATTTTCTACTTCAGTGATATACATGCGTTGGTTGCACTGTGCAACAGCCGCTAAGACCACAATGGATATACAGAGCGAGCCGAATGTGTTTCATTCGACTGTCGAATTATTTGTAAGTTATCGGTTGACAATTTTTCTAAATTAAACTAAGACTCAAGTTTGAAACATCGAAGTGTTTAGTCCACGGTGATCGATGGGGCTATCCCGCAGAAAAAGTACAAAATTCGGTGTTGACTTTAAAGCTCATGTTTGTAATTACATATATATATATAGTATGTATGTACCTTATTGTAGAATTATAAAATTGTCCTTTTGGCGAGTTCATTCATATTGTTTCGTCATTTATAGTGTAGGTGATAGTTTATTTCTGTTCGAATGAAAATGTATCTAATGTTTTCTTTTTAAAATATTTTCGAATCCGTCTACGAAATGTTTGGATTGTCGATACAAAGTGAAGTGAATATCTAATTATTTTCAAAATTATAAACAAAAAGAAACAATATATGTAGTATATATTTGGTTTCACGTTTAGGTATTATGGTTCCTAAATTTTCGAAATTGTAATAGACTCTATTGTATGTAGAATTTCGTTTTGGAAGATAGAAAGCATTTAGATGTACCAAATAGTTGTATCAACTTTTCTATATTTATGAAAAAAAAAAGTCAATAAGGGAAATGCTGAAAATTAGTTAGTTATCAAATAAGTACCATTCGTTATTTATATCAAAATTGAGCACGGGATTACTATTAGGAGGTCTGGAAACAAATACTGCCGACGCTTATCAGTGTAATGTTAAGTTAGATAAGCTCGCATGCCACACCAACGTCACTCTGAACTCAACCGTTTCGCCGAACGCACTTTTGACTTTGTCAACGGAGCGTTCACCATTTTATATTTCACAATTCATTGTAGTAAATTAAATATTTTAAATATCCTTGTGGTCTTCACTTGTAACAGCGATACGTATTTATTTTAATATACTTGTATGTTTGTAAGAGTAAACATACGTTATTTGGTTGATTCGGTTCTTGGTGAGACTTCGTATAATATATTTGTATGATACAGCGAGCGGACGCGGTCGCCAGTGATAAAATTAGAAACGAGATTAAAAATTCAAAATTACAATTTAGTAGTGCGTCGCACTCTCTCGTCGGCCGCCGCGGGTGAGCCGTGTGCTGTCGGGCAAGAGACGCGTCGACAAGTGAAATTAAAAATAATTAGAATTTAGGCGTTCCTTTCGATGTCCTCGCATTTCGGCTAAGTAATAAGGGCCCGCGTCCGCTTGTTACGATATATTTAGTACAAATTTCATGATGTTAAGGTTACGAGGCTCAAAGCTTTTCTTTCGTGGTCCCCGGACCGCCACCCCACCCCCGCACCGACGATATAAATGAGTCGTGTAAAAATTTTATTCAAAAGAGTATTTTTGTATTGAATATTTCTAAAAGTTGGTGTAAAGATCAAAATTTCATAAATTATAGCAATGACGAAAATGAACATTAGGTAATTTTAGGATGTCATGCGTTTTTTGTATTTAATTTTAAGAATAGTATCGGATATTAAACTTTTAGGAGCATTAACCATTTGTAAATAAAAAGTTTACCGATGCGGGTGCGGGGCGGCGCTGCGGTCGACCGTTTATATAGATAAAAAAATATTATAAATGACTAAAAGATGTTTATATGGTTCTGGATGTAAAAAGATAAATTTAATGGCAGTTTTAAGGTGAAAAGTTGGAAAAAAAATTAATGTAAACGATTCCTCGGTATTTGTCTAAGAATGGCTGCTAGCGGGTCACTATTGTAATCTGTGGGCCTCAGACAAATTGTATCTAAAGTCACGAAAACTAACCTAACCTAACTACGCATTAATTATAACGGTTCTTAATACTAGAACAATACTTATACATTTAATATAATATCACATTGTCATAATGCTTATAATTTACGAGCGTGTGTGTTTGTCCGTGAATGTATAGGGTCTAACCACTGTTCGATGTATTAGACATAAAGTGGAGTTGTTAAGGTTAAAAAACAAATCTAAACAAAATTGAACCCAACTACCGCACGAGCGATGCATACTTGCAAATTGCTTTAATGAATTGGTAAACAATTGGCGGTTCTAAATCAGTTAAATCAAAATTATTCAATCGAGTATTGAACTATGGTGGAACATAAGGTGTATCTGTGAACTAGCAAGGTCAGCACGGAGAATTGTTGATACCATGGCAGTGAGGGATGTTTCTTCGTGGATATAACGAGTAATAAAGCTAAGCTTTTATTTGAGTATGGTCTTTTATTTTTTCATCCCGTCCTCTGAATGAAATTTAATTTCAAGGAGATATTGCATACTAGCAATAGACTATTGACGAACATATATATTTTGAATAGTTGATTTGATTAGGTCTAAGAAATAATCTTAAGTAAAGAAATATACTTAGTTTTTTTCTTAATATGCAAAATAATTCTTACCATAAACGGTTTTATGATTATTTTTCTTAATATAATTATTCAATCTGGTATGTAATAGTGTACCAATACATTTTAAAGCAATAAAACTTCTTCAAATCTCATACCCCCAATGAACAATAAATATTATAATTTTACGAATGCATGTGATAGTGGTAATATGTAATGAAATGCACTTTTATAAAGTATGCAATATATCTCCAAACATACCGTAGTATTCGGGGAATACCATATAATGATTCGTAGATGTTAATGCTGGTAGCCTGTTTGGCTTTTACAGCTTTATCGTATTCAGGGCCCACGGGTAAGCCCACAAGGATCTGAACTCGAGCCGCTTTTATAAGCTACTGTTTAACTTACTTTGAAGGTGTTAACATTTTTTTTATAATTCACCCAGTTTATTATTAGTTTACAGCGCCATCTCTTCGAAGTAATATATACTAAGAACTACTTACATATATTGACCAATAAATATGCATAAACGCCATCTATGACTACTAATAAAAACTGATCGCAAATTCTATTGTGTGTTACCAATTGTCGTGGATTTCTAAATTTATTTTGTTATTAAAAATATTCACAATCGTTAAGGACACTTTTTAAGACTGTAAAAACTTTTTATTTTTGTTCTTTATCGACGCATGTGCTTAGTTAACAAAATGACTTTAATTATTGTTAAATGCATAGCAAAATCCTAGGCATTATATTTTTATAATAATGTGTAGTTAGGAATTAAAAACAAGAATATAAAAAACGAGGCAGTCACGTTTAACCGTCCAAAAACCTGGACTTGATACCAAGAGACAGGTACCGTTCAGAAAAGTCAAGGTTCTGGGTGAAAACGTTGCACACATCCACGAGACGCTAGAAATTGCCTATTTTGGTCACTAGGTAACTAGAGTAGCGTATTCTTCTCCGATGAGGCTCGAATTTGTCTCGATAGTGAGGACCGACGTTGGCGAGTGTTACGAAGACGAAAAGAACACTATGCTGACGTGTTTTGAAGAAATCAACCCTTATGGTGGAGGATCTAGGTTTTGGGTGTGTGTATTTTTCACCTATCGTACCGAGATAGTATTCATTGAATCCTTTGTCAACATGCACTGAACGTAATTGGTGAAGATGCCAATTCCATGGACGATAATGCTCATGCCTATCGTTCTGGCGATGTAGACGTTTATATGCAAGAGGTTGGTCTAATCAGGGAACTAAAACGTGATGTCGGCTGAGTGGGAACACAATTACAGGACACCATTAAAGGCCTGGTGGAAAGCTTGGAAAGCCATGATGATTACATGCCGTAATTGCTGCAAGGGGAGGTCATACCCGTTATTAATTTTTTAAAGTACCATAAAAATACTCATAGCCTTAATTCCCCTATACCCACAAAAATTACCATTTTCACACGGATTTCTGTTTACATTGACTAAAATACCGATTCTAGGATTTAAGTATTAAACAAAAAAACTTTTATATAGTATAGAATTTTATATTATCCACCGCTGTAGCAAAGTTTAATTGAGAGGTTGAATTTTGTTGATTGTTGCTCGAGGAGAATGGTTACTTTACAAACATAAAAAAAAACATGGTCAAAAGCTTAGATGCAAGTTATCAAATTCGATGTAATTATAAAGAAGAACTCAAAATATGTACTTAACGACGTCCTAGCTCTTACCAAAACCCTTTTTCGTTCCAGTTCAACGCGTCCCATGCGTTTGATTACAATGCTAATTTTATACGAGCCCTTCCCGAACAATTGGTTAAAAACGAACCCTCGCATTTTGAGACGAATATTCATATTAACCCTAATATTTCCCTCGAAACGGCCGTACCGCAGCTAGTTTTTAGCTGATTGCGGTTCTTGATGATCGCCATGATTTTTGAACAATCACTTGATATAATCGATTAATGGTGATTAGGGTATGTAATTACCGTTCACCTTGTTAACAACTCAATTGCTTCTCGAGAGATATACTTATCTTAAGGAGAATTTTAAGTTTTAAGTATATCAATTACAAAACAATACCAATTGTTTTGTATTACATTACAACGTTTGCAATGGAATACAAAAGTATAAGTGAAATGTAATTTCTGAATGAATTTCGATTTTGTTTTTGAATTTGTATTATTGTATTCGTATATGACATATTTCATATATGGCGCTATGACATATATCGTATATGACGGTGGATTGGACTTCTCAAGTGAAAAGGGAGCGAGGTCGACCCAAACACACCCGGAAGCTCCGTAGCGGTAGAGGTGAAATCCTTCGGGTTGACGTGGCCTGAAGTGAAGCACGTCGCTCAAGACCGATCGCAATGGAGAAATAATTGAAATTCCTTCTTCCCCACCTCCGGGATATGGGACCATAAAGAATATGACATAAGTTAATTTTAATTTGTTTGTTGCTGAACTGTCTTCGACACGACAGTGTAACGGTTCATGTACACATTAAATATGTGAAACATCTCAATAATATTAACATGTGTGAAATGTGAAAACAAGTATGAATGTACATTATTGCATGTGTAATTCCGGATTTAAATTCATAGGCAAAAAAAAGTGTTTTCCTTCCTTTCTATTATCCAGGACGCGTCATACTATCGATATCTTGATTAAGACTTTTTTCCCAGGTCACATAAAACCTCATGCAATAAAAATACTTGGTGATTTTTTTGAAATCTCCGATCTCGATTGCTAGTGATAAAAAGCGCCTATATCAAGTTTCTGGCCCAGTTTCAGAAATACGTAGATTCGAGACTGCAAGGAAATAAATAATTCTATCAAGCTTTACATTTAATAAAACCTGCTAGAATTTTTTAACCGCAAGTGCTCGTAATTACTTATTGTATAAAACTTTGCCTGCTTACTTCTAAAAGTTTAGCCAAAATGCAATGCAACGTACAACGTATACAACATACGTGTGGCGTTACCATTAAATCCGTAATGGTTAACTGCGGGAAATAGGTCTCTTCCAAAATTGAGGATTGTTGCCGTAAATACCTACGCCTGGCAGACGGATTGGAAAGCGGAGATTGGTTACTCAACGTGAAGTTGCTACGTGGCTATTTTCATGTGCTCTTATAGTCAATTCGTACGACACCCATAAGATGAAATGGACTAACGGGTGCCTATCACAAAGGGACTCATAGTATCTGTGCAATCTACCAATTACATAATCAAATAATAAAAATTGCAGATTATTCTTAGTTCTTTTTTTTATGGGATAGGAAGGCAAACGAGCAGGCGTGTCACCTGATGGAAAGCAATCAACGCCGCCCATAGACATTCGCAGCGCCATAGACAGCGCGGCAGCGTTGCCGACCTTTAAGGAAAGTGACATTATGGGAGTGGGAGGGGGAGGGTGTTGGGTCTCTGGAACTCAGGCAGCTCACCGTACGAAGCGCGGTAGCTAAGCTATCACTCAGACGCCGGTTTTCTGCGGGAGTGTGGTACTTCCCTGGGCGAGCCGGCGCATTCCGCTACAGACAAATAATATGCCATTTTTGACAAAGTATTTGTCTGCAGCGTGGCTCTACCAGTAACTTTTTATATTAGTGTGGTATTGATTTTTATTTACATAAGCAACATCCGGTTTGTAGTTGGGAATTGCTAACCTTAAACAATCCAATATATTTAAGAATCACTGCGTGGAACGGAATATAAATAACATGATGGAGCGGCGGTTGGATAATGATACAAGATGATGCGTGCAACGGTTTTACACATATTATTCTAAGAATAATAACGTCTATCGACAGATTGAACACCCCAGCCCTGCTTGCCATGGTTATTATGATAAATTTATATCATATATTTTTATTAATAAGCTAAATATGATCGTCAGGATACTTTTTTCCTTTAAAAGGAGAGGTATGTAGTAATTCCAGAGATATCCCAGAATTTATAAAACATTACACAATTGGCTGTTGAAAAACTTGGTCTAGACATTGGGTGAACTTTTCGAATATCAGAATCTCTATAAAAATAATTAATCATTGGTGGCTGTATAAACCAAGCATATGAAGGATTTGCATCCAAGGAAAGGAAAGATTCCCACAATACCATGTCCCAAGGACACAAAATGGCTACTTTTTTAAGTTAATCCACTTACCTAAACTTAACTTGGCAAGATGGGCGTCTAACATTATAATGTCTAAACTATCACCGTATCTCGTCCTCGCTGTACGTCAACGGCCTCATGATCAGAATTCGTAAGTCTATATGGCTTCATAAGTTTTTCATAAACAATATGGACACCGAACTACAGATAGGTTGTCTGTCTTTAGTAAGGCTTTCGCATTGACAGTAAAAAAACATAAGTTCCGAAAATGGGAATGGGATCTCTCTCTGGCCCTCACATTACATACTGAGCAAGGCACAGTTGCAAAACTACTCAAAATATGTTTTTCTGTAAGTTTATTTTAATAGAAAGATTGTCTAGTGGTAGAAAGTAAGAGATTTATTATTTTTATAATAGTTTATCTTCAAGTGTTCTTTTGCTATCCACATTCAGGTATGATACATCAATACCGCCCATGTAGTGCAGCAGTGAAGTGTTAAATTTGTGAACAAAGGTGTGATGAATGAAAGTTACAATGATTTTATTTTATAATAGAGAATTCTCACATCAGATTAAATATTCATAATTCTACAGATTTTTGTCTAGTTATTCTTGTCTTCTCCACAGACATAAATCCCAATGTGGAGCTATAAAATTCATAATAACATTATAGGATAAGGACAATGTCCAAACTATAATTAATGGCTTGTATTGTGAAATGATGTTCAAGAAAGAAAATTATTTATTTCTTAATTATCATGGTTACTATGATTAAAATTGAGAGTGAATTTTTAATATTTACAACCATTCTAGCTAAAATCATTTCCATAATATATAATATTATATTTGTAATGACTCTTTTAATCATTGGTTTTTTAAAATCCAGAAATATAACCTTTTTTAATTGATATAATTATTGATATAACTTTTTCATATTTAAAACAAGATAAGTTCAGAAGTAATTCAAATTACGTTTAAAAATTATACTCAACAGGAAACCATAATTTCTTTATTATAGTTATATCAATCTATAAATATATCATCTATAAATACATCAACGAAAAAAATTTAATTTCAGTTTTTAGAAAATCATGTGTATTTATTATACAGATATCAATACCGTACCAATGTTCTTATGGCCTCTATATAATTACTGATGTAGTAGTATGTAGGCTTAACCCTTTGGTTGTCACCTTTTCGTTCCTAGTTTTGTATTTTGTAACTCTTCTATACCAATTAACATCAGCTTTATATGTGCTTTGGTTTCTGCACTCTTATTTCTAAGTTCGTCAGATTTCTTTTCAAATGCATTAATTCTTGCATCTAAATACTTATTAGCCTCTTGTATAGTGAACTCTAAAAAATGATTTAACCCAATATTCATTAACAATGTAGAGGTATCTGACACTGCTGCTTCCATAAAAAAATTACAACCGAGATTCACTTGTGTTTTAAAACCATCTGGATGAATTGTTTTGTCAGTTATCACTTTGAGAGCATGTCTTTGTTGAATTAAATCAGATATCTCAGCATTCATATTCTGTAATTTTATATCTAATTGCCGAAGATCTTCTTTAAGGACATCATTTATAAAATTTTCATATTTATTTAAAGTCTCATCAATGCTTGGTTTTGCCATGGTTGCTTTCTAGTCAATCAACAAAAAAATGTACAATTATAACGTGTTGTATTAAGACAATTATAATAACCAGATTCAAAGAGTTTTCTTTTCACTTTATAACAATATTGATAGTACTTATAAGCGTGCTTATCATTTAGTGAAAGTGCAAGTTATTCTTTTACTATCTTGAGGTATACTTTACTATCTTAAGGTAATTTATTTAATAAATCATTAACTTTATTCTTAACAAACAAACAGTATTTAGGTTTACATCACAGACAACAAAAATAAGGCCTAATACAACTATCATCTATCAATGACTTCTTCCATCTGCCAGTGACAAGCTGTCAACTCAGAATAAGATTAAGTAATGTTGCCAATGTTCATATATCCTGGAGATATCTAAATTATTTGCAATTGGAACCATGTTACTTATTAATTTAAAATAGTAACATATTTTACATAAGATCACAAATAGGTATTAAATTTTTTGTTTTAATATTCATAGTCTACAAGGTGAAAAATTACTTATTGTGCCATCTAGTAACTAAACGTAATATTAAAACGTAGAGTGAAGCATAAAGCTTTTCATTTACCTTTGTCATTTGTGACTAAACAAAAGATGGCAGTATAATCAATTTGTAATATATTTTTTTAATATTTTTTTGTTTTATTTATCCAAAAATAGTTAACCACTTTTTACTACGATTATTTATATTCAAGAATCGGTATGCTTACTTATAAAAGTAAATATCTTATTTTTTTTGTAATCTCTTAATTAACGGATTTTGGCTTTAATAATATTTTTTCGTTATGCTTACGTCTTATATTCGAAGGTAATTATTTACTTCTTTGCCTGCACTACAAAAACAAAAGCAAAAAGTTTAGTTTAAATTTTATTGTAGTGTCGTATACTATCTTTTCTTATTTAATATATCTAAAAAAGAAAACTTTGTTAGAAATGAAAAATAAAATTTAAAATGAAAAATATATATACTATAGGAGTGCCTTTTTTCATGAATCATGATCACTACCGACGCCAAACATTAAAAAGGTTCATAAGGATATAAATAACACTGTAAACGGTCATGTAATTGTTTATTTGACAAGAATTAATAGGAAACGTTTCACATCCACGTTTGTAAATCCAGCAAACTTCAAAAGGTTATTGAACAATGAATAGAATAATAATACCTTAACCTTAGCCTTTTTAAAATTACAAGTAATTTACAATCGTTTTTCATTTGAAAAATATTGCGATACAAGCCACAGTTCTCTGTGCTTTGCTTTAATAATTTATCTCATTAATTTGTGATGTATTTAAACTAGTGCGAGATGTATTTAAACATGCAAGCTGTTTTTGATTTGAAACAATATAAGCACGAAATGCATACATGGATACACTGGTATATTTTTTAAAGTTATAATCAAAGGTTATCAAACTTTATACTCTCAATAACTGTGTTCTCAACCTGTCCCCATTTCGAGGTAGAGGGTACGAACACAGTTACGGCATTCTAAGTCTGCATTTGGCTTGTACAATAATATCTATTAGCCCAAGGCTTGCCTTGGAATGTGATTATACTTCGCCTACACAAAGTATGACCGATCCAGTACCACCTGCGACGCTGTATTGAGAATCAGTAGGATCGTGGCACTTCTTCAAAGTTCTATATAGATGAGTGTGAATTATCATAAAAAAAGAAAACTAATAAAATTTATAAAATCACAAGAACAGGTTACCAGGTTAATCAAGGTAAAAGTTAGGAAACTTGTGTTAGAAAAATATCAATCAATATACTGGTAACAATCTATTGGTGAATATTAGATTCCTTTAAAATCGAGAGGTTTTTCCGTAAACTCAGTAGGCATTATGGGAATAGAATATTTGGGTGTTTTTCCCATAGTCATCTCGTAAGAGATATACGGTGCTAAAAGCTATTCCTTGTCGGAACCCATTACATGTTTTAAATTATTAAAGCAAAGCTAGTTCAGCATATATAAACAAATTACAAAAAAGTTGTGGTTCGTATTATACAACAAAAAAAACCTAAGTGTTACAGATAAAAAATAAATGTAAGATAAATATTAAAATTTGGATTAGGCAACTCTTTTTGTTCTATTACAACATTTGTTATTATTAATATTGTAAATAATATATAATGGGAACGTGTACTGAAATTGTACTCAATCGACAAATCTAACTTACTGTTTATAGTTTAAATGATCATGATAAATAAATCCTAAAATATCCGTAACACATAGGTAGATAGGTACGTACATAAAACCAAAACAATTCCCTTTTCTATGAATTACAAATAAAACTCACTTAAATATATTTGTAATCTTTCCCAGCGTTTATATGAGACTTGAACTGACATTTTTATATCCGATCCAATTCACCTATACTTATATATTACATTATTTTTAACTTAATACCTATCTTAAACCTTTAATTTGTTAGCTATTAAATGTGATGGACTGTTGCTTACATATAATTATGTGTTGTTACTGACTTTTACAAACTACGAAAATGGAACTATTTATATATGATTCAGGCGACCTTATTTGAATTAAAAGTTAAAAATGAAAGCACAGAAAGATATAAAATGGAGTGATATATATAGAACTACCGTCGGATTTTTATAAAAGATTTTTGAATGTGTCGTATGATGGCGTACAATCAAACGCAGCTTTTGTTATTAACTTTCGACGAACATTAGCACGTTGTCATTATTACGTTAGTCATAACTAGTGATCGGAATAGGTAGTTACTGTTTCGGATCTTTCGGATTTCGGTTCTTCGTGGGACCAAAAGGGTATGTACCGTCCGGTCGGTCACTAGGTATCTATGGAGTGTCATAGTGACGGCTGACCTAAGCGAGCTTCAATGGGCGACAGGCAGCCCAACATGAAATGTATTCGTGTACATCGTGAAATGTATTCATATAAACTTATAGTGTGTTGTTATATCGGATGAAATAATAAAAGTACATTAATATATCAATGTCAGTACATATTATAAATCTATAAGTAAATTTAGGTAAAAGCCGTATACCATACCATACGATGAAACTACGTCTCAAGTACCAAGTACATCACTAACCATTCCGTTCACAGCTTATAAAAAACCATTACATTCAAATTTCTAATTTTATAAAAATCTCACAATTAATAGGCTCATGTTTATCAGTGGATAACTTATATGGATCTTTTTCTTTAAATATTTTTTGCAATGTCAAAAAAACAGGGCGCCTGTTCTTTTACACAAAAAATATTTATGAAATATATTTTTAAACTACATTTAAAGGTTTGCGACAAAAGCACCTAAACCATGGACGACTAGTCGTAACCACGGACCTAGATAATAATTAGAGAACTTTGGTTTTATTTTTTTATAAGACTTAATCGCAACACGATAATGGCTTCAAGTCATGTCTAAGGTCGTAAAACTAAAATAAGAAATTAACATTATATTCTCTTGATATCACAAAATACAATGATGTGATGCCTCGACTCATTGGGCGGAGATATTTTAAACTCATTAATTGATTCATTACACAAAGTCGATACAACAATATCCATAAATAGTGATATTACTATGTTATCTTACCACTTATTATAAAATCTTAAAAATAATAGGATTCATTATGTATAATACGAATTAATCATTACAGTACAAAGAAGATTGTAGTTTGTGGAAAATCACTAAGTGAATCAATTTATTCTAAATTCGATTCAAAATGTTTTTAAAAACTCATTAAAAGAAATTGCGAATAAAAAGATTTAGAAAATGTTTTACAAACACGCATTCATTCGTGGTCAAGAATTTCTAAAGTCAAAAAAAAGATATTTTTTTATATCATTATTTAAACTTAGAACCAGATTAAAGTATTACTTTTTTAGTTTCTTCTTCTTATTAATTTGATATATTTTCATAAAAAGTTAGACTACGTATGTACAACAATTCAGTTTGAGTTTTGTTTTTATTTATGAATTACGCACCAAACTTACACAAATTTTTGACCTTGTGATAAATCATTTTATTTCATAAATTAATGGGTCACGAAGTACAGAAGTTATTATTATTAATAATGATCTATGAATAATAATCACTTCTGGACTTGGAGTTTTCAGAAAGTACTCAGCAAAAGTATATCTTATCCTACGGGAAGAACGAAACATGGATACCTTTATAAGGGAATCTGATTCCTGTATTAAAGGTATGAAGAACAATTAAAGAAAATATACAAGACATGTATTTGTGATTAGTAAAACGATATATACTAAAATATTAATATTTTGAAGTATCGGCTTGTTATTATATATATGTACATATATGGACACTTAAAGATTACATGGAAACGCCTCTACCTGATCATTGGTTGTTTATATACAAACATATTTACAATCTTAATATAAATATTACAATAGTTTTCATGTAACTAGATCAAAACTTTCAAAATTATAGATTTTGAAATGATTACATTATACGGTTTACATATACGGTACAAGACGGCATTATTTCAGATAAGGACGAATTACAATTTTCGAAAGTATATATAATAAATGATTTACAATTAGGAATAAAATAGCTAATTTTTATATTCCAATAAAATTAATTTAAAAAACCAGAAATTTCGTTTAAAACTTAGATTCCATAATTTCTTTTTATATCTGTTAAATCAAATAATTATTTAAAATTACCAAAAGTATTTCACTGCAATTTATATAAAATTCTGATTCATTAACATTATAATACACTAGGTCACTATAATCAAAATTTTGAAAAAAGTTTAATATTTTATTGTATACTGTAAACTGACACCATATAAAAATGTTTTATGAAAAAATAACACGATATTAAAAATTTATCATGATTTTTGAAACGTCTTATTTGAAATTTCAGCATCATTAGCGATTTTTTACCTGACAGTACTTTCACGATATCCTTACTTTCAAGTCCTACTTTTTAGTGTTTAAATGGGTTATTAATAAAATTGCTGTCCTGAAAAACCAGATATTCGTGAGTTTGGCGATGACAGATTACCGATAACAAAGTTTCTTTAAAATTTCTGCATGAAACAAAAAAAGTCCCTTTGGTTTTTTTTTTAATTTGTATTAAAAAAAATATTCATCCATCCACATACTAACATTTTATACTTTTATATCTGTTTTTATTTAGTTTAAGACATGTTGTGGCACTAACTGGTAAATATTTTAATATTACATTAATTTTAAATTTTAACACTGGCCATCGTAAATAAATAAAAAAGAAGAAATAAATACATCACAATAAATATTACCAGAGCGTAATATTTTATACCCAAATATTTTACTCTATCAAAAAACATCAGAATTTCGTATAAAACTATAATAATCACGTATTTTTTTTATATTATTTTACATTACATCATTGTAGCCTACAGATATAAAATCAATACCAATTATGTATACAAATACAAAATGAATTAAAGCAATTAAATATTTCAGTTGTTAACGACAATATGTTACACTTCCTCCATCACTGTCTCCAATCTAACATTTTTTTTATTCCTTATTAATATAAAATAATTTTATATTTTCGTTTTTGAGATCAAACCGTAAAGAAATTCAATTATCACATACGTTTCGTTACAATCAATGGACAAATTAATACATATTAACATTTAAAAATGGATGGAATGGTAACATTCAAGTGTGATTTATTTTCATGATCTTTAATGTTGCAAACTACAATTTATAAAATACCATACAACTAAATGTCAAATATTTATGAATCGTATGTGTGTCGAATGTATCCTACATAAATAGGTGAATGAATGTAATATTTATTAAAAAAAATCTTAAATTTTAATTTATATTATTATTCGATATTAACTGATACTAAAATCACATTTTACGAACACAATCACACGATTTACTAATATGAAAATGAATACACTTCAGAGATAATTCGCTTGATCTGATCCTATGATATACAGTATTCGTTCTTACTGATCCTAAGCAACATTTCAGTTTTCATTAAGACCATTAAGAAGAACTCGGTATAACCACACCAAATATGTGTGTGTGTGTGTGTGTGTGTGTGTAAGTAAATAAAATTAGCATCAATTGTGATTTTAATGACCTTTTTTTTAGTGTGCCTCTCCATCTAGTGAAGGTTGACAGTCAGCTCCGAGTACTTTTCTCCGTCTCTAGCGAGGTTAAAAAATTGGGCAGCACTCGCTATCCCGGTCCACTCTCGGATGTTCCTTAACCACTACTTTTTTCTTCGACCAACTTTCCTTTTACTAGCAACTTTTGCGGGAGCTCATATCTAGGATGCCTAAAGGACCCATACCCAGATAAGCAACTTTCCTTTGCTGTATAGTTTTCAAAAGCTTCTATTTCTGATCAACTCGCCGTAGAAACTTCTCGTTCGTAACTCTTTGTATTCACGAGATAGGCATTATGCGCTCCATGTTTAATGACATGTATGAAAAATAAATGACCAATAGTGTGTGTAATGTTATTAACACCATTAAAATTGAAAGCTTACAGTATGCAGGATATGTGGAAAGAAAGGATACAACTAGAGCACCTAATCGTTTACTGGATAGAAAACTGGACGGGCGAAAACACCGAGGCAGGTCAAGACTCAGGCGGCAAGACGGAGCCGACCGAGACCTTAAAACTCTCGACGTGACTGATTGGAGGAAGAGAGTGAGGAATAGATCGGAATGGAGGGATGTTTTAGACCAGGTCAAGACCCACCCGTGGCTATAGCGCCTTTATGATGATAAAGCACCATTTCTTTTTTAAATGTACGGTTCATTTTTAATATTTAAACTCAAAATTTTTATTTCGTTTTTGAAATATATTAACTTAGCCTTGCTGTGTTAGAAATTAAGTAAAATGTGAAATATTTCGAAGGTGTCTTACAGCAAGTGATTTCTACTCAACTGACAATTTGTTCACACGTTGTGCATCCTTATAATTCACTGAAGAGGTATCCTCTGATGGATAGTTATAAACAATATAATTTTTTATGAAACCATAATTATTAAGTAATAAATTAAGTTTTACGTAAGATACCTATTATCTAGATACCTATTATATTCAAATTCGCCTTCTTTACATTTAAAAAAAAATCTTTATTTCGCATTGTTTGGTTTTTCTGATACCCTATTTATATTACACAAAATATGTTATACATTTTTATGTTATAATGTAAGTTAGTATTATGAAACAACCACAACCCCTATATAACTTTCCAACAAAAAAAAACTACGAAACCCTTGAGGTATTGAATAAACGTAGGGCGGAACCACATTCGCTCCGCCCGGTGACGCCTGCGTAATCGGTATATGTGCAATATCGTGTTTTTTATTGCCCAATCAGCTGACCCATATCAAACCCGGTAAGGGTTGTACCCGGTAAGTTACTTGCCTTATAACTCGAAACCAAAAAAATACAGTTTAGAGAGAGAGTTTTAGATATGTTATAACATTACCATCTAAGTTCCCACATCCTATGTTATAACCAGTATTTCCTGCTCCCCAAGCTGAAAAAAATTGCCCTAGATCAGCTGAGAGTCATCACAATGGACGGGATGGAAAACCCAGGCATTATTATCCCACACTAGGAACATTTTTCCTTATCACTCACTGGTCTTCTACAATTCATGACTAGCTTTGATTTTAGATAGGTTATACCAATTTCAGCCGAAAAAATTCATTCCATTGGAAAAGCAAGATACGACTGAATCTTACAGTATTTAATGCAACGAATTGCTTTATTATTTTATTATTAGTGGCCCCGAAATCTTAGAGAATATTCACTCTTTATATTACTAAAGTTGTTAGGAGGGTAGGTTTTTTAAATTTTGTTTTTAGGATAGGAGGGCAAATGAGCAAGCGGCGAACAGGCGATATGATGGAAAGCAATCAACGCCGCCCATAGACAACCGCGACGCCGCAGGCCGCAGGCGTTGCCGGCCTTAGGTACGTGTAGGCTTGTTTTTTGAAGGTGCCAAACCGAAGGTAGCTGGTTCCACAGAGTGGTGGTGCGCGGAAAAAACTTAGATTCGGAAATTTCTTTTATATCTGTTAAATCAAATAATTATTGAAAATTACCAAAAAAATTTACTGTAATTTATATAAAATTCTAATTCATTAACATTTTAATACACAAGGCCATTCTAATCAAAATTTTGAAAAAAGTTTAATATTTAATATTTTATTATATAAACAGACACCATAAAAACAATGTTTTATGAAAAAATATAATAACACGATAATGCTGGTTCCACAGAGTGGTGGTGCGCTGAAAGAAGTTTCAAGAGAAGCGCACCGTAGATATTGGGTTTGAATATCTCTTAAAAACATCATACGATTCATAACATACTTTGACAATCGTTCCATATAATAAAGAGACATCTGATTGACATTGTCCAAGTAATTAAATAGCCCAAATAAAGAAATATATACCGCACAAACATAAATAGTACGTTTCAACTCGTATCGATTCTCATACAAAAATCAATTTGCGCAACATTAAATTGCTATATTAAAAAAACGTAAGCCAACCACTGACTCTATATTCCATTACTAGGTACATTAAAACAGGTATCCGTAATAGCTTTTAAACAATGCTTACCCTATTTAGTCTGTGTGCAATATTTGACGTTAATTATAAACAAAAGGTACTTAATATATCCCGTGTTGTCAATACACAAATATATACATAACGTTATATATCTATACAGATCTAACACTATGGTGTTCTAGTCCAGAAACCGCACATGTGAATGGTGTCCCACGTGAGCCGGGAATCGAAGCCGCATTTATGAGTCGCTGGCATCCTCCGCCGTTGCTGAGGTCGAACGAGGATCGATGGGTTTTAGCGCCGCCTGAAAATTAGAAAAATACAAATCAATGACATTATACGTTCTTTCTTTCACAGCCTATAACATGTTTCACTGCTGAGCACGGGCCTCCCCACGCTTGTCCAATGCGGATTGGCGGAGTTATGAGATTCGGAATAAATATTTATAGGCCATACATACATTTATTCCGATGCAGAAATCGAACCTCTGACCATTGACTTCGTGGGGAGTCCCGCCACTGAGCCAATTCATCGTCTGAGCCAATTATACGTAAAAGTAGAAAAATTGTTTCTGCCGTCGTGGTACGTACAGTACGTACGGTGTCTCCTCAGAGGCTTAATAGGAACAGGTTTATTTAATATGTTTTAACACACAGACATAAAAAAGGTCTCAATTGGAAATGCATATTTTTGAAGAATACCTTTTTTTTAAGACGTAGATCGTAGATAAACGAAAAAGCTTCTAACAGTAAGTCATTTTTTAGATGCATTACACACCTTAGACTATAATATTCAACAAAATTGACTATTTGTATAACGGACGCGCTAAATGAATGTAAAATATTGAAATAATTTATTATAAAATATTGAATAATATAATATAATAAAAAACATAAAAATATATCTCATTTTTTAATTTTTGCTTATAGTGATAAATGTATAAACAACTTTTAATAAATGTATCACTAATGTATTAAAACTTTTTATTTGAATATAATAAAACCTTTTATATTACCTATTTTACTTCTTTTTACATTCAAAATTTAAAACAAAAAATAAATATTGTTATATTATATATGTTATAATAAATAATATATATATGTTATAATTGTTTTATAAAAACAATAAGATTAGTTCGACTGACGTCTTTCGATAGACATGTAACCTTTCCGGGCATAAGAAATTGAGATCAATTTCATTTGGAAGAGTTAATTGCATCGAAGATAAAACCCTCTAAAGATCCTGTGTGCCGCCGTATCGGTAGCGTTGGCACGCTACATTGCTTTCTAAGTGTTATTATATGTATTTGTTCATGCTTCAAATTGATGCGTGTTCGTAGAGATACGTATATAAGAAACGTCCATAAAGATCCTAGTGTCAATAGTGGGAAGGGCAGAAGTAATGGGAAGGAAAGAGAGAAGTTAAAGGGGAAAGAAGATAAACCTCTGGTTATCGATGTGCATCAAACGTAACTAAGTAGCGAAGTTGCTACAATCGAAGACATGCATAAAGAATTTACCCGAAGTTGGGTGTCTGATCTTCAGATACAGCCAATACATTAATAATTCATCTTGTCACATAAATAAGAGGTGAGAGCGCAACAAGGTCATTAAGACGGCAACATGGCAAAGGTGTTTGTTATAAGAGTCTACTTAATATCCCATAAAGTTTGCAATCGCTAAATAACATCCGTCTATACTTTAGCTTGAGGTGGATATTTTTTTAAATGAAACATCATTATCATCATCAATACAGCTGTGGTAGTCCACTATTGGACATTGACCTCCCCGAAAATCGAGATGTCTTGCTGTAATTGCCACGAATGGTGGCCTAATTAGGATAGCAAGCGGGTTGTCTAATGATCAACAAATACCACCACTCGTGACATCTGACAGGACTTAAAGTAGATAATATAGATGTGTTGGAATTTCAATAAATAGAATTTCAAAAAAAGATGGAAGAAGAAAATAAAGGGGACAGTTATTAAGCATTGGGATCCACTGCGCTCACCGTACGAGACGTGGTAACGAAATTAAATACTGCCACTTTACACCGCTATTCTGTGTGTAGCACTCCCCCAGTCGAGTGGGCTCATTGTTGTTCCTTACTTATTTATTTATTTGGCCCAAAAACTTACAGTCGTGGGAAAAGTAATGCATAGTATAAACATCGACGACCGATTGGCTCAGTGGCGGGGCCCTCCGCCCGCGGAGTCAATGGTCGCGGGTTCGATTCCTGCATCGGAATAAATATTTATATGGATTTATAAATGTTTATTCCGCGTCTGGTAACCCCTCCAATTCGCATTTCCTTTCCTGCCCCTTCCTTTCTTCTCTATCCTTTCCCTTCCTCTCCGCCAATCCAAATGGTCTGCCGTGCCAATGGATGCGTGGCTAGGGGCGAGCCTAGTCAAAAGCGTGCCGATCATCCCGGGGTCGGGCTCCCCCGGGGACTATGGTGCCTTACCTCAGCATGCAGGGCTGCTAAGGTAAGGAATGCTGGGGCTGACCTCCATCCTCCCTTGCGGCTCGTGGGATTCACTAAGACGAATTTAATATACCTAATTTGTCGAAAAAAAAAAAAAAAAAAATGACGGCGACGTGGTTCGCCACCCGTCACGTCCTGATTCTCACGAGGGCGAAAAGCGACCAATGACGAGCCGTTTCGCTGCGATGAATGGCAGCGGATGGAGCTCTGTGGTCTCTGCCAACCCCTGCGGGGGATAGGCGTGAAAATATATATATATATATATAGTATAAACATAATAACGCCTGGACTATAACTCTCAATATTTGCGCACAGCATGGTTATATTGTAATAACTTATTCATACGTATTTTACAAAGAAATATAATTATATTGAACAGATAAATTAACAAGGAATAAAAAAAAATTAAATCAATTTCTACTTTTCCACCACTACCTTCTACACGCTTCGCCACTGACGGCATTTATTCCTAAATTTATATCCTGATAAATATCATATATATTATACTAAAAACGTTTTTTCTCTATATTTAACCCTTATCGTTCGAAAGCCACCTTTCACGTGACAACAGTACTTCGATGTGCGATCGTAAGACACGTGGGAGGTGACAAGACGAGACATGTTGAAACTCACTGTGTGAAATGCAGGCACTTTTGCCTTATTAGATAAATATCCGCAACAGAGCAATTGACATCTCGCAGTTATATAGTCCAATTATTTTTTAATATATTGAGCCCAAAAATGTATAAAGTCAATGAAAACTGTATCTGTAGCTACAATCTAGCGAGAATCACGTATAAAAAGCTAGCGAGCGATGAGGGTTAATTATTATTAGACTATAATTAATTAACATACGCAATAAATGAATAAATATCACCTTCACTTCATCATAAAGATCACCTGTGATCTACCGGCTCCCAAAGATATACCGGAGCGACCGCTTTAGTTTACAGGTACATTTTAATATCTTAAATATCAAATATTTTTAAACCGTGGTAAATTAATATTCTATTTTATAGGCGATAATTCCAGACTATAAGATATATTATTTGAGACGCCCTTCGGCTAGATGGTGCGACGATCTACGCAAGGCGGCTGGCAGAAACTGGATGCGTGCAGCCGGAGATTGGGCTAGGTGGCACTTCTTGGGGGAAGCCAATGTCCAGCGGTGGACTGCCGCAGGCTGTTGATTTATTTAAGTGACACTAGTAACTAATAAACTATTTATTATTCTAAGTTCTAAATTCATATTATTTTAATTGTTAAGCATATGGAATCTGTGGTTTCCGCAGGTTCCTCAAATCATCATATTGCCCGTGGCCCAATATTCGATAATGCTGTAAAAGCCAATAGGTTACCAGCATTAATATCTTCGAACCAAAAATGTTATTTTAAATGTCAGATTGTATATTGTCGTCATTTTTCAAATGCCATAACAAAAACTTTACAAATAATAAATTAAGTTCAGGAAATAAGGTCAATATAATGATTATAGTTTGAGCCATGAACTACAGTCAGTTTTAGCCGGTTATGGCGGATAAATAGCAAAGAGACTAATTGTTGCATTCGCGTAGTTGCGATAGCGACTCAGCGACTGAGATAGCGACACGCGAAGGAAAAAAAAACTTATATAAAGTACTCCCGCTTTGCACCCGGTATAATCAATATAGTCGTCTTTGACAACATTGGTATCAAATAAACAACTCGATCATGACATTATCTCATGACACTTGTACAAGGCGAACTGGCGAGACATCCAGATTCGGAAGAAATACCTGCAGGTCATACATACATATGTATAATATTTACCACGATGCAAGAATCGAACCCGCGATTGTCCGTGGCGCCACGATGAATTTTCTATTATGCGATACATATCTCTCTCTGAGTCCTAAGTCCCCCTGTTGGGGCATAGGGCAGACACGACGTTTCTCCATCTCGACCTCTCGGAGGCCGTACGCTTCACTTCGCTCCAGGATAGGCCCATCTTCTACACTTCAGCCATCACAGTACACCGCCAAGTTTGTTTTGAACGCCCACATTTTTTCCCCCTGCGGATTCCATTCGAGGGCTTGTTTGGGGATATGACTAGCGTGGCGCCGGAGAGTATGCCCTATCCATCTCCATTTTTGTCGACGTATCTGGACATCTATTGGGTCCTCTTTGCTGATTCTCCACAGCTCTTCGTTGGAGACCATGTTATCCGGCCAATATACTTTTAAAATTCGGCGTAGGCAGCGGTTGACGAATAAGTGGAGTTTGCGTACGTAGGTCTTTCGTACTTTTCCATGTCTCACACCCGTACATGCGATACATGTAATGATGAAATATTATCATCAATAGATAAGTTACAACGTATAACCATGTTTGACATATTAAATGCGACGAAGGTCACTGGCCGGCAATCAAATCAATCTGAGCGCGCCGGTCACCGGTGACCCCCATGGCGTCACACACAAACTTGAATGCTGATCACCATTGAAACCCGTGGCATTAAACGTGTTTGAGTCAGAAATCGATAACTTTACCACCGAGCCAAACAGGTCGTCAATATATCATTGCCATTATCATCATAATGAGCCCAAAGCAGTCCATTGCTGGATATAGGCCTCGCCCAAAGCCACGCCACCTGGCTTAAATCACCTGGCTACACGCATCCAGTCTCTGCCAGCCACCCCGCGTAAATTATCGCTATATTTACCAGGAGGCGTTCCGCACTGTATTTGCGGAGACGCGGTATTCACAGTAACAATATAATTAAAATTATTTTTCAATTCCTACTATTAGTCCAAACTTTTCCTATATGTATGTATATATTATCTTGTTCCAAATTTCAATGGTTAATAAGATACTTTTTTAATCATCCACTCATGTTCAATTTCCTTTTTTCATACTTTTATTAGATGACACTTGATGTTTAATACAGTTGTTTTAAATATTAATTCATAAATTAAATTTAAGTAATTAATTTTATTTTTTATGGAAGATAAAATTATCTCTTGTATAAGATATTAAGGAAGATATAAAAATAGGGATTGACTTTTTTATATTACTTGTTTTAATATTTAAAGCATAATAAAGTATTCGGATACGTTAAGGATAAGGTATGTATTATAAAAATACGCAATATATACTTATTATATAATATATCCTTTATCAATGATTTTCAATGAAATATGAAAACAGTGAAGAGTAATGGGCAGAAGGCGGATTGGTCAGAGAAATAAGCTACACAATATCAGGGAGTGGACAAGGATTGCGAATGCTGCCGAACCGCTTTGCCTCGATAGTTGTGCTGAATGGGCTGACAATTTTCGTCAATCAGAGACACTGAAAAAAAATGTTTGTTTTTCATTTCACTAAAACTATAAGTTTTAGAATTATTGTTAGTGTGATGGTTACTTATTAATAAAAATAATTATATTGAGTTTGTATTTTACAAGGCAAGATACGGTCTTCGTGATATCGGTCAATGGGCCAATATAACTCGGGTACACCACACGAGACTTGATCGGACATTTGTGGTGTTTAAAAAAAACTAGTATAACGTTTACACACCAGTGCAACAATGTTGCAAACCGGTCCCCCGGTGGAGAAAGGGCCGTATTCTCGAGTACAAAAATTATCAAATTAATCAATTATCAAATATTAATAAAATGCTATCTATACATTTAAATTTCGTGTTTATAAATTAGGTATATTTATAAATTAGGACTATAACAATATAAATGACTCTTTTTTTTATTGAATTGAGACTGAGTGCTCCGCCAATTTGGCTTGGACAAGAGTGATGGATAAATATTTATTACTGCATATATGTACATCTACAGGGGAAAAGAAAATGTGGGCGCCTAAAAAAAACTTGGCGGCGTACTGTGACGGCTGAGGTGCAGAAGATGGGCCTAACCTGGAGCGAAGTGAAGCGTACGGCCTCCGACAGGTCGAGACGGAGAAACGTCGTGTCTGCCCTATGCCCCAACAGGGGGACTTAGGACTCGAGAGAGATCATACCATGAAAAAAGTGACATCTATAACAATTTGTTTCGAAGAGTATAAGTGAAGACCCAAATGGCCAACAGCGAAGAGTTCGCTATTAAATCCAAAGAATTTAGTTATGTATGGGTATATACCCATATCGCTTCATTGTAGTCACATCGGTAATACAAGGAAGACTTCCTTATATTACCGATGTGACTACAAAGAATTAATAATTGAAATATAGAATATATAATTGGAAGTATACATACTTTGCAATTACGTACATATATGTTAGGTTAGGTTAAATTACAGAAAACAATTAGTTAATAAAATAAAATTGTTAATCGCCATATATGATGTCATCTTCATTAATATTTTTTGAGCCTTCCAATATTATTTTACTTCTAGGTCCCTTCAAAACCCTTCTGAGGTAATGCCATGCCTAACAGTGGACTGTTAGGGTTGCATTTTATTATTATTTATTTATATATTCACGCCTATCCCCTGTAGGGGTTGGCAGAGACCACAGAGCTCCATCCGCTACCATTAATCGCAGCGAAACGGCTCTCCATTGGACGCTTCTCGCCCTCGTGAGAATCAGGACGTGACGGGTCGCGAACCACGTTGCCGTCATTTATTTATAGGGTTGTATTAATAATGATTTTCTCTACGAAGTCTATCTTACCACTGGTCAGTTACAGTAACATAATTAACTCACCAAGTACAGCTCTGGCGATGATTTTTTTTTATTTAGTTTGCGTTAAAACATTCTAAAGTTGCAGTGCTGGTTGTCGCGGACATCTTGTGCCAGTCCGATTATCAAAAGGCTTTAACGTACTGTGTTCCTTGTTTTTCGTTCAATACACTTTTATTAAAAAAAAATCTAAAAGTCGGTGCGGCTGTTGGGTGAGTTAGTGAACCGTTCACCTTAGCTTAATTACGGTTTTTGCTTCGGATTTTATTTCACGCCGACTTACTGGGAGAGCAAACGTTGCACGTCGGGAGTGTTTAAAAAGATGTTCACTCACACACATATAACACAACTCTTTTTTATTTTTCTCAATAGGTTAAATTACTTACGAAACAGATTTTGTTTTGTAATCTTTTACCTTATTATAATTAGTTGTTTTCGGGAGAGACAGACACCTGAGATACAGGTTCACCTTCATTTGGAATTAAGGACTTCACGCAGATTTGTAGAAAATATTATTTGAATAAATAAGTTTCACCTTTATTATTATTCATCCAAAGATTTCACTTTCAAATGATCGCTATTAGCGATTGTTTCCCGCAAAACCATTAAATGGACACATTGAATAACATTTCTCTCTAAATAATTCTCTCTAAATATTATTAATATAAAAATAAACATTATATTTTAATGACACGAGTTTTTTATATAATATTTACAAATACGTCATGCAGCGGTTTTCAATCTTTAGCAGTAGAAAGGGTAGTAAGTAAATTAGATTGATTTGATTTAATTAAATAAGTTTGGTACCTATTACAAAATACAAAATATTTCCTAAGGCTATATACCAAAAAGTTTGGAAACTAGTAGGATCCATATCGCAAAGCACTGTGCGTGGTGATCTAATGTGGTTTCATACGCGTCCAGGCTTTTCTTCATTGCCTTATGCGTTGTGGTCGTACAACAACAGGTACGACGCTAATTTGCGTGTGCGTTTGCATATGAGCCATTACACGAATTTCGATGTATGATGTTGTGTATATGTGAATAACCACAACGTGTTGTGAGTTATTTTTTTTAGCTCAATAAGCGTCTTTAGTCCTTGAGCGTAACATACATAATTTTGAAATATTTTTTATACTAATTATAATATTTTAAATATTTTTCCTGCTTGCTTCTTCATCTCATATTATCGACAATGCATCTGTCGTGCCCTTAGTATTGAAAATGTCCATGGGCGGCAATGATAACTTATCATCAGGTGATTCACTACTTCGCGCCTACCTTTATAATAAAAGAAAAATGTTTAAAATGTTCTACATG
The DNA here is from genome assembly GCA_031353405.1 of Baronia brevicornis. NCBI lineage: Eukaryota > Metazoa > Arthropoda > Insecta > Lepidoptera > Papilionidae > Baronia > Baronia brevicornis. The sequence continues at coordinate 219,386 of JASFAT010000962.1, forward strand.
CAGGTAGTTTTAGAAATAGAAAAACTTTATTTCACACACCTTTTATTACAATAATTAATTTTTGCTTAAAACCTTAATAATATTATAAAATACAAAAAAAAAAACAAAATAAGTTTTGTAGGTGAAATTATTTTTTAAGGAGAAGATATAGCAAACCACTTCTTCAGTTTAAGGATTGCGTGAAAGGAATAGACGTTTTTCGTATATTTGAAGTCTATAGTGATATACAGTATGATGCTTTTTTAAATTAAACTCATACGTCGCGAGTTTAACCCTTTCGGTACGGACGCATTCTACGTCGCGCCGTCCCCGCTGACCGAGCAGTCGCGGCATACGTCCGTACTTGCGGAACAACTGCAAGCGCCCATCAGACGCACAATACCACGCTATCTTGCGCAGAGCGAGTGCAGTCGCTATAATTATAAATAAAAAAAATGCTTAAAAAATTATAACATAATGCAATAGAAAATATTTGCTCATTTCGTCAGTTTATTATTAGGCAGCGTAAAACAAGTGCAAAATACTTGCGATGGATTACCATGGAGATAACATATATATTCTGCTCATGAAGAGTCGCGAGTGACCTAAGTCACCGTTCGTATATAACGAGCGTCAAATGTTGGGTGACCATAGTCACCGCTCGGACAGAGCGAGCGTCGGGCGTTGGGTGACTATAGTCACCGCTCGGGCCGAAAAGGTTAAATTAGGAACACTCAGCAAGATAGCCATAGACTATCTATAGTTTAAGTTAAGTTTAATGGATACACATACCTACGTTACAAAATGAAGGGAGAAAAAAGAGGGTACTTGTGGAGTTACTTTCGCCTTTTCTTCCCCATTCCATAGAAGATTATTATGAAATGGTGCTAAAAGCTTGTTTGTTGGCAGACTGATTGTGAATTTGATAGTGGTAGAGCCACGCTGCAAACGAATACTTTGTCAAGAATGGCATAATATTTATCTATAGCATGAATACGCCGGCTCGCCCGGGGAAGTATCACACTCCCGCAGAAAACCGGCGTCTGAGTGGTAGCTTAGCTACCGCGTTTCGTACGGTGAGCGGTTGAGTTCCGGATGCCCAATACCCTCCCCCTCCCACTCCCATAATGGCACTTTCCTTAAAGGTCGGCAACGCTTCCGCAATGTCTATGGCGCTGCGAATGTTTATGTGCGGCGTTGATTGCTTTTCATTACGTGATACGCCTGCTCGTTTGTCTTCCTATCCCATAAAAAAGACTGATATTTAACATTGTAATTTCTTGTGTCGAGAAATAGAAAATTTGAAGACAAATCGTGATTTGATGATTTGACGCAAATAGAGAAAACACAAACCCACCCACACATACCCACATACATGATCCACAAACCACTTCATTTTACTACCGTCTTTGTGGACACGAATGCCAATGTCGCGCCGTGATTTACAGCTAACTGCTGAGAATGATTGGCTTAGATTGATCGGCGGAGAATTTGCATCTAAATATAGAAACATAAAGCATCGCCCAAACTAACGGACTCGACATCTGGAGCATTATTATTATTAGCGTATATTATAATTATATATTAATTTATTTAGTATATATTTATATATCGACATCAAAAACGAAAACGCAGTAAACTACAAAATCAAAAAAAATTACCACCAGAACCAAAAAAGAGCTTTTAAGATTTCTGAAAAAATTGTATCGGATCACTCAAAACCAGTAGTCAGTGCTGTACAACATTTTCCATTGTGAGACTCAGAACATTCTCTCAGTTCATTCATTGAGTTTTTCTGATCCGAATATGCAATGTTTTTTTGATATCGGGGTCATTTACAGCGTTTTCGCTTTTTTGAGTCAACTCGGTTCACTCAAAGACCGCAAACGTTCATTGAACGAAAAAACAGCTCACAACGCATTGTGGTCACTGTAAATCATCCACATCGCAAGTACATTGTTTTTTTATTAAAAATAAGTATTGGTCTGCTATTTATTTCTACAGGAACTATTACTATGATACAACAAAAAAATAATCTTTATCATCATGATGTAAAATCATCATCAACTTTTGTCCATTGCCACAATGTGTTGTGGTCGTATAACATGACAGCTACGACGCGAATTTTTTTATGTGGTCTTTCCCGCTGGGGAAAGCGGCACCGAGGACCGTGGGACGATCGCCCCATTGTGTCGCTGCGCGAGTGGGTTCATCCCCGAGGCTCGATCCCACACCCCTGCACGGTGTGTGGATGTCCCCATTTTATGTGGTCTTTCTGTGATTGCCACAACACTTCATTAGCATTTCTATTTTTGTTTCTATTATAGTTTTCTAGGAAAATCGCTAATAGCGATATGACGGCTCTTTGAAAACACAAAATATTATAACTATTTATTGTATCAATATCAATATCAGCCCCTGGCAGTCGACTGCTGGGCATAGGCATCATTCAAAGCGCGCCACCTAACTAGATCTTCAGTTACACGCAACCAGTCTGAGCTAGCCACCTTGCACAGATCGTCGCTTCATCGAGCAGGGGGGCGTCCCACACTACGTTTACCGAGTCCCCGTCTCCATTCCAGCACTCGTATACTCCAACGATTGTCGGTTCTCCGACAAACGTGTCCAGCCCATTGCTACTTCAGTCTGCTCACTTGGAGACCTATGTCGGTGGCTCTAGTTCTCCGGCGAATTTCTTCATTTCGAATTCTATCCACCAGAGAAACTCCGATCATAGCCCTCTCCATAGTCCTCTAAGCGACTTTGAGCTTGTCAATTTATTGTATAACTGTTCCTAATGTACATTAAAGAATATATTTATCTATAAATGATCATTTGGAGGTGAAATCTTTGGATCGTACCAAATATATCTACTTAACATTTTTTTGCAGTAAATTAATAGCCATTTTTTAAAGAACGGTAATAGTTGTTAATAAATTAGTTAACGTACAAATGAAACAGTTAGTAACGTAAAAAATTTGAATAAATTAGAATCATCATCCTTATTAAGTTTAGGGAAAATGAAAACATTAACGATTTAAATCAGGCGTAACCTCGAAATTAATTATGCAAAAATTATTTGCATTTCAAATCGATCGGAAATTTACAATTGTTCAATATTAATTTATTATTGTGTTGTTAACATTGTAACGTACTAAGTATGTGTGTGTGTCTTTGAATAGTGAACGCTTTGGGCCTTTCACACGCTTCAATTTTGTATGTATAGCAATTGTTTACATACGTCGTTTGGTAACCTTCGTGGTGCGCGGCTTCTTTTAGAAGCGTGCTGGGTTAATGTCCGATTTCCCGGAACAGGGAAGCTTAAAAAAATGGTAAAATAGATTTTTGTAACTCCGCGCTGCAGGCGAATTTCTATTTAATAAAAATTGAGAGAAATTCAAAATGTAAACGGGTCCTGCTAGTCTTAAAAAGGCAAATTTATATTTGTAGCACGAATGGGTCGGCTGAAAAACGCAGAACAGGTACCAAAAGCTTTGCTACCTACTGCTTTCTTTCTGTGAACGTTGACAGCCGGAGCTCCTACTTCTCTTTCCTTCTATTACTCTTCTACTATACTTCTCTTTTTTATCATTATATCACTTTTTTAATTCCTACTGTTAGTTTACATACTTTATATATATCTCTTTCAAATTTTCAATCGTTAATAAAATACTTTTTTTACTCAATTACATATATCTATACTTTTTATTCATCCACTCAAATTCAAATACATTTTTTTAAACTTGTAGTTTACACCTGATGTTAATACAGTTTTTTAAAATATTAATTCATTAATGAAATTTAATTAATCAATTTAGTTTTATATGGGAGAAAAAATTCTTATATTTAAGATATTTAGCAGGATATAAAAGTAGGCATTCACTTTAATTTTTTTTATATTACTATATTTATTCTAAGTTGTATCTACAGTGTTTATATTATTTCTATATTTTTAGTCTTGTTTGAGCAGAAAAGTTAGAATATTTTAACGAATAACAGAAGTAACAGACATTTCATTTCATTACATGCGTTTAATGCATTAAATCCATGGCAAGCAGGTTTGGAGATTCAATTCCAGATGACCTCTGTCAGTGCCAGCTATAACTGAAATGATATTATAAGGACGTATTAAAAAATCGATGTCAATATAATGCTATGTGGAGATTTAAGATATTATTAAGAGACACACAATTATTTTGGAATTAACAATTCGTCGTGTAAAATATATAATAATAAATATTAAAAATATTTTTTTTTATCGGCAAGTTTAGCCTAACTCTTGAGAATAAATATTACCCACATTAGTTGATATGATGGGTGTATTTTTTTATGGGATAGGAAGGCAAACGAGCTGGCGTGTCACGTGATGGAAAGTAATCAACGCCTCCCATAAACATCCGAAGTGCCATTAGGCAGTGCAGAAGCGTTGCTGGCGTTTAAGGAAACTATCATTATGAGGGTTGGGCCTCCGGAACTCAGCCACTCACCGGACGAAACGCGGTTTTCTGCGAGAGTGTGGTAATTCCCCGGGCGAGCCGGCCCATTCATGCTACAGACAAATATGCCATTCGTGACAAAGTATTCGTAATGGTTTCGCGGTGAATAATCAATGTTATAAAGTCAATGAAGGCATTTTCATATCAACACAATAGGTTATTTTATTTTATATAGTACCTAATGCAATGAAATGTTAAAAAGTTTTCTTGTGTAGAGCTGATCTTGGTTGCATCATCAGGATGATGTCATATTATTGTACCGTCATCTGAAATATACACACCGCCCAAATTTTATGATAATCCGAGAATCAGAAGTTGGTTATATTCGATTTTCAAGATTCTCTTACATACATTGTTTAAGGTTAAGCTAATATCAGTGTGTTAAAAAATGTAAAAGTTGAATATATCGAAACAACGGCGATATCAATATATTTAACTAATTCACAGATTTTGCCATAATGATATATGATCGCATATAAGGTTCAGTTAGGAAACTAATAGTATTATCATAATTAAATACATGAAAGGTAAGTTCGCAAGATTTCAGTAGTAAATACGGAACGAACTCTAAAAGTCATAGATTAATAACTGTAGGGATTTTTTTACTAATATATTCAATCTATTTTTAACGCGAAAATAAAAGATACTTCTTATTGATTAAATAAATGCGTATATTTTTTTTCTTTTTCTTTGATGGCAATTACCTATAACTATTATAACAGTGTCGAGTATAATATAATAACATCAAGTTTCTGAAATGTACCCAGCTTGTCACGTTACGTCTTTATAAAATGGTGGCCATTCTTCCAAAACCTTCTATGAACTTTTGCTGTCAACTTAAAAAGTCACGATACACGTATTTATTTCATATCGCTTCACTTATACGCGTTAATGAAACTATATTGTACAATACACCAGAATTAAACAGTATAATTAATGATAACATAATATTATGAAAATGAAATAAAAGCAGTCACTTATGTAAGTTGGGAAGAAAAGATTGCGTGTAATTTGTTTTAACATCAACTGTCAACATCAAGAAAAACAGATTTACATAGCTGCCAGTTTCATATAGGCTTTCATAGTTGGCAGCTTCATCTTGAACAAGTAGGATACGAAGAATTAAATGCTATATAATCAACAAATTCATAGGAATGCCACAACGGTTAATGACATCATTTCTCGACGTCACCTGCCCTAACTGTATTTTACACACACTGTATCATCAATTACGACAAACGCTCGCTGCACTTTCTTTACACATACATTTCTTATCTACACAACAGAACAACAAAAAAAATTATGTCTCACTGCTGAGCTGGGACCCGTTTCTAGAGGACTGAAGATTAATCCACCATGCCTCTCTAAGATGGATTAACGAGACTCCCAAACTCGGAATAAATACCAGAAGGCCGTACATATATGTATTTATTCGACAGTACATATATGTATTATACGAGGCGGGAATCGAACCCGTGACTATTGACTCTGATTCTTACTTCGCTAATGAACCATTTAAGTCGGCGTTCGGAAAATAATGCATACAAGGATAAAAATGATATAGATATATAATAAAAAAATAGTAGGAAAGTTAAATGGTTTTTGCAATTTATTTATGCGTAATTAAAAATCTTGCTTCAGACCATCATATACCTTGCGCGCTCCTAAAGCGCATCCATATACTCTGATTAGATAATACAGTTTTATAAATGCAGTTTTTGTCAGCCGTCCTAAACAGATCATCTAACCGTCGGTTATCCCACACTAAGTTTGCGGAAACAGTGTCTATTCCAGAACTTGTCTCTCCGACGGTTGTCGAGTCGATCTGACTCGACAACCGTCGCACCATCCTGCCAATCTCTCTTTTTTGTGGGATAGGGAGACAAGCGAGCAAGCATATCATCTGTTGGAAAGCAATTAACGCCGCCCATATATATTTGCGATATCAGACTCATCACAGTTGTGTTGCCGGACTTCAACCCTTTCCTGCCGGGGTATAGATTTTTCACGAATTTTCTCGCTTTAATTGTATTCTATTAAATTATTGACATAAAGAAAGGTATAGATATTTTTTAGAGTTTTATTATAGCTAGAAGTACTATTTCTATTACCTAGACTTATGAGTACTGTCAGGTAATAACCATGTAATCACAATGTTAGGAACTTCAGAACAAAACTAATGAGATCAAATATTGAACTAGTAACATAAACAACATAACATATTTATTAATTGAGGAGACAATCATGCTAAATAATCAATAATATTCTATTTATAACATTTTTACGAATACACAGCAAAGCAAAGTGACTAAATGTCCAACGTGTTGTAACTTGCTGCTCTAATCACACGCGGTAATTCAAAAAGTGCGTTTTGATTGTCTTACGCAAACAGTGCTCTTAAGGATCGTTAGATTTATAAGCACAAAGTGTTTTCATAGACAAAAAAGAAGGTGGTACTTATTAGAAGCGTCAGGAGGGAAAGGGTTAAGATATGAGAAGACTTGTTTTTCTCTTTAGCCTATGCGTCTATCACAGACGATTCACGAATAATGTCTTCGAGGCAACTTGTTTTATGGTCAATATTAACATATTTTATCAGATTAAGCTATATTAAAAAATATTTCAAGTCATTATAATATAAAATTTTGTAACTAAATATAAATTAGAATCATATAGATTTTTTTAGCACGATGATCTAGCCATAAGACTCCTAATTATAAGTTCTAGTGCACTTTGAGAGACATCAGTAAATTAAACCAAAATTTTTATGAAGAAAAAATATCTGCAAAATGAAATAGCAAGGGGTTTTTGTATTTATATTGTAGGGCACTAATTTATATTTAATATGTACATTATATGAAAACTATTAAATTGATTTTAATATAATAATTGTGCATAAACTATATGATAGAATCATAATACAGTTTATTATAAGAAAAAATATGTTACTGTGTTTTGTGGAGTAAACGCAGGAATCTGGAGGTTCATCGCCTTTACATTTCCTTTAATTCCACCTTCTCCCCTCATATATTTCTGAATGTCAACGAGAGGCCAAATTCCTTTTTCTTGTCATATAAAAATAGATTTTTTATTTATTTATATATAGATCTGGCTGAAACATCGGCCGAGATTTTATTATAAAAATGTATCAATATCAATTAATATCAGCCCGCGGCAGTCCACTGCTGGACATAGCTCAATCTTCGGCTACACGCATCCAGTTTCTGCCAGCCGCCTTGCGCAGATCGTTGTTCCATCTAGCAGGGGCGTCCCACACTACGTTTGCCGAGTCGCGGTCTCCACTCCAGCACTCGTCTACTCCAATGATTGTCGGTTCTCCGACAAACGTGTCCAGCCCATTGCTAATTCAGTCTGCTAACTTGAAGAGCTATGTCGGTGACTCTTTGTTCTCCAGCAAATTTCTTCATTTCGAATTCTATCTACCAGAGAAACCCCAAGCGTAGCTCTCTCCATAGCCCTCTGGGCGACTTTGAGCTTGTCGAGGAGACGGACTGTCAGTTCCCACGTTTCGGCACCGTAACAGATATATACTATATATAGACCATAAAAATGTATACACCGTATAAATATGTATACACTTTAACTAATAGTCTACTATATTACAATCTCGATCTTGAAGATATAAGCGGCTTCCGAGATCTCATAAAATATTGGCGTCAGACATTATAATTTATGGTGGTCTTTGTGCGAGTTTAGGGCGAAACTTTTTAATGACCACAGCTTTACGACCGACCTCACGGTGACTGCTTGTGAGTCATTGAAGAATATATTATTATTATGGATTGGAGAATAATTTCACCGCGGTTCTCTCAGTTCTGTTCACTCATGGGTACAAATGGTCGACATCTAACCGTAATTCTTTAATTTTCTTTCACTCTGCACTCCTTGCCCAAACGAATATTAAATATACGTAGCTTTAGTATTTTTAACCTTGGAGAGTTAGGGTAAAACGGTAATAACATCTTAATCGACCCAAGTCAACCTCACCTGCACGTGCTTCGCCGGCGGTACCCAAGCGGGTACCGGGTGCTCCCTGCTAGATAACAAACGAGGCTCTGGCTACCGAGCAATGGCGGTATAACCATACACGCGACCGGGAAGCCGGTCCGAAGAGGCTTCAGCGAACCTTGGAGTCTAAATAACTCCAGAAAAATGTATGGTGCGGAAGGTAACGGGAAACCTGTGCACTAAATTCTCAAGAAAATTACCATGAACGCCACGAAGAGTAAAAAGGGAGTTTGTCATAAAATGGAAGAGCCTTACGAACCGCTGGGTGAAGTCTGGTGATCACGATCTTTAAACATGATGGATCGACGAGAGAAAGAAAGTACCTTTAATATTGTATCACCTTTGTAATTTAAATTATAAAACCGTAAATTTATATGGACAGTCAAAAGTTTTACTTAGCTAAGATCCGCGACAAGCAAAACAATAACAGAAAATTAATAATGTGTGTTTTTCCGTTGGGTTTAGTGGATTTATTTTCAGGTATAGTAGACTCTACGGTAGACAACCGAAAAGTCCTCGTGTTGTCCTCGTCCGAAGATGCCTCGTGTTGGGGCGAAACACGTGTCGTTTACAAGATGGAAAAGTGATAATGTGTGTTTAGTGTTGTGTGTAGTGGTTGGTGGGTGGAGAGTTGATGGCCGATTTTCGGTAAGTTTTTAGTTTAAGTTCCAAATAAATCCACTAAACTCAACGGATAAACACACATTATTAATTTTCTGTTATTGTTTTGCTTGTCGCGGATCTTAGCTAAGTAAAACTTTTGACTGTCCATATAGTGATGGATTTCCGCAAAGTGACGCCTGACTCCATTAATAACCGTAAATTTGTAAATCAATTGTAATTTGTGTCAAAGAAATAAATTTAAATATACCAAATCTCTCACCCCTCCATGCGCGCAATGTTTATAAAGAGGTAAAGAGTTTTCTTCACGTATTAATATATCCGTCATAGACGACCAATTGGCTCAGTGGCACCCCCCCCCCCCCACAGAGTCGATGGTAGCGGATTCGATCCCCGCATCAGATAAATATATTATGTATGGCCTACAGATATTTATTCCGAGTCTGGTAACCCCGCCAATCCGCATTGCACAAGCGTGCTGGATTAAAATCCGTTCCTTCAGAAATGGAGAGGCTCGTGCTCAGCAGTGGGACATACTATATAGGCTAAAATAATAATATATCCGAACAAGAGAGACAGAAGAGAGATGCTTTTGAAATGTGGTGCTGGACGCGAATGCTCTAGATACCGTGGACGACCAAACGTACCAATGTATCTATTCTCCTCCAACTCAGCACTAAGACCCAACTGTCCACCGTCTGTCTGCAAACGAGTAAGCGAGTCGCCAAATAGAAATCAATCAATGACACTCATAGATATCTTTTACATCCTATTTGTTCCGTGATATAACTAAGGACTTAAAGGAGTTAAATTTGGAGCGGGGCCCTCCGTCCGCAGAGTCAATGGTCGCGGGTTCAATCCCCGCATTGGAATAAATATATGAATCGATCACAAATATTTATTCCGAGTCGGGTAATCCCGCTAATACGTATTGGACAAGCTTGGTGGGTTTAACGTCCGTTCCTTCAGAAATGGAGAGGCCCGTTCTCAGCAGTGGGATATATATGGGCTGTTAAAAATAAAATTGTAGATAGGCGCACTTTTTTGCGATACTCTGATGACTGTACTACTAGATTATCATCTGTATTACAGATTTCCACACCTTCAAACTCTTATATTACTAATACTTAATCGATTTCGGTAAGAGTAAAAAATTAAAAAGTCAAAAAACGCCGATATATTGTATTTATACCACCCAACCGTGTTAATTATATGTCATATTAAATTAAATTAATTTTACTAATTGTGTTACCGGTTATCCAACAGTGTGGAACTGCTTTTTTACTCTATAGGGCGAGTTATTTTGGACTTAAAATGCAATCGAAACATTTAAAATTCCAATTTAATTAACTATAATGATCAACTGAATGTACAAAAATCATTAAAAACTTGATGTCTTTGTGTAGCAGCACCACTGTGTAAAGTTTCTGTTAAAAGGAGTGATGGGACTATAGATTTTCCACGAGTATCGACTATCGACATTCGTAAAACAGCAATTTTACGCATATTAGATTATTTAAATAATTAGATTAGATTAATTGATTATAATTCAAATTTTAGTTTTTAAGTATATATATTTTTTTCTGAAATTCTGAAGTAATTCATTAAGAAAAGATACAAATATTACTAGAAACGTAACAGCACTGTTGGACGTTTACCTCCCTGAAAGTTGAGATTTGTTACCGTATGTATTATCCCCCATATAGACAATATTGACATAGACTAGGACTCATTTTTCCCCATGGGCGTGGGTTTTACTGTGGGCAGAGAGCATGCGAAGTACGGAAGGACGGTTCACAATTAAGAGTGACCGATGATAAGCAGTAGAGTGTTAATGTTGTGTTGATCAATAAATTATGTATAATTATCGATCAAAACAGCAAAATAATAATAAATTCCACGGGCATAATTGGGCGTTTGAAAAACACTCATTATTTATGTAAAAAAAGTATCGATATTTTAACTCCTCTCAATTTTGTTCCAGCCCTATGCACCAGTGTAGTATTTATCTTCAGACGCCGCCAGCCCATCTCGGAGCATAAGACGTCTGACAGTTAAACTGTACCTTTTGGAAATATTTGGGTAGAGCGTGTAAAAAGTGACGTAATATGAGTATATTTAAATAAAAATGCGTGTAATGCGCTGTTCCACATATGTCGCTTAAAAGATTAACATGACAACCAGTAACATGAAAGAGAAGGATATCTGTGGAGTTTCTTTCGTCGTTTTTTCACTGCTCTGGGAAACCTCATCGAGATACGGTATCAGAAACTAGATTATTAACAGACTGATATCCAACAAATGAAAAATAATTTTTCATATCAAAGAAATAAAGATTTTTTATTAAAGAAGACTACCAATATATTGCTAGAATACTTATTAGAATACCTTCCAATTAAGATAATACAGTTCGTGATAAAAAAATATGGTTCACATACATTGTAGGCCAATCATAAAATCGAATCAACGATTTAAACGTTACCAATTGAGCTATTTCTGTATACAGTGGTTTAACTATGGTACCTTTAGTGGCAGGCTCAATGGGGAAAAACCTTGCCCTGACAGACTATCAGCGTTAAGTTGTATAATAATATATATATTTATGGGCTAGGGAGGGAAGGTTGCTTACCACAACTATTCTACACAAAATATACAAAAATATAGAAATACAGAAGAAGAGTGAGAAAGTGAGTAAGGGAAAGTGAGAGAGAGAGTGCTCTATATAGTGCGCAAAAGTAAGTACTGGTAACATAGAAGTTCTGAGGTAGTTTACCTATAGAACTTCACTGAACAGCATTCAAACAAACACTTTCATTTCTTTAAGTACTATGACGTGCCAATCGTACTGCTTAAGGCGACACACGAGATCTTTAGGGGGTTTTATCTTCGATGTAATTGAAATTCTTCCAAGTGAAATTAATTTATTTTTCTATTCACTGTACATTTATATGTTAATCATACTTTATTCACACTTTATCAATTTACACTTTATATTTTATATCTCAATTTCTTATGCCGGACGGGTGACATGTCTATCGAAAGACGTCAGTCGAACTAAGCTTTTTGTTTTTATACATACATACATACATATCGTCACGCCTGTCTCCTGTAAGGGTAGGCAGAGACCACAGATCTCCATCTGCAACGATCTCGGCATACTTCCCTTGCTTCCTCCACACTCATTATTCTCCTCATGCAAGCCCGCTGGTTGAGGGTACTCTTGACCTGGCCTTTCTTAAAAAGTTCAGCAATTTGGTCGAGGTACGTTTTTCGTGGTCTTCCCCTTCCGGCCCTTCCATCCACATTCGTCATCCATCCTCTCTATATGTCCAAACCATCTAAGCATCCCTTTTTCTACTTTTGTCACAACACGTTCTTTTACTCCACATTGCTCTCTTATATCTTCATTTCTTATTCTATCATTCAAGGTACTACAACATAGTGGTAAGGTACCACACATACTTCTTAATGCTCTCATTTCCACCGCATTCAGTCTGCTTTCATGCTTCTTCTGCCAAACCCAACTTTCACTACCGTATATTAGCGTCGGAACAAGCACCACCTGATGAACCGCCAGTCGGATCGTTTTAGACACATTCTGACTTTTCATAAAGGAGTGCAGGGCTCCGTTAACCTGATTACCAGCTTTCACTCGTCTTTCAATGTCTCCTTCACATTTTCCACCTCTTGTAAACAGTGACCCCAAATATATAAACTCATTCACTTGCTCAACTTTATCTCCTGCAATCAGCACCTCACACTGCGTCCAAGTGTCTTCCCTTTCAAAAACCATCACTTTCGTCTTACTAACATTCATCTTCATTCCTTTCCTTTCTAACACTCCATGCATTATGTTCATCATCTCCTGCAACTCTTTTTCCGACGAAGCTAGCAGCACGTGATCGTCAGCATATAAGAGGCATTTGATGAGTACTCCATTCATTCTTAAGCCACACTAACTCTCTTTCAGGTCTGTCAGGCAACTATCCATGAAAAGGTTGAAAAGCCACGGTGACGGTACACATCCCTGTCTAACACCTTTATAGATATCAAACCAGTCTGTGTAAGCCCCGTTTATTCTGATACACGCACTGGACTTCTCGTAGAGAGACTTCAGCGCTTGAATCATCTTCCTACCCACCCCAAACGTAGATAGTGCCGACGACAGTTCATTCCTTATCACTCTATCGTAGTCCTTTTCCAAGTCTATGAAGGGGCAGAATACCTTTTTATAAAACAAATTATTCCTTTTTTTTTTAATTTAAATTTCAAAATTACGAATTTGGAAAGAAGTAATGTTATATAAAAAGTTTTAATACATTAGTGTTACATTTATCAATGTATCACTACAGTAGGTACATAGTAGCGCGTGTCGATAAAAGCTACCATTATAAATGATTATCAGAAATCGGTACCATTGTTTTTGAATGTCGTCCGTTGTAACTTAATAAAACATGCCATGTGAAGTGTTTCCACATTGTCCTATTAGTAATATTGGATGTTTCTCAAATAACTGGCAAGTTATGTTTAATAATATCAGTGTAGCGGAGCGTATGATTTACATAAAACGGAATAATGTTTGAGAGAAACCGTAAACACGCTTGAGAATGTTGGCGAATGTTAACGAAGAATTATTGGATGTTCCAAACTAAATGATACAGTTTACAGTTGACAGTAAGCGAAGCTACCGTAGACGTAATAAGAACTGTTTGTTTACATAAATTAAAGAACTATTGAGCCAATAAAATGTTATACGTTCCCGAAATGTGATGTGGCATAAAGGAAGATCGTTTTTTTTTTTTTAAAGAAGTATAGCAATGTTTCTGATATTACTAGAATTATTGTTAACCATTCCAACTAAGCTAATAATGCTTGTGCAAGGATATGGTTCACATCAATAGTCCAGTGGAAGATACGAATTCGCGACGTTCAGATCGTAAGGCCGAAGCTTACCAGCTGAGTTATTGCTGCTTAACTATATATACTTTATTCTATCATAGCAGGCAAACGAGCATGCAGGTCATCTGGTTGTAAGTGATCACCGCCGTCCATAGAAAGCCGCAATGCTGGAGTTGTCTCAAATGCGTTTTGTGAACACATACGCTCTTCTCTTGAAAATACCCCTATGTCGTATTTATTTGAGTATTTTCATCTATTCATTTATTTTAGATATACACAATAACAAGTTAACAAGAAATACCTACATACCTATAAATCAAGAATAGAATTGGCCGGCTCGCCCGGGGAAGTACCACATTCCACAGAGAACCGGCGTCTGAGTGGTAGCTTAGCTACCGCGCTTTGCATGGTGAGCGGTTGAGTTCCGGAGGCCCAACACCCTCCCCCTTCCCCCTCCTACCCCCTTAATGACACTTTCCTTAAAGGTCGGCAACGCTTCCGCACTGCCTATAACGCTGCCGAAGTCTATGGGCGGCGTTGATTGCTTTCCATCAGGTGACACGCCTGCTCGTTTGCCTTCCTATCCTAAAAAAAAGATGTACACAAAATTTATAAATAAATTTATAACTAAGCATGAGTATGAATTGTCTAAACAAAACACTTAAATTATTAAAAACAAAACTAAATAAAATAAAATCTTTTATAACCCTTAAGACCCTTAATATGTATTACAGTTAACAAGTTGCCAAAAATATTGTGCACAGAATACTACTATGACGAAAGGGAGTTTTTTATTTTTTTTTAAATTTAATTGAATAATTATAAATGAAAGAGTTTCTCACTTGCAGATACGTAAGGACGTCTGCAATACGAGAAGGACTATAGATGCGTTATTGGCCTTTCTTGAGGGCATAGGTTTAATAAATATCTGTAGATAAATAATATGATTATTTATTTCGATGCGATATACATGTGTATGTATATCAAGCGCGCTCAAAGACAGCTCAAAGGCGTGTCGCCTGATGGAAAGCAATCAACGCCGCCCATAGACAACCGCGACACCGCAGGAATCGCGGAAGCGTTGCCAGCCTTTCAGGTATGTGTAGGCTTGTATTTTGAAGGTGCCAATGTCATATCGGTTCGGAAAGACCGCCAAAGGTAGTTGGTTCCACAGAGTGGTGGTGGTGTGTGGAAAGAAGTATCGAAAGAAGCGCACCGTAGTAGATCACCACTCATCCAGATAGTGAGGATGATACTTTTCTTTACGGCGAGTTGTACGGTTGAGGAGTTAATTTACTACGGCGATTAAAATTGCTCCTTGTTGGCAAATGTTTTTATAGGATATTAATAAATTTTTAAATATGTAACTATTAATTAATTTAATATTTTGGTCATTATGTTGGTTAGTTTAACCGGGCATTTCTCGCTGTAATACCGCAGTGCTTGTGTTAGGGTTTTATGTATTGTCTCAATAAATATACACACATATGTATAATAACTCAATAAAACATTAATTGCATATGAATTACATAAATAAACATTGAAACAATACATTATATGAAATTGCACTTGAGTCTTGGAATGTTATTATTAGATTTATGTTCGTAAATACATGTATTTTATTATGGCGTAACAACAATAAAATACAATAGACATTTGTAATTTATAGTTATACAAATATCGATACAGTATTACGTTATCGCATCTCGTATAATATCATCTCGGAGTACAACAAGCAATTGTTTAAATTACAATAATTATTTTATTCTCGCATCGTAACATATTTAATCTAACTCGGCCACAAACGTTTGGATAATGCGGTTTATTAATTATTTTTTATGAGATAGGAAGGCAAACGAACAGGCGTGTCATCTGATGGAAGGCAATCAACGCCGCCCATAGACATCCGCAGCGCTATAGGCAGTGCGGATGCATTGCCGACCTTTAAGGAAAGAATCATTATGGGGTGGTAGGGGGAAGGGGGCGCTGTTGGGCCTCCGGAACTCAGCCGGAACCGTAGAAAGCGCGGTAGCTAAGCTACCTCTCGGACGCTGGTTTTCTGCGGGAGTGTGATACTTCCTCGGGCGAGCTTTTCTTTGCTTTTTATTATATAGAGGCCAAAAAGGTGATGAAGCAGATTAACAAGGAGGTCTATAGACCAACTACATCACGTGCAAGAGGCTCTTCGTCTGAAAATACCCCATTGACAAGGCGAAACTCCTTCACGACAACGCCAGGGCCCATCTTGTATAAGTCGTTAAAGCCGTACTCCAAGAGGTCTAATAGGAGGTCCTTCAGCATCCGCTACCAAAGCAACAATAAATCGTAGAATAAAAGTATATGAATGTAGAATTTTCAGGTTTTCTGAAAAATAGCACACATCGAGCAAACGTATTCCTTAATTACTAACTAAACTAGCACTAAACCGTCCGCGGAAGTTATATTAGCAGCGTTAGGGCTCGCCGATCGTTAAACGGAACTAGAGAGTGCCAATCAGAACACGATGGCTCGTAAAAAGCGTGAAATAAACCACTTTAAATTAATGTTCGTTCCAGAGTTTGCATAAGGTGGATCCCTACGTTCCGATGAAACTTAATTTACTAACTTTATATCGGAGCTAGCGCAGTTTAATCACGAAAACGTACGGATAGTAAGCAAGTTATACGAAGTCGCATAAAACTCTGCCGTAAACGCTGCATTCACTTACTTTTATTACAAGTAGCTACTGCGTACCGGATGTTTCGTCGAAAATCGCTCGCTTATAACTCAATATTGTGGTGTTATTCCAATTGGAGAAATTATTAAAGGAATAAGAAGCTTTGCAGTAACAGTGTTGTCTTTGTTTACAACATGTTTTAAAGAAATTAAATTCTTTGTCACGATAGACTTTTTTAGTGTAGACAGTCTAACACGAAAACAACGTTACATCCACTAACTTTTATTGCGTATAGCGACTGCGTACCGGATGTTTCGTCGAAAATCGCTCGCTTATAACTACTCGATATTGTGGTGTTATTCGAATTGAAGAAATTATTAAAGGAATAAGAAGCTGTGCAGTAACAGTGTTGTCTTTGTTTACAATATGTTTTAAAGAAATTAAATTCTTTGTCAAGATATAAGTTTTTAGCGTAGACAGTCTAACACGAAAACAACGTTACATCCACTAACTTTTATTGCGTATAGCGACTGCGTACCGGATGTTTCGTCGAAAATCGCTCGCTTATAACTCGATATTGTAGTGTTATTCGAATTGAAGAAATTATTAAAGGAATAAGAAGTTTTGCAGTAACAGTGTTGTCTTTTTTTACAATATGTTTTAAAGAAATTAAATTCTTTGTCACGATAGACGTTTTTAGCGTAGACAGTCGGACATGAAAACAATCTTACGTCCACTAAATTTTATTGCGTATAGCTACTGTGTACCAGTTGTTAGGTCGAAATTCGCTTCGAAGACGAAACTCAATATTGTCGTGTTATTCGAATTGTAGAAATTATCATTCTTTTTCATTATACGTTTTTTTATCGTTATCACATTATTATCTTATACCACAATCACGCAATATTTCCTACAATTATCATAAATTTAGTTTTAGTATTGCATTATATGTAAGTACTAAATAAATAAAATGAAAATAAAGTGTTTTCCACATATAGCGCCAGACTAGGATTTCTATTGTAATGATTGCCGTCATAAATATACAAATTAAAAGTACAAACATGCAAACATGAAATAAATATCTGTAGGCTATACAAATATTTATCATGATGTAGGAATCTAACCTACGACCCTTGCCTCAGTAGCGTTGATAACATATATATCATCACTGCGCCATTTGGGTCATAAAATAGTAAGATAACGTACATATTCCTTTAAGAGATTATCTTCTATGTTTGAATACTCAAAGTCCAAAGCCATCTTTCATCTTTAGTATGAACGGTGCATTTTCACTGAAACTACAATACAATACTTTCGACGCACAACTATTCTGTGGGAACAACTACCTTCAGGTCTATTTTCGAGCCAATACGACATTGGAACCTTCATAAAAAAAACCTACATGTGTATCAAAATCCAGCAACGCATCTACAATGCCTATGGTGTTGTAGATGTCTTTCTATGGACAGCGTTGATCACTTTCCATTGCCCGACACTTTTGCTCATTTGATTTCCTTTGAAACTTTGACGTCTAAAACTCTAAATCTAATGGAAACTTGGGGCGTAAATATAAAAAGAGATAATATGAAGCTATCCTAACATTTCCTTTGTGTGTGAGTCCAAGAATCAGATGCGGAAAAACAAATAATCGTTCCCGTTATTCATCGTTCCCGATAAACATATGTGGGGAATAATAATTCTATATATCCCTCGTAAACGTGAATCTTTCATAGCGTGCACATTTAGTACGAGATACTGAAGAGCGAGTTAACAATTTGGAATCATTTCAATAGTGCAAATAACGTTGTTGATACCTGAAAATATAAAGTGATTTCACGTTATTTTATTGTCATAGATTATCTTACACGTGTAGGTATGTAATTGCGCGGTGAATAATACTAACTAATATAGAAACAAAGCGAATTATTCTTGAAAGCGAATATTATTGAAAAATTGGAAGATGAAATAGAATTGCAGAATTAGAAATAAATATAATAATAAAGTTGGAATCAACTTTATTATTATATTTATTTATTATTACTATTAGGGGAAAGTGGGGGAATTGGGAAACGTGGGTAATTGGTCACAGTTAGATAAGTAATACTTCCCCCAACACTACATTATCCCGCACCTACTCAAGGCAAGCATCTAGCATCCCTTAGTCCGTACGCAAAAGTGAAAGGGTATGATATATTACTACATTATTATATTTATATTTAGTTTTATTCCTTGTTTTAAAGTAGTAGTTAAGATTGAAATCCTGTTTCTGCGACTGAACATCCATTAGAACTTTGTACAAACTCAAACAAATGTTAAAAACATACTACAAAAACAAAATATACAAAATAATAAACAATGTCAGTGAGACATCGACTTATTATTTTATAACACCACTAGCTATAAATTCTTATCATGTTTTTATGTATTATTATATTAGATGTTGAAAACTTTATCAAAATTAAGGTGCAGAGAGTTAACTCTCACATGTATATATAGAAAAAAATATATACAGATTATCATGGTGACATTATAAGTAAATAAAACGTAGATCGTTAGTTAAGAAGGACGGCGTGCGCGAAATGATCTTCTATATTGAATGAAGATTACTTCAGTATAAAAATAAAATCTCACCGACGTCCAAATAGATCCTGCGAGGTTTTCGTGACGTGGCTTTAATATTGTTATTACCTTTGCTATGATCAACGATCTCTATGGTATATCAACCGTTGCTATGGAAAACAATTTTCGTTTTATATAATAATGCGGTGGGTATTCTGTTCTTTTCTTTCCTTTAATCCTTTTTCCTCTTTCATTACTTCTTTCTTTCCCTTTCATTAAAAAGGAAGACGTATTTCTTCAATTTCCCCGTATTTTTTCTCCTATTATTCACATTTACACAAGGTAGGCAACCAATCTGTAGTACCCTTAGTACTGCAGATATTCGTGTACAATGGTGATTGGTTATCACCAGGTGATCATTACTTATCATCACTTGCTCGTTTGCCTGTCTCGTCCATATAAAAAAAAAAACAAAACTTATTTAGCACATCACATGTCCCAATATTCATACCATAAGAACAATGCTTCTGCGAAAAAGTAATGGACGACCATGACGGGTGGGTGTCATAAAGGGTTATAATTTACATTGTCAAACAAGT
Organism: Baronia brevicornis; assembly: GCA_031353405.1. Classification (NCBI taxonomy): domain Eukaryota; kingdom Metazoa; phylum Arthropoda; class Insecta; order Lepidoptera; family Papilionidae; genus Baronia; species Baronia brevicornis. The sequence goes on from JASFAT010000962.1 coordinate 239,224, forward strand.
CAGTCAGGGCAAGGGTTGGCAATTTCCAAATGTAATATTTTAAAAAGCAACATATCGACGAAAAAAAGCGAAAACGCTGCAAACGACACAGATGTCAATGATCTTTAATTGTATTTCCCGATCAAAAAAAAACATTGTGTCAAATGTTCTGAGTCTCGCAGCTCTGCAATCAATAGATACAACTTTTTCAGAAATCTTAGAAGTATTTTTGGCTCTGGTGTTAAGTGACGTTTGCGCTTTTTGCGTCAGTACAAAACTGTGAATATTGAAAAATGAAATAATTCTGTGGTTTTACAAATAAAAATATATAAATAAATATATTATGTCTATATCTGTATTTTAGTTTTTTTTGCTGTGCAGTTTCCAGTGTAGAAAAGGATTATCCCATTTCTTTTTGGGTGTCATACGAAATGACTTTTGGAGTGAATTCCAGTAGATAGACAATAACAAATACCATCTACCAGAAAAAAACTACGATCACAAATTCGCCCGTTAAACAGAGGAATTACGACAACAATCCTCTTCTTTCCACCCATCATTACTCTGTGAAACTAGCTATCTTAAACGGAATTCCCAAACAAACACGACACTTAAAAAACAATGCATCTGCAATGCACAAATCTCACAACTCTCATTTACTGGCGATATTATTGCAATGCCTCTGGGTAGCATTGATTGCTTTACATCAGGCTAAAATAAACGTAAAAAATGTAAAGTTATGTTAATATAATGTTAAATCTAGTCTCATCTTATCTTGATATTCTGTGTAACAAATTAGTATCTGATATTAAAATCAAATATTGTTAATTAATGAATAAATTTTATTTCACACCCCTAATATAATATCGAACTTATAAATATTACAGTAAGATTGGCAACCCTGGTGCAGATGCAGTAAGTATTGTTCATACAGAAGCATCTTTGCGATCGCAATAAAATGACTCTCGAATACCACATCCGATCGTAAGATACAGAACATGATGGATCGTTCACACAATTGGATAAAATAATAATGTATAATAATTCAGTCCTTATTATCTGAGGTAGTTTGCCTAAATAAAAGTAGTGGTAATATATGAAGATAAGATATTTTAATTGGCAAATTGTAAAGAAAAAAATATTATATAATATATTAAAAAAAAACGACACTTTCGCAAAACCAAGCAGATAAATGTGATTATTCGCGTAATGAAATTATTTATATTATTTAAGTAAATAAATAATAATTAATAGTGATATAGCAGTGATAAAAATATCTGCAATTCAGTATTGTGTTATCAACACATAAATATTTTGACGAATATTATCCAAATTCATAGAACAAAACTCACTTTATTAAATCGTTCCAAGAAATTTTACTTGATTCATATAGTAGTTATGAAATACGAATTTCCTTTTCTTTGACTGTAGCAGATTTAAAAACCCGCTGTACATAAGACCAGCAAGTAAAAAGTGTGGTGTACGAAGAAACATAATATGTGGAGGGCTGGAAATCGAGATTCAAACGCAAATAATGGAAAAGAGAAACATAATGAACATGGAATAATTTTATTCCTTGCAACTAAAATTTCTATTGTATAGTTTATCCTTAAAACCATTCCTGTTGAGTTCGAAAACCAATATTTGACCTACTGACGACTGAAATAGTGTAGTCGCGAAATATAATCCTTACTGACTCAAGGGTCAAGGGTTTCTTATGCCGCATCAGGTAAAATATTTGAATGACCTACAGAAATTTATTTTCAATGTGGGTTTTTGTTATTTATGTATTTATGATAAGCCCTACGGCACAAAGAAATGTGATGCTATGATTGTAAATCATTTTATATTTGGAATTATTACATTGACCTTATTTACTTGCATTTATTTTACGAAAAGTTTTTGGTAAGGCCTTTGAGAAAAGACTGTATAGTCTGACATTAAAAATAAATATGATGATAGATTTAAGGATACTATTTGTAAGATATACACTTCCATACATGTATAAAAGAATTGTAAAATTACTTGCGAATTGGCAGTCGAAAACTCTCAATTAATTCGTTTAACTATAGTGGTTCTTCAACATAAAACAACCAATAAAAAATATTTAACGTGGTTCAAGTCATATTCGATGTTACGTACAGAAAAAGCACCGATAAAACTAAAAGACCAGCTCGACAAGGGATAGCCTCACTCTCACAGGATATCGGCGTAAAGTGGTAGCATTTTAAAGTCATCTTAAATGACTTTTTAAGTTGACTGAAAAAGTCCATAGAAGGTTTTGGCCATCATTTTACCAAGACGTAACGTGAGAAGCTGACTAGTTACATTAAGTTACAAGAAATTTGATATTATTGTATTTTACTTGAACCTGGCATAAAAGTTTTAACTAATTTCCATCAAAGAAAAGAAAAAATTAGCAAATTAAAAAAAGCTCTCTGATTTTCAACGCATTTTCCTCGCTATTAAAAGAGTATATTTTCGAAGTTTTTATAAATTGACTTTAAAGAAATGTTTTTTAACAAGTTAAAGACGGCGCAGTTTTCCATGTTTCGCGTCATTGGACGGCAGCAAAAATCGTACATTGCTTTATCTGGCGGCGCTTTGCACAAAATGTTGTTTACCAAAACTTGTGTTTATTTTAAAACAAATAAATATGTAAACATCTTGACTGTATTATAGCTTACTTATTATTTAAAAAAAAATATTTTTAACCACAAAGTTTTTTTATCTAACAAAATTAAATTTCAAAACTATAGCCGATGAGAGACACCGGTGGCACACGCCGTCAGATGCACCATTCGCGTATGAGCCACCGGTGGTACACGCCGTCCTTAACGTGTTAAACGTATTCAACATTGCATTTGGGTCGTGGCTGCAATAAACGAGATGTCGTACCGGAATCCCGTTGCATGGTCCCTTCACATGCGCCGATTGTACTGCCCAGCCCGCCAGCGAGGCGGTGTTCTTGCATTTTGAAGAAACACGCGTGCATGTTATCCCGCGCGCGTGTCCCACTTAACTCAACCAACGAACGGCCTGAATTCCATTTTAATCGTATCGAAATTTCTTTCCAGCGCTCAAGGTGAATTTCAAATGAATGTCGTCTTCGTTAACATTGTTTTAATTTATAAGAGTACTTTTCATTATTCGCTTCTTAGAATTTCGGAAATATTTATAATCTACGAGTATAACCTGCACATCGTTAACAATTTTATATGTACAATATTGAAATGAAAAAATTGTACATACATTGTACTACGGGAGAGAGGCGTATGTATGTATTACATACGCCTGTCTCTCGTAGGGGTAGGCAGAGACCACCGATACCAGATCTACGACGATCTCGGCATACTTCCCTTGCTTTCTCCATATTCATTATTTGCCTCATCAAGCTTGCCGGTTAATTTCTTAAAATTGTTTACACAAATATTGCATGGAATAAATAAGTCTAGACAATGAATTATATCATTGTCAACTGCTTGCGGCAATTCACTGTAAGAAGTTGACCTCCCCAAGATGCGCCACCTAGCTCAATCTTAGGCTTCATGCTCTTAAGAACTTAGATTAACCCACCATGCTGCTTGACATGAGGGTCCCCATATCTGGAAAAACCGACATTAACCCACCACACTGGTCCAATACGGATTATTAGGGGAGCAGACTTAGAATAAATATCCCATACACAATGTCCCACTGCTGGGCACGAGGCTCCCTATTTTTGGAGGAACCAACATTCAACCCACATTAACCCACCACGCTTGTCTAATGCGAATAGATGGGTTTCATATTCAGTATAAATATATGTAGGCGAGGATCGAACCTACGACCACTGACTCTGAGGCAGTAGCCTCGCCACTGACGCGATTGGTCGTCAAACTTGTCTCTTCCAATTGTTGTCGATTCTCGAAACAACGTGATTGAATTACAGCGGATTTTTTCGTTACGAATTATATCCAAAAAGAAACTCCAGGCTACTAATTATGGAGAGGTGTATTCCATAGTTCTCGGAGCGAATCTGACCTTATGAAGCAGACGGACTCTCAGTGTCTACATCTCCATTCATTTCGGGACAGAAAGTACTTGTAGATAATTAATTGAAAGTCTTTTTATTTCATATGGTACTAAATTCTACCACCATTATATTTTTCCTCTTACTCCAAAGTCCAAGGCACGCGATGTCTAGTGTGGCCCCACCACACTTGACAATGTGTCTTGGAACGTGTCTTGGACATTGACTTTAGTATGAACAGTTTACTGTCAAAGATATCTTGTTTATATTCATAGATGTAATGTGTGTTCAAAACACACATTACACCAATGTAAGCGAGTTAAAACTCCTTACATTATAATAAAAGATAGGGTGTTTATAAAAGCATTGTAACTCACTAGGGATGTCAGAGCTATGGCGATAAGTGAAAGATATAAAACTTTGTACGTTAGTTTACATTTTAAATAAAATATTTTGTATATTTTTAACTCGGGGTTCGAGTGTAATATGCCGTGTGAGCAAATAAAAAAAGGAGGCCAATGTATAACAGTGGAGTGTATAGAAACTCCAGTCCTAAAGTCCGTCTTGCTATGATTAATGGAGTCAGGCGTTACTTTGCGGAAATCCATTACTATGTGGACAGTTAAAACTTTTACTTAGCTAAGATCCACGACGAGCAAACAACAATAGAAATAATAGTAGACTCTACGGAAGACAAACGTTAATTAACGGTTGTCTTCCGTAGAGTCTACTATACCTAAAGATGAAGATGCCTCGTGTTCAGGCGAAACACGTGTCGTTTGCAAGGTGGAAAATTGGTAGTGTGTGTTTGGCGTTTTAGGTATGTATAGGCTTGTTTTTCGAAGTCTCCAATGTCGTAACAGTTCGGAAAGACTGCCGAGGGTAGCTGATTCCACAAACTAGTGGTGCGTGGAAAGAAGTTACGGGAGAAACGCACCGTAGTAGATCGCCACTCATCCAGATGGTGGGGATGAAATTTTTCTTTACGGCGAGTTGTGCGGTTGTGGAGTTCAGCGGCGGGAATTATTCCAAACAATTCCTCGGAGCACTCCCCATGATAGAAGCGGTAAAAAATGCTGAGAGATGAGACATCTCTCCGCAGCGCTAGAAAATCAAGCCGATCGGTGAGATCTTGGTCATCATATTGTTGTTTGCTTGTCGTAGATCTTAGCTAAGTAAAAGTTTTAACTGTCCACATCCGTCTTTATATTTTAATATGCATAAAGTTGAATATTTTTAAATCGAAATTTCTGAAGAAAATCGAAAATAAAAAAAAACAACAATAAAAATATATGAAACGCCATGTTTTATACGTAGATATATTTCGTTTATTTTTTACTATCGTAAATTTTATAGTCGTAAAAATATTCTGATAAAGAGATAACTACTTAAGTTATTTTAACATTTTTTTTTTAATTACAAAACCATATCATTGGCAGTGTGTGCATAACATACACGAAGGTATGACAAACGATTTCTTTTGTTAGGCGTGGTGCTCACACACCGGCGCTGGGCGATTTGTTTACGTTAAAATCACGCACGCGTGACCACACCAATACGATTATTTCCAAAACAACCATTTGCTGCGGAACACTACTGGGGATATGGAGGTGACCTTAAGCGTGGGACACAACAATATACTTCTAACTTCCTGTTAAGAATTTTTTTTTTCAAAGAACATACATTGGCAACCACAGATTTACATCTGCTCAGATCTCGGCTTCCTTGCTTCCTCCACACTCATCACTCTCTTCATGCAAGCTCGTCGTTTAAGGGTACTCTTGACCTGGCCATTCCTAAAAACTTCGACAATATGGTCAAGGTATGTTTTCTTTGGTCTTTTCCTACCGACCCTTCTACCTACATCCGCAACGAAAATTTCTTTTGCCAGTCTTTCTTTCATCGAATTTCTATGTACCCAAAACATCTAAGCCTTCTTTTTTTTAACTTTTGTCACGATTTCCTTTTCAAACACAAATATATTAAATACGAAATGTTTTGATGTCTTCTACGGCAATGCGTTTACGATGACATTTTCTGAAAAATGCAACTGTGGACTATGCCGTATACGTGTACATTTAATACTTTTTATCGTAGGACCAGGGGTCGTAATTTAAACTAGTTTATTACTACTAGTATCGCAGAACTACATAATTTTTTATAGGATAAGAGGACAAACGAGCAAGCGTGTCGCTTGATGGAAATTATAATATCGCAATTAAAGGTATGTAATAAATTAAAGTTTATATCGTTGACTTATCAATAAAACAAGAAAAATATAAAACGAATGTCAATTCAATTGTATATAAAGATATTGTCGATTATTCCTTTCATGTGAACGCTGCCTTATAATGCTGCCACATCGTTTTCCATTGATTTAAATTCATATTTATTGGGCAGCATCCGGAGCGAGTCGTTGGGATCGAACTTGTATTTACACCTTCAATGTACAAGTACGACCAGTTTTGTAAGATGTTTACAAAACTGGTCGTGGTGGTAGTGAAGGAGCGAGTGACCTGTAGGAGACAATTTAGTCATTTCACATGCCATAAATATCCCAATGCTGGGTACAGGCCTCTCCATTTCTGGAGATTCCGTAAACTGATCAGCGGGGTGCCTACAAAGACTCAGAAAAGACCTGTAAGTTATTCATATATTTATCCCGATACGGGAAACGTACCCGCGAGCGTTAACTTCGAAGGTGCTAGCTAGGCTATGAGTACATTTTTGTCAACAGTAGAAAGATAAATGATCAAGCTTGCATTTGATGAAATGCAAGCTTATATAACCATATAAACACATAATCATAAACATATAAACACCATAGGCATTGCAGTAGCGTTGCCGGTCTTCGAGAAATATGTAGATTTGTTTCATAAAGGTTCGGTTCGGTTCGTTCGGAAATACCGCTGAATGTAGATGTTTCTAAAAATGGTTTCTGGAAAAGAATTTTTCGGTAGAAACGGACCATATTAGGTCGCCACTAGTCCAGATGGTTTTAGTATGTACGAAGTGGAGTGTCGTAATGCCTCAGAAAAGTCGACCTACTCATGGTCCAGCTAAAAAACTACCCAACCATTTTTTATTAGAAGTTTTTGATATATATATATATATATATATATATATATATATATATATATATATATATATATATATATATATATATATATTAAAATACTTATTCCGATGCGGGAATCGAACCCGCGACCATTGACTTCGTGGCCGGAGGGCCCCGCCACTAAGCCAATCAGCTTAACTTTAGTACGTGTAAAATCTATAAAAATTTTATTGAATTATAAACCGATTACCGAATCTAAAGGAACGGCGATTCCTTTTGTCCCGATACATAAATAATAAAGATACAAGTTATAAAGTAAACCGATTTAAACGTCACATAAAAGTGTTCGTCGTATGTGGCCGCAAGGTGACGCTCGTAAATGCAAGGGTCGTTAATTTTAAGACTCGCTACCAAAAGACCGCCGGCCTTAAAGACGACAAATTTTAATAATTCATACATCCTTTGAACAAAGCGACGACACGGAACAACCGAGCCCTGTATAGCACTGAGTAAATCACTTTATTTTATAAGCCACGTTAGAACTTGTATTCGTGTTTTATCTATTTGTAAAGGTTAATGGGTGCACGCGAATATGTTTGAGTTTGGATAGCTCAATAAAAATTGTGTTATATTAAACATCAAACTGAAATCTCGCAAACTTATTCTACTATATTAGTCTTTCTCAAAGTGGGCGATAACGTCCCCTTGGCCCACAAGGGAACACCTACAGGGGGCGATAAAAGGACAGAGAAAATTAAAGTAGATTAAGGGATCACCCCTTAATCTACTTTAATTTTCTCTGTCCTTTTAGTTTGTTTGGTTGATTTTAGTCAATTAATTAAACTTATTAATTTAAAATGTTTTGGGCGTCGCTACAAAATAATTGATTCTCAAAGTGGGCGGTATACAAAATGAGTTTGAGGACCTCTTGGCTATATCTTGACTCTTAAAAATCGGAGAAGGATTAAGAGTCCAAGATATTATATATTGAAATGGACATGTAAAAATGTCCATTTTTACCGATCTTAACAAAGTAATTTGAATTGTCCAATTCAACTTACTTTGTTAAGATCGGCGAGTAAAAATAAGAATATAAAATTGTGTGTTTGCCAAGAAGTGTATAGAGAATTACGGCTGTTAGCAAATCCTCCAACACCTCGCCATGGTCAATAACATTGACAACGTCAAACGCACAATACCATTTTTCATCACAAACACAACTCCTTTCGCCTCGACACAAGACATCCTCAGGTGTAGTAGACTTTATGAAAGATTGACTTTAAGGTTAGTAATTCTCTATACACTTCTTCGTAAACACAATATTATTTTTTTGATTTGTATTCGCAGACTTTAGCAAAGTAAGTTTGATTGTGCATCTTTATAATGGAATTCCGTAAAGTAACGCCTGACTCCATCAATTATCTCAAACATCAACAAGACATGTATTTAAAAAAAAAATATTGATTGATTCGAAGATGTTAATGCTGGTAGCCTATTGGCTTTAACAGCTTTATCGTATTCAGGGCAAGAGAAAGCCCGCGGGCAAGGACAAAGGCAAGGAAAAAAATATTTGGATTCCAGTTCCTACATTGTCTATCGGATTGGTGAGTTAACAGCAAGCATTCGTATATGTCCACAGTTCAAGCCCCAAAATCGTATAAATAGACGGTCTACTTTTCGCAACGAAACATTCTAACGCGCAAAACAAGTTAAGTATAAAATTCACTAATTTCTTTTTAATTTCGTCTTCTTCCTCGAGTCAACAGGCACGCTGCTAGCCCAAAGGTTGGCCACTGACACCGCATCATCTGTTGTCATTTGCTGAGAAGGTGACAGGGAGCAGGATATAGACATACTTCCATCCAAGCATGATTCAATTCCTTATGCCTTAATGTATGTAGGATATTAAATCGACACAGGCGTTTACGACCGGACACGTGTGACGTATTTCGAACCGTATAAAATTTTGTCCCCAACTGTAAATCTTTTTGTGTGATGCTTGCAACTTAATTTTATACAGATCGACACACGGTCTACTAAGAACCGGTCTTTGCGTCATAATTTTGCTTTTTATATGACAACAATGAAAGCGAAAGGAATTGAAATAAAAATGACTGCATGAATGGTGATGTTATAATCATTATTCTTGAGGGAGGGATAAGTGCTTGCATGAGGAGTATTCAACTTCGTAATAATAACAATTTGTTCTTTTCACACATGGTTATACAAATATCTCATAACACTTAACACCAATAATTATTTTTAGTTTTAATAAGGCGCCATTTTGTTTGTATCATAAAGTTTGAGTTATTTATATTTTCGCATAATAACCTTAATTTTTTAGGGTCTATTCTTCTTAAAATCCTCGAATGAATCATTTTAAGGGTTAGATCGATCAATATCACAGACAGACGAAAAGAAGACAGAGAAAAGTGAGCAAATACAACTAGATATCATTCCGCTAGTGGGAAAAAACCTTTATCGTTAAATATTCAATGAGAAGTAAAGCCTTCAAGCAAGTGGATCTCCTGAAGCCCATCCATTAATTACGTCACACGAATTTTATAATTCATTGAGCCCCCCATCTTTATTACGTGTGGTCACTTTTGTAAGTCCTAGTATAATGTCGCATATTTTGCAATTTTAAATTCAGAAATTGTTAAATGAGAATAGCCATGCCAAAATCACGGGATATTAGCGGGTCGAGGTTTAGCAATTTAATTAAACATGAGGTATCACGGAGCTCAAAAGTCTCTTTGGCCTCCAGAACTCTACCGCTCACCGGACGAAGCGCGTTAGCTAAGCTACCACTCAGACGCCGGTTTTCTGCGGGAGTGTGGTACTTCTCTGGGCGAGCTATATTAAACAGTATTTAAACTGATTCCTTATTTATTTAATTATATTTTTTTGTCTTTTCACGATCGACTAGAATAATTATAGATAAGCTAAACCACCTTCAAACCAATCTTCTATGTTTCGCCCGCAGTTTGACTGGATAATAGCCGATCTACCGGTTGACCATCCCTGCTATACACAGTTATAAATTTTTTTGATATACATATATGCACCTGGAGAGACATTAAATATAGAAATAAATATCTTATCATTTTTAATTTTTTTTTAATTAAAAAGACCGTTTCTTTTAATATGTATATCGTAAGTTCTCACAATATGAACCATGGAAAAAGTGGGAAATTTACGAGCTAGCACTAATAGAGTATTGAAAGAGAACATTGTGTTATTTTATCGCGGGTTTTAATAGAGATTTAACAGGCGTGCCCTCTTCGAGTCGCTAGCGTCGAGCCGCGTTAAAAATAAATAAAACTTAAGTATTAAATAGAGGTCTTTAAAATTTAAGAACTTTCGAATTACGCGCGACGCTTTAAGCTCACACTGCGCTCCTTTAACAGTCTCCCTTCAGAAATTAAGATTGACAGCTGCATAACGAAATGAATAGGAAACGAGTGAATAGAGTTCTTCAATACGTGTTGTAATGTAATCTGTCAGTCTGTAACTTAATATACTTACTGATTACAAGGTTCAATAACAAGGTTAATGAATTTTTTTAAAAATATTAATGAAAATATCATATTTTTACAAACTGAACAATAAAAGTTATGCTTATAAAGAAAACTTGAACTTCTTGTTGTTAGTAACAAAAATTATGATCAACGTATGTACATTTGTAAATGTGTGTTCCTTTTAACACTTTTTTAATGGACAGATCGTCTAGACAGAAACTTAGCAAATAGTCAGTATATTTATCCAGTAATAGTTAGTATATTTACCCAGTAATCGTCATTATATTTACCCAGTAATCGTCAGTACATTTACCCAGTAAATAGTCAGTATATTTACCCAATAATAGTTAGTATATTTACCCAGTAATAGTCATCATATTTACCTAGTAATAGTCAGTACATTTACCCAGTAATAGTCAGTATATTTATCGAGTAATAGTCAGTATATTTACCCAGTAATGGTCAGTATATTTACTCAGTATTAGTCAGTCGTATCCAGTAAACAGGACTTTAGAATAGCTATGTAATTTTTTAATTAAAACTTTGCTAAGGAAATGTTTGCAATCCGTCCTTGCGTATTTTTGTACACTAATTATATTTTGTATTTCAAATTGATAGATTCGAACAGATCACTTGAACACTTCCATGCCATAATGTGCTTAATTTATCCACCAGTGACGCTCAATTTATTGTACTGTAGTATCATTGACGCCGTATGTAGCGAGATCGACATCACTTTTATATTCCGTTGGAACCTGCACTGTTAACTTATGTAAACGTGAAGTCTATTTATTTAAAAATAAATTAACTAAAAAGTTGTATGAATAACTATTGATCCTTATCTTCTTCCACAGCACTACAATTCAAGATGAGTTTTGGTGTCCTCCACAATTCTTCTCCCTATTCTGGCGGCATGACTCCACAGTATTAAACATTGATATATTATATTTATATTTCTTCACAGAAGTAATAAAGAGGCGCATTTACACTTTTACATCTGCTAGTCCATAACAGACGAAATTATTTTGTGAATTCAAGTCTTTTTATTACTATGTTTTAATTTTTATATATCCACGTCGTCGGCGTCGTAAGTTTAACATATATATATATATATATATATATATATATATATATATATATATATATATATATATATATATATATATATATATATATATATATATATATATATATATATATATATATATATATATATATATATATATATATATATATATATATATATATATATATATATATATATATATATATATATATATATGTGTGTGTGTATTTTTTAGTTTGCTAATTCGAAAGGCTATGTCGGTGACTTTAGTTCTCTGGCGGATTTGTTCATTCCGAATTATATGTACTAGAGAAACTCCGAGCATAGCTCTTTCCATACATCTCTGAGCGACTTTAAGCTTATGAAGCAGACGGACTGTCAACGTCCACGTTTCAGCGCCGTAAGAGAGTACGGGTAGGACACACTGGTCGAAGAGGCTGGAGGATGTTGGGCATTGGTCCCCTTCAAAACTGAGAGGTTTTAAGGTACTCCCTACGCGTAGTGGACGAACTGGTATCGCTGCCCACTTCCTTATATTTGCTTCAGTAATCGCCTTGTATGACACCCATGAAAGACGGAAACTGCACAACAGGAGTCCTGCCTTGTGGGATAGATCTATGTCCAGTTGTAAACTATTATGAGCTATCAATATGTCCTTATATAGATATACATTTTATTTTGTAAATAATGGCAACCCTAATAGCGATGCACATGGTGTCAGTTTGTATGTATGAGAACAGGTGATCTGTCGGTCTAGTGGTCCCGCGACTAATGCATTAAGCGTTCAAGTCTCGCACACCTGTTCTTCGGTATAGGACATCTAGATTATTTATTGCACAGTCCAAGTGATAAGCGAATAGTTGGTTTGTTTTTTGGTGACCAACGAGAGCTTTTAAGAAGCGAATAGTTGGTTTTTTTTTTTTGGTGAGTAACGAGAGCTTTTAAGTTAATCAATTGTGACAGATGGCTCGGAAACTCCACGTGATGATGATAATCCTTTCCTGGTTAACTATGAGAGTATATAAAATAACATTGGTCTAACAAATATTGCATTGTATCTGTAATAAAAGAAACAAAAAAGGACGATGTCATAACGAAATGGAAGCAAAAGCTTAATTTAAAAAATAAAAATACACAAATGTCAATGTTGATTTGAAATTACTTATAAATGGCGAAAACTAGTTTTAATTAAGTTTTAAGCAAGTTAGTGTTTGGACTTATAATCTAACGCCATAAGTCTGAACCCTAACATAAACAATTTTTTTAACACAAACAATACGAAGCTTAATTACACTGTTCACATCAATTCTATTTACAGCAACCCTTCATTAAACCATAAAAGGTAAAATGACTAAAAAACTAACAAGGTAACTTACATATATTATCTAACGGAAGTACATAAGTCTACACGTCAATATTAAAAATAGTTTAATCCAAAAGTACAGATAAAAACATGTCTAGCTATTGTTTTAGACAAAAAGTATATTACTTAAACCACTTTAGTTGCAACTTTGTTGCAACTGCTTTTGCCACCCAAATAAGGCGATTGGAATGCTATCCGTGCTCGATTTTTTATCGATTACGTTTAAATCAAGAATCGATTTAGTAGCATAATTAACTATATGATAATTTTCACGTAACGGCTTAAATGAACGAGCGGCGTAGTGCTCGCTTTTAATGCGTTGAGTCACGTCGGGATAAATGTAGGACCTACCAATATTTATTATAGAAGACAATTGCAAGAGCAAGATCACTGTAAGCACTGTCTACTTGAGGGTAAGGATGTGAATAGTGATTTGAATATTATGAGAGGGGATGTAACCAATGATGTGAAGGGAAAAAGGAAATAAACTTTTTATGGGATAGGGAGGCAAACGAGGAAGCGTGTCGCCTGATGAAAAGCAATCAACGCCGCCCATAGACATCTGCAACACCGTAGGTATTGCAAATGTGCTGTCGGCCTTTGAGATAAGAGTACACTTGCTTTTGAAGGCTCCAATACCGTATCAATAACATGCGAAACTATCACTTTACGTCGATATTCTGTGTGGGTATGGTACTTATGCCGAGTCCGGGTGTTTGTGTATATAATTTGTGCGTTATAATGTAACCACGAAACAAGAAATCCTAGTTTGGCACCAGTACAAGATTGCATTGGTCGGCTTTACAATCGCTATGAGGCAACTAATACATAAATAATATAATATGTAATTGAGCGAGGTATATACGTTTTACTATCTAAATATCTTCGTGAAGCTAGCCGTTTGTCAATTTATCAAAACAATTTATCCCCTCCATCGTCGATATCCAAACCGAAGTTTGAAACTCACTGAGGCTCTTGGACCATTTCTAACTCCTCCACTAATAAAGGTATCAGGGATACCAATATTAGTGAAGGAGTCGATTTTTAGATTGAAGAAAATCAAAGATGCGCTTTGAGAAAAAGCACATAACCGACAGTGGACTGCCTCAGGCTGGTGATTATTATGTTGAGCGTCGCCAAGACATCAAGGTCTTTTTTTCTCCTCCTTTGGTTGTCTCCAGTTCACATCTTGCGAGCCTCGTGTATGTCCAACAGCTGAGCACGGCGCTTTCATTTCTAGCGAGCTAGAAATTATTAAATCCTCCACGCTTGTCCGAGGCGGATTGGCAGGGCAGCCAGTCTAAGGAAAATTCCATAAAAAAAGAATTCGTTTTTCACTAACTCAGCCAGCTAACTCAGCGTAATTCGGAAACAATACTATAATAGAACCTTCAAAACAAGCTTACATCTTTCTCAAAGGCCAACAACGCGTTTGCAATGCCTCTGGGGTTGCAAATGTCTGAAGTCGGCGTTGATTGCTTTCCATTAGGCATAAACTGCACAAGAAAAACTCTTAACCCTTATTTTGGCAGAAGAAAATTTTTTTTTTTAATTTTGTAATTTGTTTCAGGATATTTAAAGACCTTGTAAAAAACAATAAAAAAATGATGTTCTTCCCCTTTTTGAGAAAATGCACGTCCTTTGTGGTGGACATTTGACATAAATAAATTACAAATTTGAAAGACTTGGATTTTTTTAAAGTTTGTTCTCGGTGTAGCGGACAATATCAAATTAAGGGTTAATCGCATGTAGTCACAACGTTCAACAAAGGGGGGAGGGGGGGTGAATCGCTCATCATTGATCTAAGTATTTTACCCTGACTTTAAATATAAGTATTGCTATGTTTATTGATAAGAATTCTTAACAGTTGAATCAATTATTCTGATATTTGAGTTTTGGTCGAAACGTAAAATTGCTTAAGACAAAAAATAGTATTTATGTATTTTGTATATACCTATTGCACCTTAAGGACTGCAACCAAATTATTTTACATTAATATGAGAATAAAAATGTTCTATTGGATATATAAAGATTCGGACGAGAGTGTTCTTTCTGTTTAATGACACACTTAAAGCACTAATTACCTACCCTACAGCTGGATTGGCTAGAGTATGACCAATTAGGATAGTTAAATACGATGTAAGTTTTGAACAATAATGCCTTCATGCTGATAAATACAAGTATTTATTACAAATTTGCATTTTTAATTAAATTTGCAAGTATTTATTAAAAATTATTTTTGTGTAAATCTAAATATGTTATATTATCTAAAACGCTCTGTAACAGTTATTCTTTTAAAAATGGATTGGAATTAACATTAAGAACAATTATGGCACAAACTACATGCTTTCCTAGTATCAACTACATTCAGAGAAAGGAGAACGAGATCGTCCATGATACGATGAAGCTTTTTCTGAGTAAGTAATGAAGTCTGGACCGCGTATGTGTTGTTATCGAGAACGAATCTGTACATAGTTGAATGTTTATTTTCTTCAACTAGCTTTATCACACGACTCGGCGTGTGTAATTTACTTTTTTTGTTGTAAAAGGCGTTGTTAGTCCTAACGCTTTTTCAAATTCATCAGAAAACCTTACCATAAAAAAGCGCAAGTTGCATACTACTACAAAATTAATCTTTCAAGTCAGCTGATATAATGGAAAACGCCACAAAAGGTATATATTCTATTATGATGAATATATACTTTTTGTGGACAGTTAGAACTTTTACTTAGCTTAGATCCGCGACAAGCAAACAAAACCAGAAAAATAATAATGTGTAAAAAACGGTTTTTGGTAAGATTTAGTTTAATATCCCCGTAAATCCACTTCTTCCAGTAGAAAACACACATTATTATTTTTCTGTCTTTGTTTGCTTGTCGCGGATCTTCGCTAAGTAAAAGTTTTAACTGTTCACATAGTAATAGATTTCCGTAAAGTAACACGTGAGTCCATAAATAATATATACCTTTTGTTATAATATTATTTTTAAGAAGAAAAAGATAAACACGCCCGGCTTAATCCAATTTATTCCAAGTAGGTCCAGCGTAAAGGGAAACTGGCGGAGCAAGTAGGTAATATTAAGAAACACCGCATTTTACATTACTGCTTGGAGCCGACCCATAATGAAACACTAAAAATTTTGCGTGGCTAATGGGAGTTATGATCTTTAAATTTAATCCGCCTTGGACGAACGTGGTGGATCCAACATCCGTTTGTTCACAAATGGCCACCAATGCCCATCGATGGGACCTGATATGGGATGTAAAAAAATTGGAATACGTCTGTTTGTAGATGTAACTACCGGGCTAAGAGTGATAATACCACACTATACGATAATCACCTCAAGAGCTGCCAAGTCCACGTCAGAGACACAAGTGACATGTCCAGTGATAGATATGTATTTTGTTTTCTCTATTTTGACTTTCACGAAGTTACACCTCCCTATCCGATGAGGCTATTGGTTCTTTTGTTTTGTTTTGACTAGAATTCTTGTTAACCATTCCAACAAAGAAAATTGTACTTGTTTTAGAAAAATATGGTTCAGATACACAGTTCAAGAAATGGAATGAATCGAAATATATTTTAAGTAGCTTTAAAAGCACATGGATGGAAGGGTCAGTAGAGAAAGACCACGGAAAACATACCTTGACCAAATTGCTGAAGTTTTGAGGAAAGACAGGTCAAGAGTACCCTTAACCGGCGGGCTTGCCTGAGGAGAATGAGTGTGGAGAAAGCAAGGTAAGTATGCCGATATCGTAGCAGATGCAGATCTATGGTCTCTACCTACCCCTACGGGAGACAGGTGTGACGATATGTATGTATGTTAAAAGCACATTATTTCAATTAAAATTCTTTGTTTATTTGACGTAAGTAAGTACCATTTTATTGATGAAATGGTGCTCTTCTCTTGCAATAGCAGAAAATACGCATTTTCTGCTATTGCAAGAGAAGGTTTTAAATCCTTCCTTACATAACTCACGACTTTAGAAAGTAAGTTCAATCTTCACCAGCTATTACCGCTTACTGCTTGAGGGGAAAATCAATTACATTACATACATACATTAAACTCAAAATAATATTTACGAACCATTTATAAAATAACCATTGAACGCCTTTCACCGCCATCCCACACAAATCAGTCAATGATTAAAAAACCAGAAATAAAAAAATGGCCGCCTTAAATAACTCGATCCTTCCTTCCCTTTTCTTTATTTGAAAAAAATCCATACAATGTATTACGGTCGACCAGTGTTTCAAAAGTAGATATAATTTGGAGAAATAATTGACATAATCTTTGTTGATTACAAGAAAGATTTCTTTCATTTCTTTGTGCTATATTTAGATATTTTTTGAAGAAATGGACATATAATCGTCATCATCAGCAATGCAGCCGTGAAAGGCCTCCCTAAAACTAAAAGATATTGAAGAAAAAATAGAGAAAATAGAAGATCACATATCAGGTTTTGATCTCAGGTAGACACTGCCACCTATCAACTGGTATTTGGTCCCATACTTACGGGAAGAAATGGAGTGACTCTATTCTACACCAGAAACTTTTTTTATATTTATATTTAGATATTTATTTATAGGTGGCCCCTAATATAGAAAGTAGAAATATAATATGTATTATTATACCGCTGCTACATTACAAAATTATATAATATACACTATAATATTACTAATTGTAGTGGCGAAAACGGAACTATAATGGGATTACGTATATGAGTCGACGCCTGCCGCCCGCTTCTCCCTCAATTCCCTATGATATCATACCCTGTCATCCGCGGATCCATCCATCCTCTTTGATATCATATCCTGTCACCCGCACATCCTTCGATTCCCTTTGACAATATACCCTGATCGAGGGATGTGCGGATGCACATCCCTCGATCCCCTTTGATATCAGCTTATATGAATTAAGACGACCAATTGGCTCAGTGGTGGGGCCCTCTGCCCGTGGAGGTCGCGGGTTTGATCCCCGCATCGGAATAAATATATGTATGGATTATAAATATTTATTCCGAGTTCGGTAACTCCGCCAATCCGCATTGGACAAGCGTGGTGGGTTAACGTCCGTTCCTCCGGAAATGGAGAGGCCCGTGCTCAGCTAGGACAAATATGGGCTGTTAAAAAAATGGATTAAAAGCTTTTTATTTATTTGAACAAAGCAATTTTTTTATTTATTTGAACAAAGCGATTTTTTATTTATTTGAACAAAGCGAAGTTTTGAACGTAAGAGCGAGCGAAACATTAAATTGCTCGCTTGGTTTGTACAAAATCCGCTTTGCCCCCGGCCTGATCGGTCAACGTTACAATTAAAGGAACTGGCATTGCGATCATTACAGGGGCTACCGTCGCATCAACACACCGTATTATTAGGGTTGGCAAAAAATTCGCTACATTGTATCAATGGTATGTAACTAAACATCAGAGTAACATCAGGTATACACGAGCGAAGCCGGCGGCGGAGGTAGTTAAGCCATTATTAACGAGCAACATTTTAAAATTGTATCAATCCCAGAAATTGCCGCGGTAATATCGGGGATTATGGCAAACGGAGATCCAACTACCAATATGCGGATCTTCATTTCATCAAAGACAGAGGGGTATGTGTACATAAATGCATGTTCACACGTAATAGATATGGAAGATTATAATTTTGTATGGCCATTTTGTATGGTCTTTTTGTAATGGACTAATAAGCAATCGAGCGTCTTCGGACGTTGCTTATTTATTTTAATAAAGAGTTGGACAAAAACTCGTTCACCGCACAAACAGTGTCATTCCTGGCGGAAAATATATTTTAAGTGGCTTTAAAGGCACATTATTTAAATTAAAATTCTTTGTTTATTTGACGTAAGAGATTGCATTAAATTAGTAAAATGTTGCTCTTCTCTTGCAGAAAATGCCTAAAGGTGTCAAATCCGTCCTTATGTAACGTAAAGGTTTAAGGTGTTATAAAATAAATAAAATTAAAAATTAAAAGTGGTAAATCCACACTGCATACAAATACTTTGTCAAGAATGGCATAATATTTGTCTGTAGCATGAATGGGTCGGCTCGCCCAGGGAAGTACCACACTCCCGCAGAATACTGGCGTCTAAGTGGTAGCTTAACTACCGCGCTTCGTACGGTGAGCGGTTGAGTTACGGAGGCCTAACCCCCCCCTCTCTCCCCCCACCCATAATGATACTATCCTTAAATGTCAGGCAATATCTATGGGCCGCGGTAATTGCTCGTTTGCCTTCCTAATCCATAAAAAATATAAACACATCATTATTGATGTTTTTATATTTTTCAATCTCGCGACCATTGAACAAATACGTACATATTTTATTTATTGGTCATCATATGTATTTTGTAAATCACAAAATGAAAACTTGCTACGAAAGATAAAAAACCTTTAACAAAAGCCCATTCGACGCAGTACTTTTTTCTGATCCGAATATGCAATATTTTTTTTGATATCTGTGTCATTTACAGCGTTTTTGCTTTTTTGCGTCGATATTTTTCTACAAACATTGTGTAGGTCCCATGATGATATTTTTCTTATATGTATATGGCAAAGAAGAGTTTGTAGTCATAATAGCAGAATGAGAACAAACCTGTACCCCGAAGTAGGACGTATAATTACAATTTATTTATAATACACATTTCTATACTGGGCTACACGTGATCCTTAAATACTAATCCAGATAAATGTTTACTCCGGCGATATTTCATTGCTTATTTTAGATTCGGTTTACGACTGGGGACGGGGCGAGCGAGTCTATCTGTCTAGATTTTATAGTACCATAAGTCTATTTCTGCCGAGCTGGACTTATGCTTTTATTTGGCACTTAAATGGGAACAATGCATTGCGTCAGCGTTTATTTTTTATTAATTGAAGAGATAGGCAAACGAGCAAGCGGGTCACTTGATGCTCAGTAATCACCCATAGATAGTAATAGCGATCGCACTGTATATGTAAGTCCTTTTTTTTGGGATAGGAAGGTAAATAAGCAGCCGCAAATAACGCCGCCCATAGACATCCGCAGCGCTATAGGCAGCGCGGAAGCATTGTCGACCTTTAAGAAAAGTGTCATAAAGGCAATGGAAATGGGACAGGGGGAGGGGATAGGCAGTAGGAAGGGAAGGGGAGTGTGGTGGTCCTCCGGGACTCAGCCGCTCGCCGTACAAAATGCGGTAGCCAAGCTACCACTCAGACGCCGGTTTTCTGCGAGAGTGTGGTACTTCCCCGGGCGAGCCGGCCCATTCATGCTACAGACAAATATTATGCCATTCTTGACAAAGTATGCGTCTGCAGCGTGGCTCTACCACTATTAAACCTACATCACGACAATGTGAATAAAGAAGGTTTAAAGGTAAGAAGAAGAAGACAGTTGGACCCCCAGATCCCTAAACTCACCGTACATAACCAGTAAAAAGTAAAACAACTGATATTCTGTGTCGAATCAGCTAACATGTATTATTTCCTAAGTCGAGCCAGCTTATTTTATGCTAGCACTATAAAAACTTACATTTAGTGATATTTTTGTATAGCCAACATACAACAGGAGTAACTGGAGGATCTCTATTGGTCCTTAAACCATTGCAGTGAAAAATAAATCATCGTAGTACATGGTTTCGAGCTAAGCAGGTATATTGCAGTTGCCTGTCAACAATCAAAATATTCTATTCTATATCTTCAACACGATAAACTCGTCGCACAGAACAGTTTCATCCCTCTCATTTCATTCATAAATGGCGAACCAGTAGGTACTGTGAGTTTTTTATAAAAAACTTCTTTCCTCGTCCCACCACCTTGTGGAACCGGTTACCACTAGCTGTGTTTCCGATACGACATTTGAACCTTCAAAAAAAGCCTACACATTTCTTAAAGGCCAACAACGATTCTGCAATGCCTATGGCACTGCAGATGTCTATTGGCGGGGCTGATTGCTTTCCATCAGGTGACACGCCCGTTTGTTTGCCTACCTATCTCATAAAAAGGAGATCTTAAAGACTCCATCAATTAAGATTATAATAAATAAAAATTCACGCGACGCTGCGTTCCGCCCAACCAAATTTCGATGAAATTTTATGTCTATGGTTAGTCCCAGTTTGAAAGATAGGATATTTTTGGACCCGATAGGAGGCGATAATCCTTTATTATATGCAGTTCTTTTCTTCAACAACACATTGTCATTCCGTTTTACAACAGATTTTATATTAAATTCATCAACATTTCAGTATTATATTGAACGAATTAAATTAAGAGAATTATTACGCATTCTTAATACCCGTAAATATTTCACTGATGATGAAAGCTGCAACCTTATTATCGGACGGTAACACGACGAGATCTATGTAGTTCTGCTGCATCGCTAACTTATGTCAAAAGCGACATTTACGCACGAAAAGTTTTACGATCAGCAGACGTCGCACTATAGTAGTGCAGTGGAATAACGACATATCGATATTTTATATTTCAATATACTTTTATCGTAATTCTTTCTTTCAAGCTACAAACGATAAATCCTAGGAGAACATTTATGGTGCAATAATATTGATTTCAGGTTTATTAAACTTTTGCTTTGCGGTCACAAATCCCGGCTGTCCCGCATCCTACTATCTACATTTATTTACTTATTACTAAATTATATTTAAAAAGGCATATATATATGCGACAGTAAACTACTACAAGTTAACGATGAAGGCCAATCAATATTTCATACAGCCCATATACGAGGTCTCTTCAAAAAATAAGGTGAATTTTCAAATTTCGCGGGCTACGTACATTCCATTTTTGATTATTATAATGAGTTTTTTTAATGAACCTCCTCGCCCTACATAGAAGAACCTCTATTCAGTCGTAGCTTTCCTACTTACTGCGCTTTATTTAAGCCCCTATGGCTTCCGAACTCTCTTCCTATTTCTCTCCCACTCTCTGTATCTCCTACGATTATTATTATTGTCTACCTCTTTTAAAAAAAATTATATTAATTGTCAAATAATAAATATAAAAAATATTACATTTCAAATTTAATTACAACAATCATCAAAAATATTCAGTTTTAATTCGGAAACGAATACTACAATATTTTATTCGTTTATGGTATAATACTTTAAAATTAACAGTCCAATGAAATATAATTAATTGCAGTAATTGTTACCTTTTTGCCGACATATACATATAAAGCACCTCCCTCGGTGGTTCGTTTTACGATCGTCTCGTCGTACCACTGTTCCATTTTTAACTAGGTCTCGCTTTGCGGTAGGTCATAAAACAAAAATCCTAAGTTCCTTTGTGTATTTTGCATGACCTTTAATTAATTTTTGCTTATTCCAAATAATATAATACATACGTAATAATATTATGCATAAATACATATATACATACTAATATAATACTTACATACATACGTAATTGCCGCTTTTGAAATTAAAGTTATATTTCTTTTTAAAAGTTACAATTTGTACTGAAACAATTTTTCACATTTTGACAATTTTCTTAATAATTGGTAAACAATGACCTAAATGGTACAGGAGCGAAGTTACCGCTTTCGAAGTCACTGGTCAAGGGTTCAACTGTCGCATCTCGATAAATATATGTATTGGCCTACACTTGTTTCCAGTCCCAATGAAATCGAAAGGCTACTTGCCCAATAGTGGAGCATATATGGGCAACAAAAAAAGTAATATTTCGCAGAATAAATAAAATAATGTACAAATTTGACAAATAACTAGAAATCGTTTTCAAACTTTCCTTGGCGCGAGACTTGCTTTTAGTTTACGAGTAGTATGCAATAAAAGTTTTTGTTGTGAAAAATGACGTGATGCTATAAAATCTAACGTCCCTTTCTAACATGGTAATGACAGTAAGGAAACACGAGACGGCTATATTTTGACACGGTAGTTTTATTATAAAGGCAAGTACAAGCGTGCAAACGTTACTGGCGGTGGCTAGGAAAATCGCAATTCGCACTTTAATGTATATTTTTCATGTGATGCATGTCTGTGTTGACTGTATTTATTTATGGAGGAAGGTGTGTTCCGACGTCAAATTCGGTTAGTTTTTGTTTTATAGAAATGTTTATTCATGGCACTTTTTTACAAAAAAACTTAAAGAACATAACTAAATAACAAATACATACATATGTCGCGCCTGTGTCCCGTTGGGGTAGGCAGAGACCACAGATCTCCATCTGCTACGATCTCGACATACTTTCCTTGATTCCTCCACACTCATTACTCTACTCATGCAAGCTCGCCGGTTAAGGGTACTCTTGACCTGGCCTGTCTTAAAAACTTCAACAATTTGGTCAAGGTATGTTTTCGGCGGTTTTCCCCTACCAACTCTTCCATCCACATTCGCAACGTAAATTTCTTTTGTCAGTCGTCTTTCATCTATTCTCTCTATGTGCCCAAACCATCTAAGCATCCCTTTCTCAACTTTTATTATGACACCTTCTGTTACTCCTCAATAAAGAAAAAAACAATGAAATTAAACAAATAAAAATTTAAAAAGTGTCACAAAATGGTTCTCGTGTAGCGTATGCTAGGCGCTCTGAGCACCTGGCACTAGTTTTCAACAAGAACCAATGTGGTATTTTGATTTGACATATCATTAGTATTATTTGACCAATTAAAAGATAAATTAATAAGGAGTTCCACAACTTATTAATTGGACTATTAGTCCGTTACATGCTACAATAGACAATTGGCTGGTCACGCTTGTCAAAAATGGACAACCGATGAACTAGACTAGGGCTAAAGTGGAAACCGCGTCTCGGCAAACGTGACAAGGAATGCCATTCGGCTAAATGGAGCGAAGTATGCGTGAACTTGAAGATCCGGCTATAAAATTTACATTATATTTTAACGTAAAGGCCACGCCAACGCATCTGTGATGCCTCTGGTGCCGCAGATGTCTATGGTCGGCGTTAATTGCTTTCCATCAGGTGATATGTTTGCTCATTTTGTCTCTGGTCTTACAAAAAAAAATTGTGCGCCTTAAGGGCCTGTGTACAACAGTGTTCTTACATACCGACCTTATAAATAAAATAGAATATTTGTCATTTGATTCGAAGATGTTAATGCTGGTAGCCTATCGGCTTTAACAGCTTCATCGAATACTGAGCCCGCCGGCAAGCAAAATATATTTGGAAATCTGCGCAAATAGCAGATTCCATTGACTCAACGCCGTGTCGGACGCTACCTTAAACGTGTCGGGAAGGATTGCACTGAAGTAACTATAGTCCCTATCAGTCCCCTAGGCCCTAAGGTTTAGGGGGGTGAGAACCGACCGGGTTCGTGAGAGAATCTCGTGTAAGCGGCCGGTGTAGTAGTGTTAGAATATTTGTGTGTTCGTAGTGTTTGTGTGTTGTAGATATGCGATCCTTCGTGAGGTTATTATTGGCACTTGCGGGAAGGTTTCTGACATAGGACATTTCTGACATAGCACCACTATGTCAGAAATGTCCTACTAATGACCGTCCCTCAAAAAAAGGGAGAAGAAAAAAGAAAGTACAAGAAAAAAGTTTACTGACTAATGCATAATTTAATGTAAGGATCGGGCTTACTGTCTGCGGTCGTGTGTTTGTATTCTCCTATATGTGAACCATTTCTTATCACAAACATTATTAACTCAGGATAGCTTACAAGAATTTTAGTTATATTTATATTATTTCTAGTGTCCTTAAAAAAATTAAACGGAAAAGTAAGGGTGGAGACATATATGGAGAATTAATGGAATTTCTGTGGTTTTGGACAGGGAAAAATAGGAAATCTACATAGACAAGAACTAACCACTCAAATTATGGATTAATAACTCTAATTTAAACCCGCCAATCCACATTGGACAAGCGTGGTGGGTTAACATCCGTTCCTTCAGAAATGGAGAGGCCCATGCTCAGCAGTGGGATATATATGAGCTGATAAGAAAAAGTTCTATTTTAGAAATTTTCGTTAAGTTCCTAATTCTAGGACGCTTAAGACGAAAGTCTGCAATGACTGCATCTCAACTATATTTATTTCCGGTGCTAAAACTTGGACAAGCTTAAAGTTTATAATAGATTTTCAAAGAAATCTTTAAAGGTTTTTTTTCGTTGTAATTCTACTGTATAAAATTTTCACAGTATGCCTTAAACAGGCAAAAAAATTTAATAAGGTAGTAGGGTATGAACTATTAAACAATAATATATAATCAATTCGCAAGGGTTTCGTTTACTTTCTGTTCGTGGGTTCGATTCTCCTATTGGGTTAACGATGTAAACCATATTTTTTTAGTACAAACACTATTGGCTTCCTTTGAAGGGTAAAAGAATTTTATCAATATTAAATATTTACTAGTCTTTGGTATCTAATTTTCATTTTTTTTTTCAATAAAATATCATCAACATTCAAGTTATCGATCCGGCTGCTTGACTGCTGAACTATTTCAAGTTGTAAACCGTCTATTTAGGACTTAAACGGAATATAAGCAATTATTTGCACTCCTTTATAGGTAATAACTTTGAGTGAAACTGGTGTTTACATGGGGCACGTCCCGTTTTATATTTATCACCAGAAAGACTTTATAACCCATCAGTGCAGCTCTTCGCCGAATAGATAGCGTCGTTAAGATAAAATGCACACCATATATCGCAGTATGGATTGGTCGAAGATATAAAGCAGTAGCGATATATAAAGACATAAGTGAAGTTGATATAAGCATGTATGCAAAACCGTGATAGTAATATATACTGTTTAACATATACTATCACCAGTTTTATTACTTATTAAATTAATAAATTTAGTACTTATTTATCACAATAAAATGCTTTCCACTCATAGTCTTTCTTTAGTGGTAGAGCCACGCTGCAGACGAATACTTTGTCAAAAAATGGCATATTATTTGTCTGTAGCATTAATGGGCCGGCTCGCCCGGGGAAGTACTACACTCCCGCAGAAAACCGGCGTCTGAGCGATAGCTTAGCTACCGCGCTTCGTACGGTGAGCGGTCTGAATTCCGGAAGCCCAACACCCTCCCCTTCCCACTCCCCCTCCCACTCTCATATTTTCACTTTCCTTTAAGGTCGGCAACGTTTCCGCACTGCCTATGGCTTTGCGGATGTCTATGGGCGGCGTTGGTTGCTTTTCATCAGGTGACACGCCTGCTCGTTTGCCTTCCTATGCCATAAAAAAGTCATATATATAAACGAAAAAAAGTGAAAACCGTAAAACGTAAAATCAAAACAAGAGTTAAAAACCTTTAGATTTTCTGAAAAAAATGTATTTGATGACTCAAAAACAGTTTCAAAATTTTCCATTGGTCGTAGAACTGTGATCTGTGAGACTATTCGACGCAATATTTTTTTCTAATCCTAATCCTAATCATGTATCATTTACAACGTTTTCGCTTTTTTACGTCGATAATTTTATTAGATATTTAAATTTAAGCTGGGGTTTTTTTATGCCATTAAAAGCAACCCAGGCTCATTATAAAATTTTTTAGCCCATACAAATATAAAGATATGTATCTGCATGTGTGATACAATCGATCTTCATGTGTGATCGAGTCCGATAAATAAATATATTATTATTGTAACCAAACATTCTCATGCTTATCTGCGAGACTATAAAGTTTGATCTTTACATACTGACATATTAGGATACCTGCGGAGTTTCTTACGCCATTACGCTCAGAGGAACCTCATTACGAAATGGTGGTAAAGCTTTACTGATAACAGACTGACGTTCGATAAATGAAATGTAATGACATTCGATAAATGAAATGTAATTGACATTCGATAAATGAAATGTAATTGATATTCGATAAATGAAATGTAATTGACGTTCGGTAAATTAAATGTAATTGACGTTGGATAAATGAATTTTAAAAATGGATATCTGACTTTTCCCGCCAACTTACATAAGTAACGTTATGTTTTTATTTCATCTTTATAATCGTATATTATTGTCAGATATATTGTTTAATCGTGGTGGCGTATTATATAATATAGTTCGATTAAGACGTATAAGTGAAGTGATATGAAATAAATCGGTGTATCGTGACTGTTTGAGTTACCTGAAAAAGTCCATAGAAGTTTTGATAGAATAGCCACCATTTTATCATAAGACATAACGTGACAAGCTGACTAGTTAGTTACATTTCAAGAGTTTTGATATTGTTTTTTATTCTACTTGACACTGGCATAATAGTTATAACTAATTGCCATCGAATAAAAGAAATAAAAATACATGGATATCTGTTACATAGCGTATAAACAAATGTTTGCACCAACATCACCAACAGTACGTACCGTGTTGGGCGCGGGGTCGCACCGCTACAAGTGCGCCGGCGGCGGCGAATGCCGCTGCGTGGTGAGTTGCAGCGGCAGCAGGTGTGGCGCGTATTCCGGCGCGAGGACGTACCGTGAGGAGCAGCAATACGAGCCCTTGCGCGCCTGCAGCTCGAGCAGCGAGCACAGTGACCGCTCGTACAGCCGCCACTGGTGCACCACCCAATGTGCTGCAAACGTTTGTACCAATGAAACAAACATTTCTTTAAACAAATATTTGGCAAACAGTTGGCTCAATTACCGCTTATGGAGCCACAGGTACGATTTCCGCATCGACATAAAGACAATACATATGATCTAGACATATTTATTTTCAGCTTGGACCCCTCGCCAATTTGCCTCGGACATATATATCGAAATAATATATGTATATGTATATATATATATATATGTATATATATATATATATATATATGTATATGTATATAAAGGATTAATATCCATACCTACTGAAATGGAGACGCTCGTGTCCAGCAGTGGGACATATATGAGTTGTGAAAACAAAAGCAAATATTTTGTCTGTATACTCATTTTCGTCATAAATTATTTAAGTTATAACGACAAATATTAGTATTAAGTGACATTTACTCATAGTTACTACAGCATATTATATAATTTTAACGCCATTAAAGTAAATTCCGCAAGACAATATTTGTTCAAACTGAGTAGGTATGTTTTTATGTATTTTTTTTTTTTCGATAAATAAAATAACAAAACACAGTTATTATAAAGACAAATATTACTTTTAACTGACATTTACTTATAGTTACTATAACGTAGCATATAGTTTTAACGCCATTAGATTAAATTCCGCTAGAGAATATATGTTAATGTGAGAGTGTGGTACTTTCCGGATAAGTCAACCCATTCGTGTAACACACGAAAATTTGGATTGTGTTTTTTAATATCTTATAGTAATTCGCCTGCAACGTGGTTGAAAATAATTCGCATCGCGTATTCAAATGTTGGACATTCAAAAGTTTTACTTAGCTAAGATTCGCGACAAGCAAACAATAACAGAAAATAAATAATGTGTGAAATGTGACTTTTCGGTTGTCTTCCGTAGAGTCTACTATACCTGAAGCTACCTCGTGTTGGGGCGAAACACGTGTCGTTTACAAGGTGGAAAAGTGGTAGTGTGTATTTGGTGTTGTGCATAGTGGTTGGTGTGAGGAGAGTTGCTGGCCGTTTTTAGGTAAGTTTTTGGTTTAAGTTCCAAATAAATCCACTTCATCCAGCAGGAAAACACACATTATTAATTTTCTGTTATTGTTTGCTTGTCGCTGATCTTAGCTAAGTAAAACTTTTGACTGTCCACATAGTGATGGATTTCTGCAAAAATTCTGACTCCATCAATAATATTCATATCTTGCAAAATAATTTCGCTTGAACTTTCACTTGGATGAGTTTTCGTGGGTTATTAGAGTGTAACCGTAGAACGTGTGTGTACACTCCCAACGCGAGGCGTGGTCCTGTATCGAAGGTGTTCAGGCGAGTGAAAATAATGGATACATTGTTCAAAGCGCCAAGATGTAACACTATAAACCCGCCTTTAGTCCTCTATCAACACTTTTTTATTGCTTCACGGTTTACAATTGACTTCATCGATGTCCAAAGTGATATATTTTTGATAACCAGCGAAACGTTCCCTGGTGTAATATAAAATTATGGCGTATACGTAACTGGAAATTAGAAATCTTACCGCCTTTGATAATAAAAATACTGCACTGTAATTTTTTTATGGGATAGGAGGGCAAACGAACAAGCGTGCCGCTTGATCGAAAGCAATCAACGCCGCCCATAGACAACCACGACACCGCAGGAGTCACGGAAGCGTTGTCGTCCTTTTCGATATGTGTAGGCTTGTTTTTTGACGGTTTTAATATCGTAATGGTTCGAAAAAACCGTCTAAGGTAGCTGGTTCCACAGAGTGGTGGTACGTGGAAAGAAGTTACGAGAGAAGCGCACCATTGCCAGTAGAGCGCCACTCATCCAGATGGTGGGGATGAAACTTTTCTTTACGGCGAGTTGTACGGTTGTGGAATTCGGCGGCGGGAATTATTCCAGACAATTCTTCGGAGCACACAAATCGGTAAAAAATGCTGAGCGGTAAGACATCCCTCCGCAGCGCTAGAAAATCAATTTATATCATAGAATTTCAAAATCTAACTAAACTTTTTACTAAATTTTACAAAAAAATATGCTAAACATTTTTTTATAAATATTGGTATAGATGCACAATTGTCGGCTAATTGTTGGCGTCACGCATTCAACCGCCATGCACTGAGCGTGGCTGCTACTTTGGTCTGGAATATGGCGAGCAGGAACTAGAAGCTAGAATGGAGTACGCCATAGGGGTTTTACCCGTAGTCGCCACAATGGACAAGTAGATTAGCTGTTCTTCACCTGCCTGTGTTATTTAGGTCTAGCTTTATTTTTACGATAGTGATACCGACATTTTTCGATCGTTAGCGCGTCCTTCGTCTACATGTAGAATGCAGTATATTGCGTGCAGGTGAGGTTGATAGCTCTAGCAACAAAGTATGATTATGTCTCCGTACATTCCAAATAAAAATCAATGGCTCGTTTTTTCGTTTGTTTTGCATTGCAAGTCAACTTACTTTATCAGAAGTTAAAATAAGATAATTAAATGAATATGTCAAACGTTTTAAAATTAGTCACGTCACTATTGTTATGCTTAGTTCATCGTTTTTTATTTTATCATTAGAACATTGTTCGCAGCCAACTAATATCAATTATTATAATAGTTGTGTCCGCGATCGAAGTAAATCATTCAATTCAGTTACAAAACACGGGAATGATTTATTACTTGCCAACTTTAAAGTTAATAGATATAAGTTTTTTGTTAATTAATGGAGTCAGGCGTTACTTTGCGGAAATCCATCACTACATGGACAGTCAAAACTTTTACTTAGCTAAGATCGAAAAGTCGATTTAGGGTGTCTTTTCGGTTGTCTTCCGTATAGTCTACTATACCTGAAGATGCCTCGGGCGAAACACGTGTGGTTTACAATTGGTTACAATTGGTGGGTGGAGAGTTGCTGACGGCCGTTTTTCGGTAAGTTTTGGTTTAAGTTCCAAGTAAATCCACTTCATCCAGCAGGAAAACACACATTATTAATTTTCTGTTATTGTTTGCTTGCCACGGATCTTGCCACTTGCTCGTTTGGCTATCTAGCCAAACGAGCAAATGGGTCAGCGAGCTATTTTGTTAGTCTCGCTAAAACTCAAAAACGGGTTTAACATTAGAATATTTTTTTTATTTTGTTCGCTAAAATACGTGGAAAAAATATAGGCCATACATAAAAAGAATTATGTGAATTATGTATATTATTAGAAAAATTATGTCTCTTCCTTTTACTTCCAATTAATTTCAATAGATGGCGTTTGTGACAGCCTTATCATATAACGGACGTGTTGTTATACAAAACTGTCGTTTCTTTTGTGCGATTTTGAAAAGTATTAAATACCTAAGTACTAACATACCAGGAGAAGATAAGGCTACAAGGAGATGTCATTTTCGTTCATTTGAATTAAATATATTGTAAGTGAAACGAAGTTTACTGAGTCATTTAGAAAATTTATAAAGATAACCTTATTTTTTTTATAGTACGCGATTTTTTAAACTATAAAGATAATTGATTGAATGGTATAGAAGATACAGAACATTTAAAAACGTTAGAAAAGTTTAACCAAAGAAGTTTCTTTTTATAAAGAAGATAGAATATCTCGCCCTTCTGTATACACGTATATCCTGGGGGCATCACACACTACATTTGGAAAGAAAGTCTCATCTTTCCCAACGGTTGTCAGTTCCCCAAAGAAACGTGACCAGCCCATTGCCACAGTACAGTTTGCTAACTTAAAGATCTACGTTTTCTTTTAACCACACATTTGTCAGAGGTAGAACGTAAATAGTACATATCGTCACGCATGTTTCCCATAGGGGTAGGCAGAGACCACAGACTCCATTTGCGACTCCATCTGCTGGAAACAGTCGTAACGATATGTATGTATGTTCTTTTCTTCATTCACTCACTCACTCTCTCTCACTCACACTCTGTTCATACAAGTTCGCCGGTTAAGGGTACTTTTGACCTGGCTTTTCTTAAGAACTGTAGCAATTTTGTCAACATATGTTCTCCTTGGTCTTCCCCTACCGACCCTTGTTTCCACATCCACAACATAAATTTCTTTTATCAGTCGTCTTTCATCCATCTACTCTATGTGAATCATAATTTACACATAGATTGCGTTCACAATTTCCGACCCAATGACCTATAATGAATGATTCTTATAATAATATATTGAATAAACATCCGACAACGCCAAGTCGTCGCAAATTATATTATAACCGGAGTAATAAGGAAGTGTGGAGCAATAAAGTGTGACTGGAGTGCAATGAGTTTACAATGTCGCTGCACTGTGCATATTAAAATCGTTAACGTATTGGACAAGCCCTATCAAAGTCTATTTTCTCCTCATAAGCAAAAATCAATCGTTGGTCTCCAATCGAAAGTGTACTCAATTCAAATGTCATAAAACTCAATTTAAATTGACCATGTCTTTGTTTTTGTGACGTTTTTGTGCATTGAATGAACATTGCGAATGTCTGAGACAATGTGATAGTGCCAAGTCATAGCCGATACGTACCGACCACGCGCCACACCAATTATACATATATTTCTTCTGATAATAGAATAAACATCGTCCATTATAATTTGAAACTTGATTGTTCACGCAATATAGTAAATGTGAAAACTACGATACGGGTCTTTATAAACTATTCGTTATTTTCGTTAAGAGAGAATATGTTGCAAGTACGATATATGTAGTTTTATTAAGAGATAAATTTTATTTCTTTCTATTTTTGTACGGATACAAATTATTTAAAATAAAGTCATATTAAGAAATAACGCTGATATTTTTTTTTATAGAAGAGTTAAAAAACAAGCGGGTCAGGCACGTGCGTTGTCTACTCTAGAGCAAGGATGTGAATAATGGAAGAGGAAGAAGAAAATAATGAGAAAGGAAGAAGGAAATGAAGAAAAGATGGGAAAGGAGTTAGCCCTCCGCAGCATAAGAAACTCAGTAATACAATAAAATACTACCGCTTAATTGCAATACTCTGTAAAGGTACTTCAGCTTTGGTACTTCGGACGAGCTGACTATCCGTAAAAATTTGCGAAATGCATTTCCTTTTAACTATTCCAAATGGTATTCACATATAAAATTATCTCATTAAACAAAGATTCCGTTCTTAACTAAGCTACCCGTTCTCCGTATCCGATAGCGATTCAAACTAAAACCCGATTTATTCCAGTCTTATCACACAATATGTTCTATTTATTCGTATTCGTCAGTCTCGTTTGACGGGCCCCTGAAACCTTGAAGGTTATTTCTTTCCCCTCCTCTCTCTTCGTCGAGTAATTTCATCGTTGTTCCCAGTACGCAACTTGCGGGCCTTTTGTCCTGCGAGTTCTTCTAGCGAAGTTTGTAAAGGCTAGGGCCAACAACAGCATTCCACGCAAAAATATTACTTTTTTAAAACCAAGCATACACTTGAAGTCTATGAGCATGATTCCTTAAGATCATGCCTTCATACTTGTCCGTTAACATTTTTGCACATGTAATTACTAGATATTTTTAGCCGTGCCGTACATATTAAAGTAGAGGGAGACATTCTTTTTAAATTGTGGACAAAAGAAACACACACAAACACAAAACGAGTCCGCAGTATGTAAGTATAGAAGTCCGCAGACTTTTTTTGTAACTTCATCTAATGAAGGAATTTATGTTGCAAAACTAAGTAATAACAATATTATAACGGCTATTAATAAAAAAAACACCTAGACATGGCAGTCCGCATATGTGCATTTTCGTTCGTGTTGAGTTTACGTGCGCGTGTGTGTGTGTGAGAGAGAGAGAGAGAGTGAAAGAGAAAGAGAGTGAGTGAGAGAAATTATGAAATATCTAAAATTATCTTAACAGATAAATTTCATTTTCAGTTTTTAAATAAATAACTCATAACGACCTCGCCGCAATCCACAACTGCCTAATACGCATAAGTCAATCTTATTCTCTGTATTATAACAGACTCTTGAAGCGTCAAAATGTTTTGAGCCAAAGAGAAATAACAGACATACAAATATATCTACATACAACGTAACATTTCGTTTTTTTTTTTCAATTACAACTGCACGTGTTTCTACGTTCAGTGATTTAGTACCGGAGCGTTTGCCAACTGATTGCGACAATGTATCGTTGCTACAAGTTGCATTAGACGTACATATCGACGCTAAAAGGTGCAAACGTAATAAACCACAAAATAGAAACCTACCACTAAATTATTACAATTTTTTTAAAAAAAAAGACGACCGATTCGCTCAGTAACGCAGAGTGGAATGGTCGCAGGTTCGATCCTCACATCGGAATAAATATATGTATGGATTTATTAATATTAATTCCGAGTCTGGTAATCCCCCCAATCCACATTTCCTTTGAAGAAAGGAAAGGCCTTTCTTCTCTATCCTTTTCCTTTCGCTCCGCCAATCCACGATCTGCCGTGCCAATGGATGCATCGCTAGGGGCGAGCTTAGTCGCAAGCGTGCCGACCGTCCCGGAATCGGGCTCCCCCGGGTACTATGGTGCCCTACCTCAGCATGCAGGGCTCTGCTGGGGCTGACCTCCATCTTCCATCCTCAGTGTGTGTTTGGTGTTGTGTGTAGTAGTTGGTGGGTGGAGAATTGATGGCCGATTTTCGGTAACTTTTTGGTTTAAGTTCCAAATAAATACATTTCATCCAGCAGAAAAACACACACTATTATTTTTCTGTTATTGTTTTGCTTATCGCGGATCTTAGCTAAATAAAACTTTTGACTGCCCACATAATGATGGATTTCCGCAAAGTAACGCCTGACTCCATTAATAACCTTCGGCTGTACAGATCGTTTTTACCAGTCGCCCTGTGTTGCTCAGTGCCCAGTTGTTCTATCTAGCCAGGGAACGTCCATAGATTTTCTGACAAACGTGACCAGCATATTACCACTTCAGTTCGCTCATTCTAAAGCTATGTCTACAACGTAAAGTCCATTTGAATAAATTTTACAGGAACAACAAAAACCTGATATTGTTTCATATTTTGAGAAATTTTGTAAAACCGGTAAAAAATGAGATATTTTTGAGGTAAATAAGATTATCTGTTAGATCGCATGGCAAAAGTAGTTTTTAAAAGTACGAAGTAGGCCGGCGATTTGAACGATTATTTAGTATCTATACAATAGGCACTAAGAAATGTACAAACATCTAAATACACATAAGTCACCTTTACTGGTTCGAATATAAGAAGTGAAATTATCGAACAAGAGGTCTCTATCGTTTAAAATGTATGAAGAGGTCAAACAATGAAAGCGATTATGCTGCACTTTTATCATTGTACGATAACTTGCCCACACTCGAATAAATTATCTGTGTAAACAATGGCTTCGTTTTGCTTGATTAAAAGTAATTATGTCATAAATTATTTACAAAAGAAACGATTCATTTGTATGTATTCAATGTTAAAGTTCGATGGACGACTAATTTGTTCGAATGCATTTTTTAAGGTACCGCTATTTCTACGAGTATAGTCTGGCAAACGTCGACTAGATAAGCGATCTGCGCAGGTTCACAAAAAACCTTTTTTTTATGGGATAGGAAGGCAAACGAGCAGGTGTGTCACCTGATGGAAAGCAATCAACGCCGCCTATAGAAATTCACAGCGCCATAGGCAGTGCGGAAGCGGTGCCGACCTTTAAGGAAAGTGTCATTATGGGAGTGGGAGTGGAAAGGAAAGGGGGGGAGGGCCTTCGGAACTCAGCCGCTCACCTTACGAAGCGCGGTAGCTAAGCTACCACTCAGACACCGGTGTTCTGCGGGAGTGTGCTTCTTCCCCGGGCGAGCGGTTCGGATTCATGCTACAGACAAATATAATGCTATTCTTGACAAAGTATTCTTCTGCAGTGTGGCTCTAACACTATCAAAAAATTTAATTAAATTGGTTAAAAAGTTTAAGTAATATTAAAAAAACTATTAGAAATCTAATTGTCAATCATTCTAATAGAACGTGGTAATTAAAGATGATAAAAGCAAACTGCAGGCAGAGTTCAATAACTAAATGACCCATTTAGTAGTATACTGCGAGTTGCATGAAATTAATGCATTAAATGTCGTTTGCGTTGAACTGGCAGAATCACTAATACTTTTACTGACGTGACTGCCTTTGCAAATAATGTATAATACTTACCTCTGATTTCTTTAATGGTAATTTGAAATGTTAAGATTAAATAGAACACTTGAGAAAGATAAGGTAAATTTAATTAAATAAAAACTTTAGGCGAATTTTCGTCTTCAGCAAGCATAGGCTATTCACTTCAATTGTGATCGTTGAGAATAGAATGCCCATCCCTTTTCCTTTTCCCAGTGTCTCTCCCCATATTATATTAAATCTTCATCTTACGACAAATCAGCATCATCTTACTCGTTTCCTTTCAATATAAAATAATATTTTTAGATTTTTCAGCCACATTAACGCACATTTCCACGTGTATACTTAGTTTCAGAAGGTCGACAAGTGTTATAAAATTATAACTTCTAATAAAAGAAACTATATACTTAAAAGCCAGTTGGTATTATACTCTATATTACAACAGACTATTGAAGCGTAAAAATGTTTTGAACAGCGAATAAACTCAATCGTCGGATAGGTGAACATTTTTTATAGAATAGAATAGAAAACCTTTATTTATGACACCTTTTTTTACAATAACTAAAATTAAATCCTTAATATTATTATATATACAAATAAAAACACAAAACAAAAAGAAAATAATTTTAATCTAACGAGTGTCATAAAATGGTTCTTGCTCAGCATATGCCGGGCGCTCTAATTGGAACACCCGCTCTAATTGGAATTATAAGGCTCGCGATTTTTGATAGAATGAACATTATCCAACCACTCTTGTCCAAGACAGTGTATTGGGTATCCCGACTTGAAATAAATAACTATTGGCCATACATACATGTATTTATGTGTTTGGCAAAAGAGTCATGAAAGTAGACAGAATGCGGTGGAAATGAGAGCATTAGGAAGTATGTGTGGGGTAACTTTGAATGACAGAATAAGGATTGAAGATATAGGAGAGAGATGTGGAGAAAAAGAAGGTGTCATGACAAAAGTTGAGAAAGGGATGCTTAGATAGTTTTGCACATGGAGAGGATTGATGAAAGACGATTGATAAAAGAAATTTACATTGCGGCTGTGGATAGAAGAGTCGGTAGGGGAAGACCAAGGAAAACATACCTTGACCAAATCGCCGAAGTTTTTAAGAAAGGCCAGGTCAAAAGCACCCTTAACTGGCGGGCTTGCATACATGGGCTTGATGCACCCATCACTCTCGATGAGTGTGGAGAAAGCAAGGAAAGTATGCCTACATCTCTCCCAATCCCTACGGGTCCGAGTTTCTGCCTACCTCTACTAGGAGGGAAAGGGGCTTGACGACATGTATATACATGTATTAATCTTTACGTAATCGAACTCCGAAAGGGCTAACTTGCCACTGACCTAATTATATCGTTATTCAACGTTAGTTGAACATTAAAGTGAAATAATTTCAAGGGCTTCCGTGCTTCCAAATGCTTGTTAGTGACATTTCTCAGTTACTGCCAATAAATAACATTCGAGCTATACATTTAATTAATGAAATACGTAACAGATTATATAGGTTGCTCCGCGAAGTAACTTCTCTTTATAAGATGTAAAACCATAAACATTAAATAGAAAGTCCGTTCTTATGCTATATTCCAGGAGGACGTCAACTACGATCTTGTGCATACGTTTTTCAGATCTTTCTGGAATCTCATCCTTAAAACTGCATTTTAAAAGCTGCTGTTGCGACAAAGCCTCGTGAGAAAAGATATAAAATGGTAAAACAAGCCTAATCATATTTTAAAAGCCCATAACGCATCTACAATACCTATGGTGTGGCAAATGTCTGTGATCGGTGTTGATGGGTTTCCATCTAGCGACACGCTTTATTATTAATAGCTTTAATTATTGTTTGTTTAAATTAAACATTTACGTTTTTAAATTACTGAGACTGTAACAAGTAAGAAAAAAAAATTAAAATCAATTCCTAGTTTTATATCCTGCTAAATATGTAATATTCGTAAAAATGACGGCGACATGGTTCGCCAACCATCACGTCGTGATTCCCACGAGGGTGAGAAGCGACTAACAAAGAGTCGTTTCGCTACAATGAATGTAAAAGGAAGGATGGATGAAAAGATGGATGAGTGTGGAGGAAGCAAGGAAGGTGTGCCGGGATAGTAGCGGATGGAGATCTGTCTTCTCTACCTACCCCTACGGAAAACAGGCGTGACAATATGTATGTATGTATGTAAAAAACTGTATTAACATCAAGTGTCATTCACTACAAGTTTAAAAAAAATGTATTTGAATTCGAGTGGATGAATAAAAAGTATTTGATTCCCAATTTTAATTTAGACGCTACTAGTAGACAATTTTATGAGTTCTTGTTTGAAAATTAATGCAAATATAAAAATTATATACGTTTTCGGTGCATAGCTTTTGTAATGTGTAAACTTAAGACATCGACCATTGGCTCAGTGAGGCTCGCGGAGTCAATGGTCGCGGGTTCGATCCCCGCATCGGAATAAATATATGTATGGATTACAAATATTTATTCCGAGTCTGCTAACCCCGCCAATCCGCATTGGCGGATTAAACCCATCCGTCAAGCGTGATGGGTTTAACGTCTGTTCCTCCAGAAATGGAGAGGCTCGTGCTCAGCAGTGGGACATATATGGGCTGTTAAAAAAAAACAAAAAAGAACTTAAGGCTGTGTTCCTCAGTTTCTAAGCAAGATGTGAACGTTAATTGGCAGACATGGATAACAAAGATAATGTCAGCCTTGCTCTGTGTTTGAAACAATTTATTCTATCGATTAACTCTCTAACGATAACATTCATTTGGATAGTAATGTTGTGTGGTGGGCGTTCACATTTATTTCCTAATTACACAGGAATGCAGTTATAAACTTTATACCAACAAGCAAATGATCGCAATTAGCTTGCACTCAGCGGGCAATAAAACAGATTGCACTAATAACTGCAATCGGATCGACAACCTGCAACAATATTAACTCAAGACAACTTGACATTGCACTCATAATAATAACCTTCATTGAAACAATAATAACCTAGCTACAAAATACAGTAGCGGAATATGTTTGCCTTGGTTTATCGATAAGATATATTTTTTCCTATTATTATTACATTTTTTTATAAAATAAAAAACTACGAAAGGTAATACGAGTAGGTGAAATTATTGCATTTTGAAAAATATCATAACATTGATGTTTAAAAATGTAATCATGACAATTAACGGCTATT
This sequence comes from Baronia brevicornis, assembly GCA_031353405.1. Classification (NCBI taxonomy): domain Eukaryota; kingdom Metazoa; phylum Arthropoda; class Insecta; order Lepidoptera; family Papilionidae; genus Baronia; species Baronia brevicornis. Next base: position 278,019 of record JASFAT010000962.1, read on the forward strand.
TTTATTTATATATGTTACCCATATATTATTAATGGAGTCAGGCGTTACTTTGCGGAAATCCATCACTATATGGACAGTCAAAAGTTTTACTTAGCTAAGATCCGCGACAAGCAAAACAATAACAGAAAATTAATAATGTGTGTTTTTTCCGTTGGGTTTAGTGGATTATTTGGAACTTTAAACCAAAAACTTACCGAAAATCGGCCATCAACTCTCCACCCACCAACCACTATACACAACGCCAAACACACACTATCACTTTTCCATCTTGTACACGACACGTGTTTCGCCCCAACACGAGGCATCTTCAGGTATAGTAGACTCTACGGAAGGAAGGACTTTTCGGTTGTCTTCCGTAGAGTCTACTATACCTGAAGATGCCTCGTGTTGGGGCGAAACACGTGTCGTGTACAAGATGGAAAAGTGATAGTGTGTGTTTGGCGTTGTGTATAGTGGTTGGTGGGTGGAGAGTTGATGGCCGATTTTCGGTAAGTTTTTGGTTTAAAGTTCCAAATAATCCACTAAACCCAACGGAAAAAACACACATTATTAATTTTCTGTTATTGTTTTGCTTGTCGCGGATCTTAGCTAAGTAAAACTTTTGACTGTCCATATTACCCATATATGTTCCACTGCTGAGAACGGGCATTAACCCATCATGGATTTACGGGTAACACCATACAGCTACATAATTTAAATTGTACTCAACGTTAAATTAGAAAAAATAATAATTTTAAAAGGTCAGGGAGTATTTTGGCCTTTGTCAAAAATCCCTATCTATCTTTATTAATATCTTTGTATTTATTATTTACGGTTAATGTATGTATATGTATGTATGTATATACTCATTTATATATTTGATTGTGCCTATTATATTTGTGTATTAATAGTTTTTCTTTCTTTTCTATCATCATAGCGATAATGTATCACCAACCTACGTCAACTTATCTTTTTAACATTGTATCCATCTGTCTGACGGTTGTCTTGAAGTACTATCAGCGATTACTCCGCCATTTGTATATAAATATTACAATAATAACTGTATAACTTTGTTTTTAGTGTACAATAAAGAATATATCTATCTATCTAAGTGTATATTAAAAATGCTATAAGTAATATTGACTGATTACAGTCATATATAGCTAATTAGAACTAAACTATGCTACGTTTATATATAATAATAAATTTATAGGAATATTTTTATGGGGTCAAAAGACAAATAAGCAGGCTTTCGCCTGATGAGAAGCAATCAACGCCGTCCATGGCCGTCTACAACATCATATGCACTGAAAAGACGTTGCCGGGCTTTAAGAACTGTATAGGCTTTATTTTGAAAGCTCCAATATTACAACTGTTTGGAATACTTATTGTACTATCAGTTAACCCGCTTGCTCGTTTGTTTATCGCTTCCATTAAAAAAAGATATCGAATTTGATGAATGAACCGACGATTGTAAAGCTACGTTCCGTTACTATGTAATTACTACGTTCAAATACACAAGGTCGCGTGAGATCACAAGTTGAAACAATGTAAGCGTAAATTGAAACGGTGCACCTCACAACGTTACATAATCGAGTGTTTTGATACGAGCCACTCGCGTCAATTGAATGTGCCAACAACCGCCAACATTGTCGTATCGGCCTTGACATTGGATAACAGTATACGACGGAACTAAAGTGATTATGCCTTTTGAACGACTTACTTTACAATACTTGACACTTATAAGAATAAGACGCTTTACATGCAAAGCCCCGTACACAATCTATCCACACTGCGTTCCGTTCCACTTCAATACTCATCTACTCCAAAGATTTTAAGTTCTCCGACAGAAGTGAGTGCCCCATGGCCAATACAGATTACTTACTCGGGTAATTACTTTTTATGGGATAGAATGCAAATCAAGATGCGTGTCGCCTGATGGAAAATATTCAACGCCGCCTATAGATATAATATCTACAACACCATAGGCACTTCAGACATACTACCGGCCTTTGAAAAATATATAGGCTTCTTTTATGGAGTTCTCAACGTCGTATCGATTCGGAAACACTGTTGACCTTGTTTCATCAGTGGATTTCCTCTTACCGAAACATAAATTCCGAGCACAGCCTTCCAAGTTTTAACAGACGACCCCAGGTCCTTTTGAATCTTTAAATACGGAAAATTATAAAGGACGCACAGACAAGAACATCTCATAAAATATTGCTGTACCTTATCATATAAAACATAATAAAATTTATTCATCTCATATAATAAAACGTGTATTTACTGATTCACGTTCCAGTGTTATATACTAAGTAGTATATGTTTCAATCCATTGTAAGTTGTAAAACTGTTATATAGAATGCATTTTTAGTAGGTAAAAGAGTAAACGATTCAGCGTTTATAAAATATGTTAAATAATTAGAAAGAAGCAGGAGATAAGACAAGTAAACGTGGAGAACGTATGGGAAAGGGGCCGAAGGTCAACACCCTCTCTAGTTTTGGCCTTCGGCTCTAATCACTCACTGAAAGAAATAACAAAGGTTTTTTTGGGACTATCCTACTCTCCCAGAAGAGTGGATCTCTTCATTCTAAAAATAAAAATTTGCTATTTTTTTTAATTTGGCAAAAAATTATCTGAAATATCACTTCTATTAACTCTTAAAGCGAAAACAAGCGTTTGTGAATTGGGCAATTGAAGATAAAGTAAGGCATATTTTTTATGAGCTAGGAAGGTAAACGAGCAATCGTGTCACGCAATGCGGAAGCGTTGCCGACTTTTAAGGAAAGTGTCATTATGGTATTGGGAGGGGGAAGGGTGGTATTGGGCCTCCGGAACTCATCCGCTTACCGTACGAAACGCGGGAGCTAAACTACCACTCAAACGCCGGTTTTTTTGCAGGAGTGTGGTACTTCTCCGGGAAAATATAATACCACGTCGTGTAATTGTCTTTAATTAGCAACCTACAAAAAGGCAAAATATAGAGAATTAAATGAACTAGCCTTGGATCGGATAAAATGGAAATTGCTACACCGGCCAGTGCTAAGCATTTAAGATGCGTATTGATAATTGTCTGTCATACAATGATAAATGGACTCATTACGATTATGAAAATATTATTAATCAATCTTTTTAGTTTTTGCTAGTAATGTTGGAGCAAACTTTTTCTCACAATCATTACCTACATTCTTACAATGGAATAAATTACAATGTTAATAATTTTTTACGACCGATTGGCTCAGTAGCGGGGCCCTCCGGCCACGGAGTCAATGGTCGCGGGTTCGATTCCCGCATCGAAATAAATATATATGAATTGATAAATATTTATTCCGAGTCTGGTGACCCCCCCAATCCGCATTTTCCGTTCCTGCCGTTTCCTTTCTTCTCTATCCTGTCACTTCCTCTCCGTCAATCCACGGTCTGCCGTGCCACAGGATGCATGGCTAAGGGCGAGCTTAGTCGCAAGCATGCCGACCGTCCCGGGATCAGGATCCCCCGGGTACTATGATGCCTTACCTCAGTATGCAGGGCTTGCTGGGGCTGACCTCCATCCTCCCTTGCAGCTCGTGGGATTCACTAACACGAATTAATATACCTAATTTGTTGAAAAAAAAAATGACGTTGACGTTGAAATGTAAATGATTCATAAATTTATTTTTATTAATATATATTTATTAACAAATGTGTTTTTTTACTATTCGTATCGTTTCCAATTTTTTAAACACCGTTACGTCAAAACCATGTTTAATGTTTCAAACTAGCTTTCTTTTAATATTTTGTCAACACCAATAAAAAAGTTAACGTGTTGTATAAATTTAATTTAGGAAAAAATGTGGACAGTCAAAAGTTTTACTTAGCTAAGACCCGCGACAAGCAAAACAATAACATAAAATTAATAATGTGTGCTTTCCCGCTGGATGAAGTGGATTTATTTGGAACTTAAACCAAAATCTTACCGAAAATCAGTCAGCAACTACCAACCAACCACTATACACAACACCAAACACACACTACCACTTTTCCACCTTGCAAACAACACCTGTTTCGCCCCAACACAGCAACTCTACGGAAGACAACCGAAAAGTTCTTTTAGGAAAATAAGCAACTGTTTGAGCCTATTGCTCGACGTTGGCCTACATTAAGGATTGAGAGGTGATTATATTATATAATAATTAGCACTAAAATCTAAAAAAAATTCTTCACGATGGTTCATAATTTCAATATATTATATACAATACAGATACATTTTCTTTAAAAAGGTAAATACCATTTGAGAAGGAATGGACTTTAACGTGCCTATCCCAGGTTGATAAGTAAGTTGATAAGTCTGTGTGCCCACACAGACTTTAAATAAATATATGAAGATACATACATATAGTTAGCCCGATGTGAGATTTGGACCCGCAAACACTGACTCCGAAGGCGGTAACTTAGCCACTGAGCCAATTGGGTCGTAATTCTTGCTAAATATTAAAAGTTTATAGTTTCCCTCGAAAATAATATAGTACGATATAAAGACAATGTACGTGGTTTGTGGATTGTGGCCGCAAACTCAACTTCACGCTGTGGTTGCTATCCGATATGATATCGCCTCCTCTATTGCAATTTTCACACTGTGGGTTTAGTGTGAGTAATAAATTTATCGTTAGTAACATGTAAATTATAATTAGAGATCAAGTGTGACTGGGAAATGTTTATCATGGGTCCCGTACTTTTGTGACTTTATATCACGGGACGGCAACCTTTTCCTATATAAGGGCCACAAATGTTATGGGGATATTGGTGCGGGCAATATTCAGTCTAATAAATACATATTTTTTAGATTAAACTAATTTTTGTATTTTTAACCATATTTATTGTTACTCTCATTTTAATGTAGTAGGTACAAAATTAAGTAAGACTTATAAAGCGTTTCAATAGTTAAGGATTGAAAGTCTGCTCGTCGTGTGGAACAAAACTTTTACTTGCGCAGGCCGCATACGACCTGTGGGCCATTAGTTGCCGATCCCTGCTTTATATCATAAATTCAACAATAGTAGTAGTTAGTACGATAAATAACTTTATATATACATATTTTTTAATGCTCGCTTAATTCAGTGTTTAGAGTACCTGACCTTTTGAGCCAAGACATCAAAAGGATTGTGTTTGTGTGTGTACAAAATACATTAACCGATTTAAAGGGTAGATTCTATAGAGAAACAATATCAAAAAAGAAAATTATGCCTATTTAAAAAAAATTCTTTTCGTCACCCATACCTTAGAACCTGAAGACAAAAGTCTTTCACTAGTGTATCCTACATATACCTTCTTACGGCGCCGAAATGTGGATAGACCATCTGTTTTAAAAGCTCAAAGTCGCTCAGAGAGCTGTCGAAAGAACTCTGTTCTCTGGTAGATATGATTCGGAACGAACAAATCCGTCAGAGAACCAAAGTCTTTGGAAAAAGCAAGCTAAAGTGACAATGGGTTGGTCACGTTTGCCGTAGATCCGACAATCACTACAGCAGACGAGTGCTGGAGTGGAAACCGCGTCTTGGAAAACGTAGTGTAAGACGACCCCCAGCTAAATGATGCGACGCACTTCGCAGGGCGGCTGGCAGAAACTTGTTGCATGAAGCCGAAGATCAGTCTAGATAGATCTAATTCGGGCAGGCCTATGCCCAGCAGTGCCGCAGACTGTTAATAAAGCCTTTAATAATTTTTTTGACAGTGAATTCTTTTGAATTGAAATTAGGAAACGAAATCATACTATGTACTGATTGTTTCAAGGTAATAAATCGATTACACTTTGACTTGTTATTGCGGCTCCAATATCTGTCGTCCAATGTCCAATGTCTATGATGCCTTAACTGATACTAGCATGATTTTATATTTATCATTATCTATTTGCGGACGGCCGAAGAATTATAGCCATTTCACTCGGGGCGGTCGCATCGTAAACAGGCGGTTGCGGTTTGCGACACGTTCAAGAAACGAGAGATAAGCTGCGCCGTAATACGAAGCGATAAATGAAACCATATTGTATTTCCCACTTGCTTTATACCCCAACAAACGAAGCGACGCTTCCGTTTTAACACTGTAATGAAAAAGGTTGTTTTGCATTACTGATTATCTAATAACAGTCATCGTTATTGGGGTTCGTGACCATGGTGAAGACCTGGAGGGTTAACTATCGGCCATTTCTCTAAAAATTAGACTTTATCATCATCACCAGCGCATTACAGCCGCGGATGGGCCTTAGCCTGGTTCAGTAAATTTTTCCAGTCGGATCTACATTTAGATTATTCCCTCCAGACTCTCATACCAATTGCCTTTAAATCGTCCTCGACTCCATCTAGCCATCTGAGCTTAAACCTTCCGCGGTTTCTACAACCATCTGGTTTGCTGTCGAGTAGGCGTTTTGGTACTCTAGCCTCGTTCATCCGTACCACGTGCCCAACCCAACGAAGGCGTCCAATCTTAATGATTTTGATGACGTTCGGCTCACATAGCTCGTGGTTCTAAAGTATACGCCATCGCTCATTTTCCAACACAGGACCAAAGATAGGTCTTAATTTTTTTTTACATTAACCTAAAAATTAGACTTGTAATCCTCTATAAAATTCTCCACAAACACACAATATTATTTTTCCGATATGTGCTCATGAATCTTAGCAAAGTAATTTTGACTGTCCATCCTTGTAATGGATGTCCGCAAAGTAACGCCTGACTCCGCCAAGTATCACAATAAATAATTGCATTTTTATTTGTTGTTGTATGGCCACAATCACTACGAGTACTTACCCGTTAAATTAGTTTTTTTTTATTGTTGAATGACGTGATGTTACTAGAATTGTACAGCTTTTTAATACTACTTGTACTAAGATAATATTGCTGATATTATACCACCAATAATAGTTCATTAATAGAAAAAAAAGATATTTATATAATCCTAGATCCACAAACCACTACAGAGAAACCAATCCACCTGCAAATCATGAGGATTACAGCACAACTACTCAATTTTAAAACCACCTAATTTCCAGCAGTGGACGGTCAGGTTGTATTCATGATATAGAGAAATAAATAGTTGCGAATTTATGCAGATTAAAAAAGTACCAAATAGTTTCATTCATTCTCTTAGTTATTCAATGTTATCTTGGATTGAACTTAATTCAATGCATATTGTTCTAGTTTTCCAAAGTTTCATGTCACAAACAATTTTTGCTATAAGACAAAGTTTAGTCAATCTAGATTATTCTCATTTAGAAGGACACGAAAAGACATAAAAGCAGATTGAATGGAAAGATTGGAAACATGCCATGATGACAATCCAAAAATATCAGTTATTTAAAAATTCCTTCACTTTATGGTTAGTATTACTTAATGTTAGCTATTAAGAAAATGTATTAAATATATAAACTCCTTTGCAAAAAAATCAGGCACCAGTCAAATTATCTTTTCTCTGAATAATTTTATATTTTTAGTATATTATGATGATTAGAAATTTGATGATGAGATGACTAGAAATTTCTTTATTCCTTTTTAATTTTATTTAATCATTTAAATCCTAGAATCGGTGTTTTAGTCCATGTAAATAGAAATCTGTGTGAAAATGGACATTTTTATGGGTATATGGGCCACGAATATTTTTATGGTATTTTAATAAAAAAACACTATAAAAAATAAAAATTAATAACGAATATGACCTATCCTTGCAGCAATTACGGCATGTAATGTCTTAGCATGCTTTCCCCCAGGCTTTTGGTGGTGTCCTGTGGAATGTGTTCCATCTCACAATATGGCAGGATGAAACGAGAAACATAAATTATCCTACTAAAATAATTAGAAGTTACTTTTAGTTGCCTGATAACCTTCTAACAACAAACCCGTGAATAGTAAGTAAACAGTCACAAAGTAAAAAGAGATTATTTTTTAAAAAATAAAAACTTCGAATTTGGAATTATTTTTTTTTCATACCCAGACTCTTTATTAAGTGCCAGTAACATAGTTTGGCTATTAAAATCTCTTTAGAATTAAATTATTATCAATAATGTAGAAAAATCAGAACCACCCGTTTTTTTTGCAAAGGAAAGTATGTATTATAGATACATACATATATATGAAACATTTGGATTTTATATAAAATATTTTATATCTGACACCATTTTATTGCTAGCAATACAATTAATTTTAACAAATTGTATTTTTAAGACATGAGAAGGTAAACAAGCAAACGTATCGCTTGATAGAAAACGATCAAAACCGGACATAAACATTTGTAACAGAGATATTGCATTGAAATGCTGACGGCCTTTAAGGAAGCGATAGGCGTGTGTTTTGAAAGTTTCAATGTCGTATCGCTTATACACACCGCGGAATGTAGAAAATGGAAAAAAATCCTGCATTTACGTGTGCTGTTAGCAAATCAATTGAAATAAGTTATTTCTTTTTTAACTTCCTTCTCTATTTTTTTTTCTTCTTACGCTACAACTCGGTGTGTGTCTTGGCGTCTCCTAAAATTATTTTCTAGTCATCTCTATTTAAGGCAATGCTCTTCTAATTAGTTTTGTTCCTTAAGATAGTCAGGTCTCCCTGGATGCAGTCTTTTCAACGCTTCCTAGGTCTATGACTTAACAGTTATCTTTTCTGCTAGAGTATCCATTTAGTAATGAGTTTAGATTCTCTAAATCCTAGTTAATTGAATATTAATGATCGTAGAAGCTACTATAGTCCATTGCGTGATATAGGACTACTCCTAAGACACCTACTAACCAAATTTACAGCTTCACACTTTAAATTTTTGCTATACGCCTTTTCCAATTAGTAACTTGATCTTGCTGGTGGTTAACGGATGTTCATGCTACGATAGCTATTCCGCGGCCTCATTTATTTTATTGATTTCTGTGACCAGCCTATTGCTACTTCAGTTCGCTAGCAATTTTTTTGAACATCGAAGAATTTAAAATATCGAAGCATCATCCTCCTATTTAGTTAGAGCTGTAGATAGATACGATCCTTCATCCTCCGTAAGTACTCTCCGGACTTCGACCCAACACCATTTTCGCCATTTTGGACAATTTTTTCGAAAAAAAAATTTCTTCCCCGGATACAGTACAAATGGCCTTCAAAGTCTCTGGACCTGATTGTTGGTGAGTTGGTGACCTGGACGTCACCAAAGTTCTATCGGAGAGATTTAAGTGATCTTCCAATCAAATGGCAGAAATGAAACGAGGCAAAATATTTTCATCAATAATCAAATTGTATTCGACAACAATATATATATATATATATATATATATATATATATATATATATATATATATATATATATATATATATATATATATATATATATATATATATATATATATATATATATATATATATATACATTGACAATGACTTTAGTTTTATCAAAGTTCATGGTCAAACCGACTCGTCGAGAGGATTTATTTAGGCTGTACAGCATCCCTTGCAGTTCCTCTAGCGATTCTGCCAAGATCACGATATCATTGGCAAAACGCAGGTGTGAGATGTACTTACTGTTTACGTTTATGCCTCGTCCTTTCCAGTCTAGCGTCTTGAAAACGTCTTCCAGTGCATTAGTGAACAGTTTCGGGGATATGACATCCCCCTGTCTCACCCCGCGATACAACTGATTTCTTTTGTTTGACTGCCCTGTACTCGAACGGACATCGTGGCGGCATTGTAAAGACATCTCAATACCTCGATGTATCGATGATCTACCTGGCACCCCTGCAAGGCTTCCATGACAGCCCAGGTCTCAAAGGAGTCAAAGGCCTTCTCATAATCCACAAACGCTAAGCACAGGGGCTGATTATACTCGTTTGTTTTCTGTATAATTTGTCGCACTGTGTGAATGTGGTCTATGGTGCCGAATCCTCCTCGAAACCCAGCCTGCTCTGGGGGTTGTGAAACTCGTCAAGTCTTCGTGCGAGTCGATTGGTGATGACCCTCGAAAACAACTTATAGACATGGCTCAGGAGCGAGATGGGCCTATAGTTGCTGAGTAGCGTCTTATCCCCTTTTTTGTGGAATAAGACGACTATGCTCCTGTTCCATGCCCGAGGAGTTCTCCCATTCTACACGACAGAATTGAATATTCTGCAGAGCTCTTTAAGCACGGGTCGACCTCCTGCTTTTAAGAGCTCCACAGTAATCCCGTCTTCATCCGGGGCTTTTCCATTTTTAAGTTGTCCGAGGGCCAACTCCATCTCCTCGAGGGCAATATCTGGCAGCTCGTCGGTGTCGTGGCGGGAAAGCGTGGCTCTGGGATCATTGTAAACGGGTTCAGGTTGTGGTGCATGAGAAGCGTATAGTTTGCCGTAGAAGTCTTCGATCTCACCGAGAACCTCAGACTTCGACGTGAGTATTCTGCTATCCTGGGTTTTTAATTTTGTGAGGTGGCTTCTCCCAAGCTTTTGTGCAAATACTTTAGGGCCCTTGTGTCGCTCTATTGCTTCTTTAATATACACATATATATATATATATATATATATATATATATATATATATATATATATATATATATATATATATATATATATATATATATATATATATATATATATATCGTATATATAAGTACATCTCACACCTGCGTTTTGCCAATGATATCGTGATCTTGGCAGAATCGCTAGAGGAACTGCAAGGGATGCTGTACAGCCTAATCCTCTCGACGAGTCGGTTTGACCATGAACTTTGATAAAACTAAAGTCATTGTCAATGATCATCTGGATCCACAATCGACCGTCGTCAGTGGTAAAACTCTCGAAGTTGTCCAGGAGTATATCTACCTCGGGCAAGTCTTGCAATTGGGTGGAGACAACTTCGAGAAAGAAGCCGATAGAAGGATTCAGTTAGGCTGGGCAGCATTTAGGAAACTCCGTCCGGTCTTCTCGTCGCCCATACCTCAGAGCCTGAAGACGAAAGTCTTCGACCAGTGTGTCCTACCCGTACTCTCCTACGGCGCCGAAACGTGGACGCTGACAGTCCGTCTGCTTCATAAGCTCAGAGTCGCTCAGAGAGCTATGGAGAGAGCTATGCTCGGAGTTTCTCTGGTAGATATGTTTCGGAATGAACAAATCCGCCAGAGAACTAAAGTCACCGACATAGCCTTTCGAATTAGCAAACTTAAGTGGCAATGGGCTGGTCATGTCTGTCGGAGATCCGACGATCGTTGGAGCAGACGAGTGCTGGAGTGGAGACCGCGTCTCGGTAAACGTAGTGTGGGACGCCCCCGGCTAGATGGTGCGACGATCTGCGCAGGGCGGCTGGCAGAAACTGGATGCGTGTAGCCGAAGATCGGGCTAGGTGGCGCTCCATGGGGGAGGGCTATGTCCAGCAGTGGACTGCCGCAGGCTGCTGATGATGATATATATATATATATATATATATATATATATATATATATATATATATATATATATATATATGTATATGTGTGTGTGTGTGTGTGTGTGTGTGTGTGTGTGTGTATGTATGTATAGATTGCAAAAGCATTGCTCAGTAATGAGACAGGGAAATGGATAAAATTGAAATTGGCAACGATTTAGCCACGAAGCGAGGTAAGATATTGATGCGATCACAGATTCTATTTGTGTATCAAATGCTGAACCGGCGCGGTCAAGGACAATTCACATTGTATGCACGTGGCACATTGTAATTCTTGCGTAATGCGCGGCCTGGGGTAACCATCGCTCACAACTTTGTCGGACACGTCTGACGTTTTACAAATACGTATATAATTGAAAGCAGTGAGGATATTATTGTTAACACAAAAAACTATCGTAAAAATGATTTGTGTGAAAATATTTATACAGTTTTTTTTACGGCATAGGAAGGCAAACGAGCAGGCGTGTCACCTGATGGAAAGCAACCAACGCCGCCCATAAACAAGCGCAACGCCATAGGCAGTGCGGAAGCGTTGCCGACCTTAAAGGAAAGTGAAATTATTGGAGTGGAAGGGGGAGTGGGAGTGGGATTGGGAATAGGAGAGGTAGTGGGAAGGGGTGGGTGTTGGGCCTCCGGAACTCAGACCGCTCACCGTACGAAGCGCGGTAGCTAAGCTACCACTCAGACGCCGGTTTTCTGCGGGAGTGTGGTACTTTCCCGGGCCAACCGGCCAATTCATGCTACAGACAAATAATATGCCATTTTTGACAAAATATTCGTCTGCAGCATGGCTCTACCACTAAAACAGTTGCCGTAAACCTGGGTTACAATTGTAACAATTCAGCATATATATATATATATATATATATATATATATATATATATATATATATATATATATATATATATATATATATATATATATATATATATATATATATTTCCTTAATCCTCCTCCTCCAAGTATTAAAACTTTTACATTTTTTGCTCTTAATTGTGGGCTATTCCATAACTATGGTTGAAATATAATAGAGTTAGGTTAGTATCATCATCATCATCAGGCTGTAGGAATCTAGTACTGGTAGATAGAGCAAGAAGTTAGATAAGCCTATTCCAAGGCGTGATACCTAGCCCGATTTTTGGGTTACAAGTAATCAGTTTTTCCGAGCTGTCGCTTTTATTAGTCAGGAAGCAACCCGCACTACGTTAGCTAACACGTCGTCTCTACTTCAACATTCACTTCGGTTGTCAGTTTTCGACAATCCAAGCCAGATAAATTTTTCAATATCATGCTCAAAATAATTGTAGTAATTATATATAATACAATAAATAATATATGGACAGTCAAAAGTTTTACTTAGCTAAGATCCGCGACAAGCAAAACAATAACAGAAAATTAACAATGTGTGTTTTTCTGTTGGGTTAAGTGGATTTATTTGTAACTTAAACCAAAAACTTACCGAAAATGGGCCATCAATTCTCCACCGAAAAGTGTTTCTTTTCGGTTGTCTTCCGTAGAGTCTACTATACCCGAAGATGCTTCGTGTTGGGGCGAAACATGTGTCGTTTACAAGATGGAAAAGTGATAATGTGTATTTGGTGTTGTGTATAGTGGTTGGTGGGTGGAGAATTGATGGCCGATTTTCGGTAAGTTTTTGGTTTAAGTTCCAAATAAATCCACTTAACCCAACAGAAAAACACACATTATTAATTTTCTGTTATTGTTTTGTTTGTCGCGGATCTTAGCTAAGTAAAACTTTTGACTGTCCGTATAGTGATGGATTTCCGCAAAGTAACGCCTGACTCCATTAATAATAAATAATATATAATACTATAAATAAAGAATGGCCAACGTACTCGTGAGTTGTTTGTGCATATGAATGCTTCTTGTCGATGCAACGTTTTAATTGGAATGTTGTAAGCGCTCACACGCCGTGTGGTGACGAGTAATTGAAACACCTTCCCCCCCCCACATCAATTAATCATATTTTAAATATTATGGTTTATTTAAATTCCAAATGTAAGATATTTTTTATAAAACTATTGTGTGACATTGTAAAATTACTTTAATGTTTTACGTTTAAAATCATTAAAAAAATGTACAAACGCAGAACCTTATAGATACTTTTATTTTATTTAAATGATCGACCCCCAATAAAAGGGGGGTCGATTTACTTTTTTGGGGGGTCGATGATCAAAAAAGTTTAGAAATCTCTGGGCTAGATGAAGCGATTATCTACGCAGGGCGGCTGGCAGAAACTGAATACGTGTAGCTGAAGCTAAGGCTAGTAACGCGCCAGATAGGCCTAAGTCCAGTGCAAACGAACATGTATTGATCACTTTCCATTACATTTGAGTAAGAGGTGTATCCGACGAGCGGAACGCATCTTAGTCGACGTTCCCTAATACATCAATTCATATGAAAGTGGCAATATGCTATATGTATCATATTGCGTGCAAATGAAGCCGAGTGTTTAAATGTTAATTCAACACAAGCGATATTTCTTCTATCTCCTTTTTTGTTAGATAACTGATACAGCCATAATGAATCGTTTAGAACATTGTAAATGACGTGCCATTCTGTCGGTAATGAGACGCCATGATAACATCGGAGTTATAGAATAAAGAATTCTGACAGCAATGACATTTATGGATGATAAATGAAAATTGTAAACAGAAGAGGTATGCAAGCAAGTCACCTAAGGGTAACTTAATTACCGCCGGCCAGACATTTGCAATGCAAAGGTACTGTTTTGTACGCAACGTTTTCATGACTAGACTTACTTACTTACGCTGGTTCAATGGCCCAAAATGTGTGTTGGCCTTCGGTACGAGAACACTGACACTAGTCTTGTGTGGTTTCTATCCAGTTGATTGATTGCTAGAAGCTAATTCAAATCGCGATCATTACATCGCTTCAACGATACCTGCGGCGACCGATCGGACATTGAGACGTATTACCATTTATATCCTTCTGGTAGCGAGATCTTCTCCTATCCTTGCAAATGCCCGATTCAACGGAGTCTATGTGCCTCTATGTCTGATAATGTCGGCATCGATCACGAGCTCTTCCATTTCTGCATTCTGCAGGATTCTCCTATTTCCATCTGGCCTTCTGTGACCAGGAGCATTTTCTCTTCTTTTTTTCTTGACTAAACTACTGAAACCATTTTCGTTGTAATTTGGCAGAGATGACTTAAAATCCCGAGAAATCTCTGTTATCTAAGTCTTTAATATAGTCTAATAAGTATATGTGTTACAATTGGATGAATTCACGAGAAAGGAGCAGAGCAACCGTCGTGTTTTGACCATCTATTTATCATTATTCGTGGGTTCAATTATTGGATCGATGTAAATATATGTAATGAATGTAAATATATGGTGGTTTCGCCTGTAGGCCATACGTATGTACGTGTGTACATATGTATGGTCTACAGGCGAAACCACCTTGAACAAGCGTGGTGGGTTAATGCCCGTTCCCTCAGAAATGGGGTCGCAACATATTCAGCAGTGGATCATATATGGATGGTTTGTTGTTCGATGCGTCAGTATTGCGGATATAGCGGTCAAATCGTTCATTTGTTATCACATATTACAATGTCACTTTTTGTGATCGCTGATAAAAAAATATTATGTCATTCATTAGCTCTGCCTATACTAGTGGCCTACTTACGAAATTATATCATACGTTGATAACAGCTAAAACAAAAATAAATATGGATGTGACTCATTACAATGATAATAAACCAAAGTGTCAATGAACTTAACTAGTTTTTTTATGGGATGGGAAGGCAAACGAGCAGGTGTGTTACCTGATGGAAAACAATCAACGCCGCCAATAGAGTTCCGCAGCTCCATAGGCAGAAGCGACGCCGACTTTTAAGGGAAGTGTCATTGTGGAAGTGGGAATGGGAGGGGTAGAGGGAGGGGGAGGCTGATGGTCCTCAGGAACGGCCGCTTACCGTACGAAACGCGGTAGCTAAGCTACCACTCAGACGCCGGTTTTCGGCTGGAGTGTGGTACTTCCCCGAGCAAGCCGGCCCATTCATGCGACAGACAAATAATATTCCATTATTGACAAAGTATTCGTCTGCAGCGTGGCTCTACCACTAATAAAGTTGACAGGGAAAACGTCCGAATTAATTTCAGAAAAGAAATTTTCTGAAATTAATTCGGACAAAACAAAAATTCTCTCTTCACTGCAAAACCCTAACAGTATTATTAGTTTTGTTGTCGTTCGTCTTATTAAAAAATAATTAATGAACCTTAAGTAAGTACTCGCGCAACTTTGTACTAACGAAAGGTACTGAAGCGCAAATATCGTTTCAGAAACGAAACGGCTAAGACTGTCCAAGATTTTACGAGTTTCTCATTGGTAATACTCGCGTTAAGGTAACATCGAATGATTTTCAGCGGAGATTACATGTGTATTATTTAAAATACCTTCCACTGTCATGTAAACTCATAACAGGTAAAATTATTGCAACTGATCATAATAGAAAAATTCGCGCGCAAAGGACATATTAGTCGGAGAATAAGTCTGAAGGGAAGCGCGTTGCTCAAGACCGGTCCCAATGGAGAAGCACTAAGAAATTCTTTGCTATGTAATATCAGGGAGTAGACTAGGACTGGGAGTGCTCCAGAACTGCTTCGCCTCGCAAAAGACGAGACGAGTTGTGCTGAATTGGCTGCCAACCATAGCTAGTTGAAGAGGCGCCCTCATAAGAAAAAGACGTCTTCATAGTGCAAAAATGAAAATCCGAAAAGAATCTAGCTAAACTGGTATTTAACCTCTATATTATCTATCATTATCATCCTTAACCTGCGGCAGTCCACTGCTGGACATAATCATATTACAAAGCGCCCAACCCAGCCCAGGCCTGTAAAATCTCTATTAACCGCCCTACACAGATCGTAGCTCTGTCTAGCCGGTGGGCGTATCATACTATAGGAGACTATGAAAAGAATAAAGCCATATAAATGTCACATTGCTGGGCGCGGGAATGAAGGGCATTGCGTATTTGTTTCACTATCTACGGCGAACCACAATACATTTGGTGACATTAAAGGCCTAAATTTAATTATGCCTAAATAACACTTTTTAGTTAATTGGCTCAGTGTAAGTTTTCAGTTTTAGAGTTTTTTTTTGCGGTGTCCATTCTAGCCTCGTGAGAAATATATGTATAATCTCCAAGTATTTATTTATTTTATATATAGACAAGCGTAGTGAGTCCATTCAAGATTCCTTTCCTAGCAGTTTCGAACTAAAATTATATAGAATGTGCTCATAACTGCCAGTAGTACGCGACAAAGCTAACAAGCGGCTTAACAAGAAACATTATCGAGAACTTATCAAAGCTTGTTTTAAAGAAAAAGTCACGCGCTACGTCCAGTACAACAAACACCAAGCCATAAAACCGAGCTGGCTTTACTGCCATCGAATTCGCTCGAAACGTGGCCAGGGTGTAAGCCTTTTTAAAGGTTTAAAGGAGAACTTCTTTTATTGTTCGGCGCAGTTTGCAGTAAAGCCGTTGCTTTTACGAGTTGCGGGTGTTGAAGTAATTAATAAGTTTTAATTAGTTCTACGGTGTACAGCTAACACTAGTTTTTTTATAATTAATCGATTAAACGTTACACTAAATTTATTCCCGTGGTAATCACACAAAGCGACTATAGGACGGCAGACGGATAGTAACCGAACGAAGTTAGAAGCAAATTGTGATCCATATTCCGCCGTTCTCGAAATATGAGCTATGAAGAAAAACACTCTGGCGGATTTCTTCGTTCCGAATCATATCTACGAGATAAACTCCGAGCATAACACTCTGAGAGGCTTTGAGCTTATATAGATAATTATATGCCACTGCAGAATGAAATTAAAGTGTCTGTCACTATAAGACGAGGAAGGAATAAATAAAACTTGAATTAAAAGAGAAGCGATCATACATAGCGACTATAGGACGGCAGACGGATAGTAACCGGACGAATTTAGAAGCAAATTGTGATCCATATTCCGCCGTTCTCAAAATATGAGCTATGAAAAAAAAACACTGGCGGATTTCTCCATTCCGAGTCATATCTACGAGAGAAACTCCGAGCATAGCTCTCTGAGAGGTTTTGAGCTTATGAAGCTAATTATATGCCACTGCAGAATGAAATTAATGTGTCGGACACTATAAAACGAAGAAGGAACTCTCTTTCACTCCTGGGTTTGCTGGAAGAAAACTCAATTTTGAGTTAAGCTCGCCCTTGTACATCTTCTATTCTTTTAATTCTTGTATGTCGCGTTTTGTGTACATTAAAGTATTAAATTAAATAAGGAATAAATAAAACTTGAATTAAAAGAGAAGTGTACATGAGTATAAGACAAGCACAATGAAGCCATCGCGTCGACGTTGTTTCGGTACAATTGTTCCGAGGCTAAGTCGGCCTTTAAACTGTGCGAAGTCAACACTAAACACGAACTTTATTAGCCGCCATCTACACACTCGTAAACTTCCATTTATGACGTCTTCACCACAGCGTACTTTGAGACCCTAATTGGGAATGATACAAGCGTGCGAAGTGTCTGGACAGGCGAAAATAACAACAAACATAGCAACACCGTGTTTTTTTTACGACTATGTTTCTGTGAGATCGTCAAATGTTTAAGTTACTTAGTTTACGAATAATAAGCACACTCATTTGCACGTCCGTATTTATTTCTCACTATTACTCACTCGCATTTGAGTGTTTCGTTAAGTATTAGCAGCTCACAGTTTCAAGTCATAGGTTCAATTTTACTGTTGGACTATTGATGCGAATCCAATTTCCTTTTTTTTAATATTTTCTCGTAAAATTAACAATAATGGTGGTAATCTATCGCTAAAAATTTGAACGCCTGCATCCAAATTTTTACCGATAGGTTGTAAAAATTAGGATGCATCTGGCCAACTTAGGTTTAGGTAAGTGGGTTAACTTCAAAAAGCAGCCATGGTGTGTATATATATATATATATATATATATATATATATATATATATATATATATATATATATATTTATATGTATGTATATATATATATATGATTATATACATATATATACCTATATGTATAAATGGAGAGCTATTTTGTTAGTCTCGCTAAAACTCAAAAACGACTCGACCGATTTAAATAATTTATTTTTATTTTGTTCGCTCTATTACAGGGAAGGTTTAAAATTAAAATAATTAGGCAAAACATAAAAGAAAAGCTTGAATAATATTTGACGTGGTTTGCCACTCGTCAGGTCCTGATTCCTAAGAGGGTGAGAAGCGACTAACGGAGAGCCGTTTTGCTACGATGAATGTGAGAAGATGGATGAGTTTGAAGGAAGCAGAGAGGGTGTGCCGGGGTTGTAGCGGATAGGAATCTGTGGTCTCTGCCTACCCCTACGGGAAACAGGCGTGACGATATGTATGTATGTATGTAACCCACATTTGAAAGTAGTAGTTAAGATTGAGTTCCTAATTCTACCACTGAATACTAGATGGGTAATAAACAGCAAGTGACCTTAATGCTGCCATCCATGGACGGCCGTAATTACTTACTATTAGGTGACTGGGTTGCTCGTATGCTCACCTCTTCTATAATTAAAATACATACATACATATGATTACACCTGTTTCTCATAGAGTTAAGCAAAGACTAGGGACCTCCATCTGCTACGATCCCGGCACACTTTCTTTGCTTAATAAAAATATGTCATTATATTTGTCAATGTCGCTAAGACCCTGACGTCAAGGACCTTCTTCTCGTAATATGAGCCTTTTGCCGCTACCGCTGGGTCACTAAAGCCTTTGTTTTAAGTTTTGCGTTTAGTGCGCATCGCTTGCAGAGTGACATTAAGAAAAAGTCGAACTAAATAATTTTTGTTTTATAACAATTTATTTCTTTTTCATTTTAAATTTGTATATCACGAATGTAAAAAAAAGTAATATAATATAAACGTTTTAATGCATTAGTGATACATTTATGAATATCACTACAATACATATAGTAAATACGTAAATTAACGATTTTAAACTGACAAAGACTTTAAACTAAAGTGACCTGTAAATTTTAACATCTCACTTGCAGAGTTACAAACGAAAGTGTGAATTAGTTAAGTGTCTTAATCAAATAGGTACCTCGTAAATTTTAAATTAAAAATTTAAGTGCCCTAGTTCCTTGCCGTCCGAATTAAGTTCCAGTTTCAAAATGCAAAAATTCATCGCATGTCGGCTTTAAAAGACTTTAAAATACCCATCACAAAAATGAATGAAATATTTTTATATTTATTTATATATTCACGCCAATCCCCCGCAGGGGTTAGCAGAGACCACAGAGCTCCATCCGCTACCATTCATCGCAGCGAGACGGCTCTCCATTGGTCGCTTCTCGCCCTCGTGGGAATCAGGACGTGACGGGTGGCGAACCACGTCGCCGTCATTTTTCAACAAATTAGGTATATAATAAATTCGTCTTAGTGAATCCCACGAGCCGCAAGGGAGGATGGAAGTCAACCTCAGCAGAGCCCTGCATGCTGAGGTAAGGCACCATAGTACCCGGGAGAGCCCGATCCCGGGACCGTCGGGCACGCTTTCGACTAGGCTCGCTCCTAGCCATGCATCCATTGGCACGGCAGACCGTGGATTGGCGGAGACGAAGGGAAAGGATAGAGAAGAAAGGAAAGGGCAGGAAAGGAAATGCGGATTGAGGAGGCTACCAAACTCGAAATAAATATTTATAAATCAATATATATATTTATGGCGATGCGGGAATCGAACCCGCGACCATTGACTCCGTGGGCGGAGGGCCGCGCCACTGAGCCAATCGGTCATCAATATAATACAATATAAATGTAACAATAGTCTGTCATATCCTGTATAACTGACTTTTTTAAAGTTCATATACTTATAACGATGATAACAATATTCAAAACAACGACCTAAATGGCCCAATGACGATCTTACCGATTTTGGAGTCAATAAGTGTGGGTCCAATTCCCGCATCGAAATATACGTATGACCTGCAGGTATTATTTCAATATATAATAATATGCCGCCAAACTACGTTAGACAAGCGTGAAAAGTTAAAGTTCATTCCTCCAGAAATGGCCTCCCCATTTAGCTTGCTACAATGCTTAGCAGAGGAACATTTTTTTTTACACAAATTTTTTTACTCGACACTTAGTGGACACATTTGGGTTGTTTAAAAAATGCTCAAATAAAAATTCTTGTCTTATTAAACAAAGGAATTATTTAAATCGATCATTTGATAACATTTCGTAATAATTTCATTGAAAACCATTTTGATAATATTTACATTGAAAAGTTGACGAGAGACGTTGTATTAAATGTTTAAGGATATTTTTAAACTCAAAAAAACAATGAATGTCGCTCGCTGAAAGTGAAAAAGGGTATAAGAATATCAGTTCTTATTTTTATTACAGATGCAGCGCGTCTATAATATAAAATGAGAACTATGATTAGTACACTCATAACACACATAATTTTGCATTCACGTGCAAAATTTTCAATAGGCACATCTGTCCACCTAGAAGACGAACGGCTCATTTTAAACGTACAGTTAACGCTTCTGAAGGCATTACTACACATTTTCCATAAACTAGTGCCTCGTAAAACTGCACACATGTTTACCGGAGCGAGGTGCAGCGCCTTAAAAGCATTGGTAATATAACAAAACGCCTGAACCGAAATTACCCATAAAAGTCCGACGGCGTATTCCAACTAAAGCCATGAAACTGAAACGCTGGTGGAATTTACAATGGCCGCCCCGTCTACATTTAACGTTCGTGACGTTCACCTTAGTTTAATTAAAGTGTTCCGACTCCAAACTCGAAATTATTTCGCTGAAATTATGGCAGCGTTGAGATGTTACAGCGGAGAAACGCTAGGGGACCTGAACAACTTCCCGAGTTATCCTTTCGAACGACTATAGTTAAGTTTATACAAAAATAAAATATTAATTTAAAAAAAAGGCCGTGCTTTTTTTTAACAGCCCATATATGTCCTACTGCTAAACACGGGCCTCTCCATTTCTGAAAGAACGGACATTAACCTACCACGCTTGTCGAATGTGGATTGGCGGGGTTACCAGACTCGAAATAAGCATTTGTAATCCATACATATATTTATTCCGATGCGAGGATCGAACCCATTGAATCCGCGGGCGGAGGGCCTCGCCACTGAGCCAATTGGTTGTCATGCTTTTGCAGACCATCAAAGGTGGAAAATGTTGCTCACCTGAGTCACATCATGAGACAAGACAGGCAAAAATTGTTACAACAGATCGGGATGAGAAAAGTCGCGGGCAAAAGACGGGTTGGTCGAAGAAAAAAGTCTAAGGTATGTAATGTCAGGTAGTAGTGGACAGTGAGTACTCCTGAACAATTTTGCTTTGCTATAGGCAATTTAAGACGAATAATCTAGGCCGACAACGTCTGCACGTAAGCTAGTTCAAAACATAATGATGTAGTGATACCTGCTTTACTATAAAAAACAAGCTATTGTCATCATGCTCTGTGTTATCATTGGTTAAATTATATCATTGCTATGCCCTAAGTCAAACGTAGAAAATATGTATAGTACTTAACTTCATACTTTAATTAACAAAATCAATTTTGTTAGTTATGGCGTGCCTAGTCGTAAACGTGCCGACCGTCCCGGGATCAGGCTTCCCCGGGTACTATGGTGCCTTACCTCAGTATGCAGGGCTCTGCTGGGGCTGACTTCCATCCTCCTTTGCGGCTCGTGGGATTCAGTAAGACGAATTTAATATAGCTAATTTGTTGAAAATGACGGCGACGTGGTTAACCACCCTTCATGTCCTGATTCTCACTAGGGCGAAAAGCGACTAATGGGGAGCTATTTCGCTACGATGAATGGTAGTGTATGGAGCTCTGTGGTCTCTGCCAACCCCTGCGGGGGATAGGCGTGAATATATAATAATAATTTTTCGTTTCTAGAGCTATTTTATGTATAAGTATGTCTTTTATGGCTCTAAAATGCATTACAAATTTTCTTCTAGTCGAATCTAAAAATATCGTTCCACTGGTCAAAAGATGATTCGATGGGTCGTCATTAAAAATAAAAAAAAAACATTTTTTAAACATTATTTATGTTTGACTGATATGTTTTTTTTCCCTTAAGCCCATATACACATGTGCCCTTCCCATGTCTAGAGGAAGATACATAAACCCAACGCGCTTGTCCACAATGCGGATTGGTGAGAAAACTATGTTCGGAATAAATATCTGTAGACTACATATATTTATTCCAATGCGAGGACCGAACCCGCAACTATTGACTCCGTAGGCGACAACCCTGCCACTAAGCTATTTGGTCGTCGATATGTTTTGATTAGATATAATAACGCAAAAATATTCAGCTGACAAAATAGCGTTAGAACACACTGACCTCAAGACCTATATTCAGTACTAATAAAGGCGTGGAAGAAAGGAATAGTATGTCTGGAAATATTGCGTCAACTGTTAATTAACTTTGCGAGGTCTTGTAATAAATTGTAAAAGGTAAATGAAAACAAATAAAAAATATGAATTATTTAAAATATAAATATATTTCACTCGTTCCGCGTCACATGTATCATTTATGATACACGTTAAACTTTTCCGTGTACCATAAATGGTGCACGATGATTCCATAAATATTACTACTCGAATCAAGCTTATAACTCACGTGAAATAAAATTGAATGAAATATTGGGCGATGATATATAGATCTTTAGTCGAAACATCAAATGGCATGAACGACAAGTCAGGTAAAAACGACTTGACGCGGAACGTGTTAAGCATCTAGAAACGACATCAACTCATCGAAGAATGCCAAATTGCAAAGCTTCACACTTACAAAGTGGTGTCCAATGTTACGATAACTGCCTGTTCTCGAACTCGATGTACAGACAATGGAGATCAGCCCTAAGGTCTAATAAATTCACCCTACTCACAAAACACAGAAGACCATTTTCATATTTTTTTTTATGGGATAGGAAGGCAAACGAGCAGACGTGTCACCTGATGGAAAGCAATCAACGCCGCCCATAGACATGCGCAGTGTCAATGGCAGTGCGGAGGCGTTGTCGACCTTTAAGGAAAGTAACATTATGGGAGTGAAAGTGGGAGAGGGTGTAATAAGTGGAGGGAAGAGGAGGGGGAGGGGAGGGTGTTGGGCCTCTGGAAACCAGGCTGCTCACCGTACGAAGTACGGTAGCTAAGCTCCCACTCAGACACCGGTTTTCTGTGGGATTTATAAATAAAAGAAATACAACAACTCCTTTTCACAAACTTTCAAAGGCCCTAGCACCAACAACGTCATTGCGCACTTTTTTTTAATTATCCGTTGTTCTAACGTTAGGTCGGCGATTGTAAAAGCGCTTTATTTCTAAAAGATCTATAACGTAACTCGGCAGTAGTCTGAGTAGTTACGAGGTCGGTATAAAAATCTTATAACCGAATGCGTCCCGTTTTTATAGCCTGGAATATATTTACGAGAATCCGCTAGGAGGAATCGCACGTAAATTTTGCAACTGCAGCGTTTTTCATTACTGCCAATGCAATATCGCCGATTTGCAGAATGTAAGTTATTTACACGGTTAATTTATTCTCATACTGCTGATATTGCGTCCTAAAGAAAACAAACAAGTGTCTTTTTGGGTCGATTAATGGAGTCAGGCGTTACTTTGCGAAAATCCATCACTATGTAGACAGTCAAAAGTTTTACTCAGCTAAGATCCGCGACAAGCAAACGATAACAGAAAATTAATAATGTGTGTTTTTCTGCCGGATGAAGTGGATTTATTTGGAACTTAAACCAAAAACTTATCGAAAAACGGCCAACAACTCTCCATCCACCCACCACTATACACAACACAAAATACACACTACCACTTTTCCATCTTGTAAACGACACGTGTTTCGCCCCAACACGAGGCATCTTCAGGTATAGTAGACTCTACGGAAGACAACCGAAAAGTGAATTATGGGAGTTATTATTAACGAGGAATTAAATATGCATTTAACTTTGACGGTCATTTATTTTATAAAATGATACTACTAAAAATCTCGTTTCATTTTTAAAAAATATACGTGATTTTTATATTATATGGTAGAGCCACGCTGCAGACGAATACTTTGTCAAGAATGGAATAATATTTGTCTGTAGCATGTATGAGCCGGCTCGCCCGGGGAAGTACCACACTCTCGCAGAAAACCGGCATCTGAGTGATAGCTTACCTATCGCGCTTCGTACGGTGAGCGGCTGAGTTCCGGAGGTCCAACATCCTCCCCATCCCCTTCCTCCTCCCATTCCCACTCCAATAATGACACTTTCCTTAAAGGTCGGCAACGCTTCCGCACAGCCTATGGCGCGCATAGGTCTGCTCGTTTGCCTTCCCATCTCATAAAAAAAAGATAAAATATGTCGAATTTTAATTATTTGTTCCATTTAAAAATAATGATTTACACATCTTTTTATTCACTTGTTTATTCTTCTTCTATATCATGACGCTCTTGGCAGACCAGTCGCGGTCGTTATATATAGAGGTGACTAGTTGAACCAGACGCTGCCATTCATCCCTGACAGCTACCTTCTTCATGCATTTATGTAGGGGGCTATTGAGAGCTCACTTGTTTATAGACTTAGATAAACATGTAACTTTTTCATTTGATTGAAAGTAATCGCCGACTTTGCCCAACCAAGTTACAATACTGACGTTGAGTTTTTCTTTCATTTTTATCATGTTATTATCAGTTATATTGTTAGCTCGTAATTCTCATGCCATGAGTACTCAATATATTTTAATTAAGGCGTATAAATGAAGAGAACTATAATTATATATATTTTATATATATATTCACGCCTATCCCCTGCAGGGGTTGGCAGAGACCACAGAGCTCCATCCGCTGCCATTCATCGCAGCGAAACGGCTCGTCATTCGTCGCTTTTCGCCCTCGTGAGAATCAGGACGTGACGGGTGGCGAACCACGTCGCCGTCATTTTCGACAAATTAGGTATATTAAATTCGTCTTAGTGAATCCCACGAGCCGTAAGGGAGGATGGAGGTCAGCCCCAGCAGAGCCCTGCATGCTGAGGTAAGGCACCATAGTCCCCGGGGGAGCCCGACCCCGGGACGATCGGCACGCTTACGACTAGGCTCGCCCCTAGCCATGCATCCATTGGCACGGCAGACCATGGATCTGCGGAGAGGAAGGGAAAGGATAGAGAATAAAGGAAGGGGCAGGAAAGGAAATGCGGATTGGGGGAGTTACCAGACTCGGAATAAACATTTTTAAATCCATATAAATATTTATTCCGATGCGGGAATCGAACCCGCGACCATTAACTCCGCAGGCGGAGGGCCCCACCACTGAGCCAATTATATATTTATTTATTTTTTAAATATATGTTATACATTTATCATTTGGTAGGAAGTAATCGCTGCTTATGGATATCTGCAACATTGAGGGCACAGCAAATGTGTTTCCTACCTTATGGTGATGTGGATAAAATGGGTGGACGAGGGTTGTGATGGAGGGAACTTTCAGTTATCGCTCGGCTCCCTGGTGGGTTGGACAGGCCCGACTGAAGATAAGACGACAGCTTGTGTAGAAACAACGTAAAGTCATTTTAAGATGACTAACCCGGCGGCCGTCGAGATTGCTCAAAGTTTAAACTCGAAACTCTAGCATTTAGTACTGAGTCAAAGGATTTCAAAACGTTAGTACATTGTACCAACTTACTATTACAATTTTTTTATTGTATTTATTTCTTCAATTATTAGATATTTATTGTTACCCTATATTTATCTCATTCCATCTTATTTATAGTATATACCACCTTACACCAAATATCTTAGATACCATCGTAGACAAAATCGCTATTAGCGATAAGACTGCCCTTTGTATGCATATACTATTATTATTAATTATTGTAAAACTGGTTTGCTGGTGTACAATACAGAATATATCTATATATTTATCAAGAACATAAATTCAGAAATAAGATCATAGAAATAACTAACCGGGCCATTTTACTTATTTCTATTAAAAATCGAACGGTATAAAGGAAACAGATAAATTTACGATAGAATAGACTTTATAGCATTTCCTTAGAAAGCTAGACTCGAAGCTGCACGGGAGCTTTTCAATCCGCGAGACGTAATAAAAATATGCGACGCTCCACAAGGCACATAAAACTTGCAACGACAATGAATTCCTGAAAAAGATGATACTGCGCTAGCGCCGTCCTTTTATAGCCAGTCTGGAGTGAGCGGGACAAAGAGTTCGCGGTAATAAAAGTTTTGATAGGATCCAAAGGAATTCATGATATCGGACATAGCCAGTTATACTACTAGACTTTCAACATCCTGTATCGTGCGAACTAAATATATAAAAATTTGTGTTCTTAGCTCTTAAGCTCTGGGTATGGGAGTGAAATGGTAGACCGAGACGTCGTCTCGATCCACTTTTCCCCTCAACTCGACTCTATACACCCTATATAAAGTCGAGATAAGAGACCACTTACACGTGGCCGTGAGTAGAGCAGAGCCGTCGTCTCGATTCTAGCTACGCTCCCCTCTCATAATTTTAATGTTTATAATTGTAATTTTAATGTTTCACATCTACCAAGCGTCCTATGACGCTTCTCTTTTTTATTTATTTAATCCTTTCTTCTGATATGATGGTAATATCTCTCACTCTTACTATGACATTTTTTGCGCACCATTCTTCTCCGTCCTATATAGTCTATCGATATAGCCATAACAGCAGACTGCCGCTTTCATCAAAATTGAAGTAAAATAATCAATAAAGTCAGGTGTTACTTTGCGGAAATCCATGTTGATCATACGCAAATTTTCAGAGAAAAAATATAAAATGACGCTTTTCAAACCGAAAGTTACATTTTCATTGATAAAAAAGAAATCGTTTCAGGTTAATGACGGGAACCGAACTGGTAACATCGCCACTAAGTCATTTGGATCGCTTATACATGCTTAAATAAATTTAAGTGCGTATTACAGTTTGTTTATCCACGTCGTTTACCAAAACGTCCTTTTACCAAATAATTTGTGCCCCTTAAACAACGAGACAAAAGTCCCCATCCCAATTAATGAAGGTAAACCGCAGACTGGACAATTATCGACAAGTCTGTTTGTCCATTGATTGTTTTCCAAAACACAATATAATTGTGGTCGAGTACTTCGGCAACTTTACAGTTCTGTCCAAACCACACATTTTCATCGAGACACAAGTTATTTTGAATTTTATTTTGTTCTAAATACAGTTGAAAAGTTAGACTGAACTATCTACGTAAGCTAACTAATTCAGTCATTTTGAAATAAGTACATTCTCAATTTTAAACGACATCACGGAAACAAATTCCACACAACTTTCAATTCTACTTGACCACACTCCAAATTTATTTTATTACACACTTAATTTCTTCTTTTATACAATACTATATGCACCATTTTAGTTACAAGATCTTATAGATTATAGTATTAAAATTTCAGTTCGAAAAATTATTTTTAAACAAATAGTACATGAACTATCTGAGCTTGATACAAAAGATTCCAACTCGATAGCTATTACAACATACAAATTAATAGAGCAAACATTATCATCAATATTGGACTGCAGCAGTTCACTGCTGGGGATAGGACTTTCCTTAGACGCGCCGGTACCTAGCCTAATAAAATTCACGTATGCAACTTCTACCAGCCGTCCTGCGTAGATCGTCGCTCCATCTGAAGAAACTGAGGGCATACTCACGTAAAAGTGTACAGGCAGCGAACACATGAGCAAACACACACAGAGAGAGAGAGACACACACACGCGCACACACACAGACACATTCACACACAATAAAGGGGCTTTATTCCTCTTTTTGTTTTGTCTTTTATAATTCTAATTATTTAAATGAACTTAGATACATAGCCAAGATTGATAAGTAATGTTTGGGTCCTGAGATACGGGCAATCACCTAGTTGAGGCCCACCGGCACTCAACCTTGTAAACACGCATGTATTCTTAATGATAAATAAACAAAAATAAAACAAAAATTGACTAGACAGATATTTTGTTTACCAATACGCGGACCCCACTCCATCACTCGTCTACTCCAGCAGTTTTCGGTCTTCTGACAAATGTACATCATCATTATCAGCTCATTGCCATTCCAATTTGCTAACCCAAATAGGTTTATTTGAAATAATGTAAATAAATTAATATTTTTGCTAAAAACATCATATTTTAAATACGAAAACAAAATACCATATCAGCATCATGATATACAGGCTGTATAGCTCAGTACTGGACTGTTTCTACCTATCTGGGATTTAGGAACGGAGATCTTGTCATCTTGTTGCTCTGTTACATCTCATGCTCTCACAGGTTTTTTTATGGGATAGAGTAGGGTAGTGTCGTCTGATGGAAAACAATCAACGCAGCTGTTGCAAAGCAACCCAATGTTGTATCAGTTCAGAAATATCGCTGATGGTAGCTGGTTTCAGATACGTTAGAAGTCTGGACAAAGCTACTTAGTATCATTATTACCGTCATTTTTTCAAAATTAGAATCTCAACTATTCTATTCTATTGCAGAGTGCATCACATATAGTGTAGAGTAGTTTGAACGTTGTAGTCGCAAAAATGTAACAAGAAGCAAAGCATGCAACCAATACAAAACAGGTTTTCAACTAACAAATTGGAAAACAATTATAAATTCGATTATTCAACTGTACTGACCACCCCACGCTTTCTATTAGTTACGTACAAAGCCATAAAGTTTGACTGGAAGAGACATTTCTACTTGTATCTTACAAAATGCATTGCGCTTAAACCATTTCATAAGAATTCTAGTTATAAACTAGCAATGTTAGTCTTCTTGTTTTATAACATATTCGTTCCAGCCTATGCCAGCAATGCAGACATATAAGGGAGAAAAGTCATGGTTAACGCTCTATCGGGAGAGAAGGGAAATATTTACCAGAAGTTACTAAATCCATCATATGATTTAAATATGTATATTCGTGGGTAAAAAAAATAATGTTATAATAAAAAAATAACATTAATGTTTACTATTAATATATTAAGTCTAATATAATAGTATAATATGGGGTAATTTATTATTAAAATTGTAATCATTTATAGCTCGATTTATCTATCAATTTATATTTATTTTACATTTATTTTTGTTTTTGTAATGACTATTTGTAGATGTGCCAGTGGTCAAAAACACATTACAAGCACTTTTTTCTATTCGACAAAATGTTATATTCAATTAGGTAAAATGGTCACCAAACAGCAGTCGCTTCTAGGCATCTATATCTTTCAGAGCGCAATGCGTTTGACGGTAATTAATTAATGTAGTCCACTACGATGTAAGGGTGTATAAATAATGACCGCCCGCCCTGTGAAACTTTAATCAACAATTGTTTAAGTACTAATGTTTATTTAGTAATAAAAAAAATATTATGTAATATTTTTTCAGCCCATATACATATATCCTACTACAGGATACGGGCATCCCAATTTCTGGACGAATAAAAATTAACTCATCATACTTGTTAACCCACCACAATTAAATATGTGAAGAAAATCTTTGTACCGCTTTTTAAGCACATTGCGTGTACGTAGAGTGTGGCATAGAGGAAGATTTTATATAGAGAAAAAGTACAAAATATACAAATCGTCACGCATATTTCCCGTAGAGGTAGGCAGAGACCACAGATCTCCATCCGCTACGACCCCGGTACACCTTCCTTGCTCCCTCCACACTCATCCATCCATCCTCTCACATCGTAGCAGAACGGCTCTCCGCTAGTCGCTTCTCGCCTTCGTGGGAATCAGGACGCGACATGTGGCGAACCACGTCGCCGTCATTTTTTAACAAAGTAGGTTTATTAAAATTCGTCATAGTATCCTACAAGCCACAAGGGAGGATGGAGGTCAGCTCCAGCAGAGCCTCGCATACAGATGTAAGACACTATAGTAGCCGATCCCGGGACAGTCGGCACGCTTGCTACTAAGCTCGCACTTTTCGGTTGTCTTCCGTAGAGTCTACTATACCTGAAGATGCCTCGTGTTAGGGCGAAACACGTGTCGTTTACAAGATGGAAAAGTGGTAAAGTGTGTTTGGTGTTGTGTATAGTGGTTGGTGGGTGGAGAATTGATGGCCGATTTTCGGTAAGTTTTTGGTTTAAGTTCCAAATAAATCCACTTCATCCAGGACAAAAAAACACACATTATTAATTTTCTGTTATTGTTCAGCTTGTCGCGGATCTTAGCTAAGTAAAACTTTTGACTGTCCACATAGTGATGGATTTCCGCAAAGTAACGCCTGACTCATCTCCATCATCATCACCCATCCTTTAGCAGACCATCATCACTAATCAGACCCAACCATCCTTGCTCTCATATTCATCGTAACGAAACGGCACTCCGTTAGTCGCACTAATATGAGTGTACACACTCATATTTTAAGAAAAGCAGAAATTTTAAGTCGTATTATTTTTTATACACTATTTCGTAAACACACAATGTTGTCCTTCGAATTGGACACAGAGGATCTTAGCAAATTAACTCTTGTCTATAAATACAAATTAAGGATTTCGGCAAGGTAACGCCTAACTCCATTATTTTATTTTCAAATACACAATGTCGTGTGTTATACTGAACCTCAGAACAGTGATATGTGCGTGCCTTTAGTCGCTACGGTATGCCGTTGAGGCGAGACATAAGTTAATCCCATTACAATGTAGGTGTAATCGGAGTGCTTAGATTTACTTTAATAGGCTTATTTTCTTATGTCAGAGATTTGTATTCAGCTACATGCTCCCTGAATGAAATGCAAACGCAACTCATAGTAACAACAGATTAGAGTCCATAGTCATGTACGAGCGCAGTTTCATATTTCATAACATGCGCAGTATTTGTACTAAGTATTTCCAACTCTCTATTTGAAGTAAATGAAGGTTGTAGAATAAAGTTGTAACTTGCTTTAATAAGATATTTTTATGTGTATCATACAATATGTGTATGTTCCAATATTGAGTTCAGACCTCCTTATTTGGGGGCCATGCATGTCTAAGACGGATGGCGAGGCTTCCAGATTCGGAGTATATATTTACTATGATTCGAAGATGTTAAGCATAATGACTTTTACAGCTTTAGCGACTACTAGATCCAAGACTCGGGCCCGCGGGCAATATATGTATATATATATATATATATATATATATATATATATATATATATATATACATATATACAATCAATGATTCTGAAAGCAGTAGCTTCGTCAATAAACTAAGTCTATAATAAATAAATTACATTCGCTGTTTATTATTACTATATTTTACATTTAAATACGCGAGCCATATTACTTTTATATTTTATAAGATGCACTTATGATTTTAATATATAAAATAATATATGTATCATAAAATGTGAAAAGAGAGAAATAATCGTGCGAGTAAATCAAATGTATGTAAGTAACGTAATTAACAAAAGGTAATTTTAATTTTTAATTATTTTAATTTTATCGTTCTGAGTCCCGCAAAACCAAAGGGTTTTAATGTTAAGCCCATATTTCGTTGTATGTACATATTTCTTTATAATATTAGTAGAAATAATAAAAATATGATTTTTAAATGATCACTTAAAAAAAATCAAAAATATTAAAAAATTTACTGTATTAAATATGAAATACGCCTCAACAGTCTTGTAAAATGGAAGTTTACAATAAATTAATTATACACCGTGACTTTTTAATTACCCGAGAAAATTAAGTAATATATTCAGTTATCGATATACATTAAATTTGGTGAAACAAAATTTTATGTTTATGAAATATTTATTAAATATGTCCTTAATATACACCAAAAATTATACAACAAAAAATCTTGCTAATTCAAATAGACATCATTATCATTCCAATATGTACTGCACCCAAACCAACCTAACTTGGTCGCGTAATATTTACGTACGGAAGGGATAACTATGATTTTTTTAATAAATTCCCGCTTTGCTCATAATAATCTATAAAAAAATTACACACAAAAATGTAGGTTTGTCACTTAATCATCACGAATGAAACGATTTTGATGAAACTTTTTGTGTACATTTGAGTGCATCGTTGTATGGTTTAGATACACAATGAGACCCAGTAGGTGGCAATGCAAACGGGTTTTCTTTTTATTTTTGAGACAGGACGTCTGACAGGTCATAAAATGGAAAATCGGGCTAAGTGATGCACCTTGGGAACGGCAGACGGTGAGATCAACATATGAACAAACAATGATTGCATCGGTCGTTGGTCAATGGGCTTCCTTTAAATATGAAAACTGATAAAATCCATAGAGTTTTAAAAATATTGTATATATCAAAAGTAAGCGACTATAAAACACTTCGTTGACCTTTAAATGAATTGTTCAATCTATACGAGCATTTATAAAATGTTACGACTAACATAAAATACTGCTATAAGAGTTGTTAAATTTCTCAGCAATATACAGTTTCTTGGAAAACCTATGTTAGGTCTGTCCTATAAAACAGGGTTGCCTTAAGAATATTGAAAAATGTTGCAAAGGAAAATTAAACATATATGCAGAATAATAATATAAAGATGCACAAAAATGCTCATATATATATAAATCTAAATAAAAAAATGTGGATTTTATTAAAAAATATTACTTTCACTTGAGTAAATTATTTTATTTTTTAAAACAGACGAGACATTTTTGCCAAAAACGCATTTCCAATGCCTCTGATGTTGCCGATGTCTATCTACGTCCGCATTTTCTGCGGAAGTGTGGTACATCCCCGGGCGAGCCGGCCCATTCATGCTACAGACAAATAATATGCCATTCTTGACAAAGTATTCGTCTGCAACGTGGCTCTACCACTACTTCACTTATAATATTAAAAAATAATCATTAATAATTATTTTTCAATATCATAACTTAAGCTATGTAGCTAGTTGTTAATATATAATTATTGTAGGTGCGGACTTTAATGCGAACCTATTATAAATCAAGCTTTAAACAATTTAATCATCGACACAATATCCGTAAACATAAACTGAATACAACGTTTTTTAATTAAGATATAACGATGACAGTCACGATTAAATGTAATAAAACAACACTTAATAATGCGATATAGTTCAATCAATCAACCAATGTGAAGGAAATGACAACCCTGACGTAGAATACTGGCATAAAATTAGTCACAGAACAAAATAAGCAATGAAAGCGCTTAAGCCCTCGAGTTCTCAAGCGTTAGTCGTAAAATTCTATTCTCGTCCCCCTCTAGCATCGGACACAAACATGCGACTTGAAAGAGACGGATGTGTGCAACATTGTAACCGATCTAATAGTCCAAGTCAATACCGAAATAAGAGTTGGCAATGTGGTATACTTTGACGCGACTGAATGACGTTGTATATATGAAAATGACGACAATTTCAATGCAAACCTAGTATGAACACTATTTTAAAATAATCTGCTATTCGTTGTTTACATATTTATGCAAATTTAAAATCGTAATTTTCACGCTAGTCGCTATACATGTTATAATGTCGTATGTCGAAAAACATGCGCGAGGTTTTTAATTTCAAATATATTTCTTTTAATTTATTCGGCACCCACAACAGATTAGAAAAAAATAAAATACTTAATTTTAAAAGAAAACATGATAGATTAAAATTGTAAGACGTATATGATCAGCATGGTTACTAAGTCATTTAATCATTAGATGTTGAAAAATATGTAATTAATATAAAACAATAATAATAAATAAAATATATTAGGTAAACATTATATGGACAGTCAAAAGTTTTACTTAGCTAAGATCCGCGACAAACAAAACAATAACAGAAAATTAATAATGTGTGTCTTTCCGTTGGGTTTAGTGGATTTATTTGGAACTTAAACCAAAAACTTATCGAAAATCGGCCATCAACTCTCCACCCACCAACCACTATACACAACACCAAACTTTTGACTGTCCATATAGTGATGTATTTCCGCAAAGTAAAGCCTGACTCCATTAATAAGATAAATATTATAAATAAAATTAAAAAATGTTTTTTCACGGCCAATATACCGTGACCCACTGTTTTGCACGGGCTTTTCCATTCCTGGAGGAACGGACATTAATTCATCACGCTTACACAAAACGGATTGGCGGAGCAAAAAATAAATAAATACTAACTTAGAAAATTTTTTAAATAAATAAAAGAATAAAAAGCTGTACACTTATAGCTCGACTCCTGTTTCATTAGTGCCGATATAAACAGAGAAATGACAATGGCAGAGACAAAGACAGGGACCCATGCCTCAGAAAGCCAACATTTAGTCCACTGCGTCATTTCGGTCGTCAATAATTATTGACGACCCAAATGGTGCGATTGACCAAGTGTTCGTTTTCTAAGATAAGGGTCCTGGGTTCGATTCCTGCATATTTATATGGCGTTTAATAACATTGATCTCAAATCTAATCAGCATCGTTTTTCTCAAATTTGGTATGAAGTACGAGCATACATACATTTTGTGTAAGTCGGAACGTTCAGATATTTTTAGGTGAAATCAAGAGTCAAACATCTCTTATGGGCTTTTGACAATTATTCATCAATCCTGCTTTGTGGACCAGAACAATACGGCCACATATTTTTCCGTGGGTCTCATATAAGTAATGATGGTAATACGAGACTTAGTTTTCGTCTTACGAGTCTTTACGTATTGAGAGGAAAGATTTATCACGGTGACATTTTGTAAGAAATTTGCTGAAATGTTCCAGACAGGTTTTTTTTTTCTTTTTATGGCATAGGAAGCCAAATGAACAGGCGTGTCACCTGATGGAAAGCAACCAACGCCGTCCATAGACATCCGCAACGCCATAGGCAGTGCGGAAGCGTTGCCGACCTTAAAGAAAAGTGACATTATGGGAGTGGGAATCGAGGGGGAGTGGAAAGGGGAGGATGTTGGGCCTCCGGAACTCAAACCGCTCACCGTACTCTGACTGAATTTACTAAGACTTATTTATATGTTATAGTATAAATTTAAATCTAACTAACATTCAAATTAATTTAAGATGTATGTACATGTGTGTATGGGGAAAACCCTTTAATGGTAACTGTATAAATAAATAAGAAAACAAATTTTAAGGCAACTATACGAGAGAATAAAAGTTTCATCTGGTACGATGGGTTTTTCTAGAAAATTCTTTCCACGCACCACTACCTTGTGAAACCAGTTCCTACAGCGGTTTTTCCGAACTGATACGATATTGGAATCATCAAAAAACAAGCCTTCACTTTTCTTAAAGGCCGACAACGCTTCAGTAATGCCTATGGCATTGCGGACGTCTTTGGGCGGCGTTGTTTGCTTTACATCAGGTGACACGCATGTTCACTTGCTTCAACGTCATTAGTAAATAAAAGAGAAGCGTTATAGGATGCTTGGTAGATGTGAAACATTGACGACGGCTCGGTTTCTGCTATATGCTCAGATATTGCTGTAAGCTTAGATATTACTAGCTATAATATTAGGAGCGTAGCCTGAATCGAAACGACGTCACGGACTACGATTTCACTCCCATACCACGCGATTATATGTTTCACATCAAAAACGAAACCGCGTAAGCGTGAGTATTACGGCAACACCCCTCTTTTTTGAGGTACGCAAAATTCCCACAAAAGTTTAGAATTAGTGGAGTGAGACCATGCGGCAATCCATTATTCAGATACAGAGTTATCAACCGCCTTACTAAGATCCGCAAAAAAACATATTCTTAGCTTACCAACAACAACACACACAACACTTTTCAATAACGTTACAAAACACGCGTTAGGCACAAACACAAGACATCCCTCGATGTAGACTACGGAAAACTCATGAGTTTTTCGTAGTCACGTCTCCATCTGAAACGTCTTTTATGATTGTATCGATGTATAAATATTTGTCGAATTAAAATAACATTAGTGTTCTTTTAAAAGTTATTTATTTACTCAAACGTATGTCGATTATGGGAATTATGTGTAATGTGAAATTTTCCTGCTTTGATGGTAAGTAATAGCTTATAAGACTTTCACGATATATCTAACACGTGTAGAGGTCATTTCCTGAGATAATCGTTAACCTTAGCTGTATTTATTGCAACTGTGATATACCTACTCTTTACTCATTGTAACTCATGTAAACTCTTCTCTAATGCTAATTTAAATATAAGTTATTAAAAAAAAATCAGAAATTCTTCATCAGTGGCGTAGCTACCAATTACTGAAGCAATGGTCGCATACTTGAATTTTTAAAATAATTTTTAAAATAATATTTAACACTAATTTGCTACGGAAGACACACTAAATTAAGTAGTATATATGTCAGCGTATTAAAATTAATATAATTATATAATTATTTGATGCAATAGACAAAACTAATTTTATATGTTTTTGGCGCCATCTGTTGGCAGATAATGTAAGAATAATGTTGGTTTATATAAAATAATTATAGTAATTGTAATTTGTGTAAAATAAACTATTAGAATTATCTAAAATTCATATAAATACATATGCAATTTGAATATTGAGCTGTATATTAAGAATTTTACTCATATAACAGTAAATTCATTTATTTGTAAAATATATATGTAAAATATATTTATTTAATACTTTATTGTACACAAAACAGGAAATACAAGAATTAAAAGGAAAAAAGATGTACAAGGGCGAGCTTAACTCAAAATTGAGTTTTCTTTCAGCAAACCCAGGAGTGAAAGAGAGATAAGATAAGCTGTTAAGATAAGATATTGTTGTTGTGCTGAAGCAAATCTATTTTTAGATTCATTGTTTTGTATATAAATGCCGAAACTCAGTGGGCAGGGACTCATTCTAATTCGAACCACCGTCATCGCCGAAATATACTTAAGTTCGTGTATGCTGTAAAGATATAAATATATGTATAGCTTACAAGTATTTAAGTTTACTAGCGTGGCGGGTTAATGTCCTTTCTCCCAGAAATCGGGCAGAATAGTGCCCAAAAGTGTGACATATATGAGTTGTTTTAAAAAGGTATGTTTTGTTAGTAACGTTTCATCCCGATTGCTGAGGGAATGAATATTAACCCACGACGCTAATCCACGGCGAATTGGCGGGATACATACATATATTTATGCCGATGAAAAAACCGAACCTGCGACTATTGACTCCAAAAGCGGTACCTTTATCACGGAGCCAAATAAGTCGTCAATATTATGGACATTTACATATAGTATGGGCTATAAAAATACCCTCTAGACGGACTTAGTGAGCTAGGCGCCGGAGGAGCCCCGGCAGCAGAAATTCTTTAAGAGATCCCGGGACTCTTCCTTGGTGCCGATGGCGGCCATCGTGGGGTTTTAGTCGGTAGACGCGCACACGCGGAGTCCGACATAACTCGCCGTCCCCCCGGGCGGCAGGGTATCCGTAACGGATTTCCCCACGTAAAAAAAGGGCTATAAAAATACCCCTACATATACTCAAAGAATAACATTGTCGTGCCACTGTTAATAGATAAGACCTCCCACAATGAATTTTTAAAACTTAAATATAACACTTGTGGAAAAGTTTGTCCACAATGGTCTAGTAAACACATTTCTAACGTATACGGGATACGGGTAATCTGTTCTGCGGTTGTAAAAAGCCGGAGTTGGAAATTATAATTTAGATCAATGTTGCGCGCCGATGTCCCATTGGCAGATGCACGGTTCAATGTTTTACGACACGACCAACCGTAATTGAAAATGAGGAGCTATGGTGTTGTTATATTGAGCCTTGTGTGTACGCAACGTTTTGCTATGCGAAAATACGCCTTATTTCACCTAGATAACTTTATCTATGTAAAGAAATAAAGAAATTCTTTGTCCACACTTATGCCGAAAAAAAAGTTTCTACAATTCCATCTGGATGAACGGCGACTTAGTACCTACACTGGATTTTTCCCGTGACTTCCTTTCATGGAAGTAGCTATCTTTAGCGGTATTTCCGAATCATGCACGCCATGAAAACCTTTAAAAAAGCCTACATATGTCTCAAAAGTCGGCAACGTATTTGCAATACATCTGGTGTTGTTAACCCTTTGCACTCGAAGTTTTTTTTTTGAGTCATATTACCAGCAACTCGAAGCCATTTGAGTGAAAAGATCATATTCACATGTAAGTTCATGATATACGCATTGAAAGAAAAGTCATCGTTGTATGTTATTATTTTTTTAATTGTTTATGGATACAAATGTTAGGATATATAAAAAAAATTATAAAATTATTACATTTTGTAATCTTCCAAAGTGTGATACCTCTCGAAGCAATTGCCAATATGTAATCTTGGCTTCTCTAGACAGGTATCACAAAAATAATGGGTCTGCCGTCTTTCGCCTGGAATTTTTCTATTCGAACACACTACACAATCTTTCTTGGTTCCAGAACGTATAATATGTAGGTGGTTGTTGAGTCTGGCCTCCGTATTTGGTGTGTAACTGTATTCTCGAGATGTGCTGTTTTGTCGGAAATTCCCAATCAATTGGTCCACCAACAATTTTACAAACTTCAAGTGTGTCATTGGTTTTTCATTATTTATTTTTTTAACAGAAGTGTACAATATATATGCATTTACTGTACACATTTCCATCCCCCAAAAAAATAGTTTTCTCCACCATTTCAGGGATTTTCTCAGAAAACAATATGTTGCAGCATATTGGTCGGCCCGATCTACTCCACGCATATTTTTTGTGTAATCGATAACAATTTTAGGTTTTTGTATTCTGACCAATTCACCACCACGTACTCTTCTATCAACCGATGTCAAACCCGCTTCATTACGAGTACTTAACAAAGTGACAATCCTTTTGTCCTTCCATGCGAGAACTAGGGTTTTGCCTTTTCTGTAAGCCACTGTTTTCCTGTCTCTTACAAATTGCGGTTTTTTTATTGTCGTTGGTAAATATTTCCTATTTGTTTTGATTGTGCCGGTGAGGAAACAATTCATTTTTAGCAGTTCTTCAGCAAGGGGTATGCTTGTATAATACCTGTCGGTATACATATGATAACCTTTAGCATTAGGAACATTGTCCAATAGTTTTCTGTACAGGTCTAAAGGAATTCTGGAACTGACAGGCAGATCAGGTCTTATGAGATTTTCAGAAGTAATACTGCCGTAATAAGGCAAAACCGAATAAACATAACCGGTAGTTGAGTCGGCCAGAACGTAAATTCTAATTCCCCATTTAGTGGGTTTAGCTGGATTATATGTCATTAAACATATTTTCCCCGACCGTCATTTGTCACCAACAGCGAAATATCCTATAACTAATTTTTACGATTTGTTTTTGTTCTCATGTTAAAAACTGAAAATTAATTCCATTGTCTCCGTAGCGGAGCCCTCGAGTTTGAAGACAAATTTTAAATGGCTCCGCTCCGGAGCCCTCGAGTGCAAAGGGTATTCCGAGTTTACAAAATCCGCATTGGACAAGCGTGGTGGGTTACGGACATTTAACCCATTTCCTCCGTAATGGAGAGGCTGGTGCCGACATATTTAGGCTACAAAAAAAATTGGACGAGTGACAATCCAGTACGATGAGTTTTTCCCGTAAATTCTTTCCATGCATCATCACGCTGTAGAACCATCTATCTAGCTTCAGCGGTACTTCCTACTAAGTAAGCTATCCTACTTCTGAAAGCAGACAACTTTTGCAATACATTTATCGTTGCAGACGTTTTAGACGGCGTTGATTGCTATCCGTCGCAAACGGGAAGGGAAAGGAAAAGAGATAAAGCGGACTTGCTTACCTTGCTGTATCATAAGAAAAATCGAAATACTGATAATGAATAATTTAGATCTATCTAAGAATTTTCCATGAATAATGTATTCACGTACTTTTCTCGCTAACTTACATCAATGACGTTGTGTTTTTATTTCATTTTCATGATTTAATTTTTTTATTAGTAATATTGTTTAATTGTGGAGGCATATTATGCAATAAAGTTCGATTAAGGCGTATAAATGGAGTGATATGAAATAAATGCGTGTATTGTGAATTTTTAAAAAAGTTTTAGTAGGTACTTGATATTATTGTATTTTACTTGACACTAGCATAATAATGATAACTAGCAGCCATTAAAGAAAAGAAATAATTGTACTCACGATACGAATATAAAATGCAAAAATCCTAACACAATTTGATGACGCCTTTCCACATTAAATAAAACATTTCTTTAACAAGCTAAAACGTACGTCCAAAATAGCCCATATAAAATATACCAGTAACATAATTGCGAAAATTTCATTGCGTTTCGAGGAATCTACGAGTGAAATACAATTTGCCTACACCGCGCTCATTACGGGGCCCCGCTTCTTTTATAGCGTTCGCCATTACGAAGATTCCGCTTAACATTTTTACAATCCATAATAACATATTATAAACGGCGCACCAATAGTTACGACGAGCCTTTAGGGCCTAACAATAAAATATTCAAAATGGGAAAGCGGTAAAATATTATTTCATTTTAAAATGGCTATTAGAACACTGCATAATACCGTTTAATCGGGTTCAAATTATTTCAGTAATTTCTTTTATGAGATTTGCCCTAGGAAGGCATTCAAATTCAAAATGGCTATTAGAATACTGCATAATACCGTTTAATCGGGTTCAAATTATTTCTTTTATGAGATTTGCCCTCCTATCCTATAAAAAAACATACCTAAAACGAAACGCTAATGAAATGTATTATGCGTATTTTATAATACAAATACCATTATCTACTTGTATTTTTTTAAAAAAAAATTCTAATGTTATTAATACAGAACAGTGAAACGACAAAATATTTCCCTA
The DNA here is from genome assembly GCA_031353405.1 of Baronia brevicornis. NCBI lineage: Eukaryota > Metazoa > Arthropoda > Insecta > Lepidoptera > Papilionidae > Baronia > Baronia brevicornis. The sequence goes on from JASFAT010000962.1 coordinate 319,297, forward strand.
TGTATTGCAATGAGTAAGATAGACATCCATGTATGTACAAATGTATATTTAAGACATGTTGCAAGTATTAGTTGCAAGTTTATCAAATACAATCATAATGCTAGAATTTATTTATCTTACTTTATATATTAAAAATAAAAAATTTTGATCAAGATCGACTAATTGTGTCAACTAAAATTATTTTGTCAAATCAATTACTGCGGAAATATACACATATTTCAATTGAAACATTTTATGTGTATGCACAAATTATACCTACTCAAGCGCTCCTGCCGCAACAATGACTTTGAGCCAACAATATGCACGTTCATCATGCGTATGGTATGGGATTCCAAATACTTTACCTACTTTTGGGTAAGATGCAATTAATAAGAAGGGAACAGGAAAGTAATGGGGGAAAGTAAAGATGTTATTTTATGGGAAATGATAGCAGTAAAATAGATATTATTATTACTAAACAAAATTCGTTTTGTGTTTAAAATCAAATTACCTGCAGTTGAGGAAAAGTGTGATCTATTACCGTTTGTAGTTAAAGATAAATCAATAAATTAATTATTAAACATAAATCGAGTTTAATAATAGTGTATACGTTTGCATAATATGAGGAAAATAAGAGTCTATTGTGATAAAACCGACTAGACTATACACTATACTAAACAAAGACTATTATTTTAATAAGCTGAATCTATTTTAGATAGGTTTGTAAAGAAACCTATTGAGAAATGCTTGACAGTTCTAAGCGTGACATAAAATGAGCACAAAAGTAATAAAAATATGAAAACATCATATTGTTATTACAATTTCATACATTGTAACCATAAGCTCCTATTAAAATAAGTACTTTTTAAAGGATTGACCGCCTTTGCTGAAAAACTGTTAACATTAAAATAAGTAATATACTGTTTTTCACAAAATAGTACCTATTACATAAAATAAATATGTAATAACATAAAAAACATAGTAAACAACAGAAAAGTGATTATCCATAAATTACGCCACACGTTAAGGGGAGGGACGGGGTCAACGTGTAACAGAAAATAACAAGTGAGAATTGAGTTTACTTTTGAGGCATTATACGCATAAATTTATCACGTTGAAACACTAAACTCAAAACTCCACGTGTGATAGGGCTAATATAATGTAATAAAAGAATGAAATGTCATAATTCGTGTGACATAATTCATGGCCGGCCCCTAAATGAGGTACGTTTTGAGTGCAAAAAATGTCGCTCACCTAAGTGTCCGGCGCAGTAACAGCCATACCGTCCAACGATATTCGCAATAAGTAGCAGCGCACAGCACGCGTCCAAACAAAACACCACACTTGTAAAACAAAGTATCATTCGCAAAACAACTTCATCGTCGACGATAGTACACCACTTATATTATTTATTTCGCTCAGCATTTTCCTACAAAAAAGAAAACAACACTGTATAAAATAACATTTATGGCACGCACAAACACATCACTCGTAACCGCTTCGTCGGGCCCCAGCATTGGCTGGGAGAATTACTGTCACTTTTACTTTACATTTCGAATTTCTCCACCTTCGTCCGGTCACTGTAAAGTGGAAATCACTACTGGTTAGATGAGTGTACAGTGCACTTTTGTGTATATACTTAGATACATCTTCAATCGACTCGTGTAAACCATTTTATAGTGTGACACGTGTTGTTGATTCTGTAACAATGTAAGAAGTATGGAAATGTGATGTTAGAATAAAATGAATTTGCAACTATGTACATCACGATTAAAATATGCAACGACTGGCTGGATGTAAAGTTGATAATACTTAAGAAATTAAAAATTAAATTTGTTACTATGGTAACGAGATATAATTATGACTTTTCCCGCAAAGTCGTGTTTTTATTTCTTTTTTTATTTTTGTTATATTGTTTAATTCTGATAGTATATTACTCAATATAGTTTGATAAAGGCTTAGAAGTGAAATAAAATAAATTCAGGTATCCTCTTTTTGTATCCTGTTTTTTTTTTAATTTAATTGAAAAATTACGTACAAATTTTGGTGGAATGATCACCATTTTATCAAGACGTGTCGTGAAAAGCTGAATTCATATTTTAAGATATTTGATATTATTTTATATGGACAGTCAAAAGTTTTACTTAGCTAAGATCCGCGACAAGCAAAACAATAACAGAAAATTAATAATGTGCGTTTTTTGTCCTAAATTGTTAAATTCACTAGTTTGAATTCAGTATTTAATAAAAATTTAAAATATAAACCATTTAAAATCAAATAATTAGTAGTTAAATTTACGATCGTATTCCAATAGTAGAGGACACGTTTAATATTTGTTGACTTGTTATAATAATGTTTTAGACTTTGGCCTTTTAAATTAGCAAACTAAAGTGGCAATGTACTGGTCACGTTTGTCGGAAATTCAATATCATCAAAATATATCATTCAAAATCGTTGGAGCAGACGAGTGCTGGAGTCGAGACGTCTCGGTAAACCTAGTGTGGGACGCTCCCCGGGTAGATGGTGCGACGATCTGTGCAGGGCAGCTGGCAATAACTGGATGCATGAAGCCGAAAATCGGGCTAAGTGGCGCTTCTTGGGGGAAACCTATGTCTGTGGAATGGACTGCCGCAGGCAGTTGATTGTTAATTGAAATAGATTCAATTTAAATTAATCTTAAAGGGTCCTAAGCGCTACCCTTAAAAATTAGAATACGAGGGGCATTTCAGATACGTAGCCTACGCCAGGCCAAAGGTATGAATAATGCGACAGGGCGAAAGGTATAAAAAGAGGGAAAGAAGAGATTTTCGTGAGATTGGGAATATGAATCTATTTCTGTCTCCAAGTTGTATTTATCCTAAGTTATAACATTTTTAATTATAAAGATTAACTGATTATTGTTTGCGAATAAATTTATTTATTTAGAAAATATCCAAACCAGATATTTTTAATATTCTTAAAGAATTCGCAAACTATTTTTGTACTTTCCGTATCTTTTATATAAACTAATATTCCTATGAGTTTCTTTTGCATCATTAATAAAGCAGGTGCATCAGTACTGTTACCCTATAAAATGACCAAGTGCAAGCCATATGTAAATATAGACAGTAAATAAATTTGTAGATTTTTAAACAATAAAGATTTCGAAATGTTTAATTAAATTTCCTTGTTACTATAATTGATATATTTAAATTTATTTGTATTTACGCTTATAAATTATGTGTAAAATGTATTATAAATTTAAAAAGAAAGGTTTTCGGAAATAAATTAATAATAAAACTAATTAAAAAAGAATGCGCTTTCCGAAAAAAAAGTGATACGCAACTAAAACTTTATATTGAGAAATTCGCAGATGACAGTTGCGAGTCAGAGAGAACGCTATACTTTGGCGCTTACATTTTAAATGTGTTTAGGTAGGTAGGTAGTGTTGTGCATTATTTGGTTTAATAAACAGAGATTGTGTGAGTGTTTGTTTAGTTGTGGAGTGTTGTTGGAGAACAACTATTATTACTGTATTAAAGTCCGTACTGGCGTGTAGAGTTCCGTAGCTCGAGACCATCAAAGATGTTCAAATTGTGCTTCCTGGCGTACTCGTTGATTATCAGCTTCCCTGTGGACAAGCAACGGCAAGTTTCGTCAACGCTTCGCTAGCAGGCGATTGGAAGGAAAAGCTGCTTCACAGATTAACTCGTCCTTAAGTTTTTATATTTTTTTTTTGTTTTTTTTTTTCCTTTATCAAAACGCAGTTTTTTCTACCAATACACCAAATAAAATTTTTTTATGGAAATCTTTTGCTGACAATTAGAAGTAGTAATGCTAAAAATATTTAATTATATATAATTCTTGGACTGCCCTTGTTCTCGAACAATATCGATAAATTATAGAAACTATTTACGACGATTTAAAATATCCAAAACTATGATCTTCAATCCGCACACTAAGCGTATAGATAATGCCAACATCCTTCAACTCTGAGGGATTTCAAAGTAATAATATATTTTATAAATTTCGAATCATCTATTTGCTTTTAATCAATGCAAAAAATTATCTAAAACCAAGGTCGTCACCACTTATAAAATATGTTGATATTTCAATACGACGAAGTAAACTACAAAATAAGTAACGTATTTAATTAAAATTCATACAAAGATACGACTTTTCAAACAGTAATTTGAAAGGAATAACATTTGTATGCCAAACTTGTAACAGGGTTGGTATGCAGAATTTTATATGAGGCATACCGAAAAATCAGATTACGTTCATTAACCTTATGTTGAATTCAGAAAGCGTGTAAATTAGCCGGATTTAAACGCTAAAATCAAATAAAAAAATAGTTATTGAAAGAATAAAAAACTTAATCAATTAATCGCCCAGACTGAATTAATATACACACCTATAAAGAATTAACCCTGCGATCATTAATTTCCAAAGCGCTAAATTCGCCACTGAGACAATTAAGAGGTTAAAAACATTTAAAACATTAACGCTGGATTTCAAAAAACATACATACATATAGTCATGCTTGTCTCCCTGTAGGGATAGGCAGAAACCACAGATCTCCATCCACTACGATCCCGACACACCCTCCTTACCTCCTTTACACTCATCCATCCTTCCTCTCACATTCATCGTAGCGAAACGTCACTCCGTTCTTAGCTTCTCGGCCTCGTGGGAATCAGGACGTGAAAGACGGCGAACCACGTCACCGTCATTTTTTAACGAATTAGGTATATTAAGATTCCTTATAGTGAATCCCACGAGATTTCAAAAAATCCGTTTAAAAATGCCGTAATCAAATCATCTTGCATTAAAAGAAAAATTTGTACAGCCCTAACAAAATTTATTAGTCGAGCTCCCACTTGAACAGCAAATGATTTCCATTTTATCTCATTAAACGACAATTCGCATGCGAGCTTATATTTTAAAAACTGAGTCAACTTGCCGCATTGCAAATACTTACTTATTCGTGTATTCAATTCAGTAATTAAGAAACGAATATATTTAAATCTTGCAACTTTGTACGAATCTTATATCCAGCTTGGTTGACACTCAGTTTTTATATTAACAATTTTGCTATCAAACCTGTACTTAAACAGTTTAGGTTTCCTATAAGATGGTAGCTATTTGTCTGTGCATGTTTTACTTCTATAAAGCGTGAACTGTTATGAACTGAATGAAAACTTATTTTTCAATCCAGTTTACTACGTGCTCTTCGCTAAAGAAAAAGAGCTAATACTGAAGAATTATAATCATCATCATCAACGACCCTAATTTAGGGGATGTACTGGATTTAAGTGTCTGCCAAACTGAGGAGGTTTGCCGACAACTTGTGGACAGACAGATCATATATGTTTGGCAGATTGGTGAAGGAGCTTTATCGTACCGTTAAATCTTTTGCCCGTCAGTTATTCTATTTATTTTTGTAGGCCCGTTTATTTCTTTAGGCCAGGCATCGCAAAAATGACAACTGGGCTCTTATAATTTATGCCTAGCTTTAGTATAGAGCGTTTATACCGACATTAGACAGTCATGACCTTGTATATGGACAGGATGCATCGCATACTTGTAAGATTGATAGTTATGGCGTCTTTTGCATCCCAAGGAAGAAAAATAAATGCGTGAACACAGATTGCAGTCTATGGAAAACCAAGCTTAGACGGTCTAACAAAAAATGGGACAGCTTAAGAAGAAGCAAGACATACTCCTATATAAACAGTTTTACATTTTTACTTTTATACTTTATTTGATTATTCACAAAATTTCTGCGGGCGAAGATTCAATGGCATTTTCTGTAAAAACGATTCGATCATAAGGTCTTTTAACTGAGTAGTTTTTAAAATAAGATTTTCCACGACTGGTGCCTTTGTAAAAGACAAAGAACTAAGCTAGACTAGATCTTTTCTTGTGCAATAAATACTAGCTATTGTAGAAACCAAAACATATGGTCAAGGTCTTTTATATTATTTGTATTATTTGTTCATTGAAATTTTTTGGTAATTAATATAATTAATAAATTTCTGTAATGTAAATAAACTTCTTGGTACATAATACAATAAATACAATGCAATTTTTTATAAGATTTTTTTGTTTTATTTATAAAACCACATATGTATACTACTTCTGTGTATTTTTCAAAAGTTTGTAAGAAACAAACGAGAAAGAATAGTAACCAAAATCCTCAACGTTATTTTAAAATTCAAACAATATTAATTACAAAATCTATTATTTTATTTATTTTAAAGCAAATGGAGAATATATTAAATTAAGCTTGGAATTTACGTAATTTCTACATCACATTTCTTTGAAATAATTGCGGCCTAAGTACAACCGAATGGTAAAAAAAAAATTGGGCCCTAAAGTTTATAATTAAAATAAACATATATATATATATATATATATATATATATATATATATATATATATATATATATATAGCATGATCGAATTACAGAAATTATGTGAATATCCAAACACTACCAAAACTACAATATATTTCTAATTTTATTTATGGAAGAGACAGATAAGGAAGCGGCTCATCTAATGGTAAGTACCCATCGCCGGCCATATATTTATCAATGCAATATAAATATTTTCATTCTTTTAACATCATGAGAGTAATTATAGAAAAAAAGTTACAATTTACAAATTCGCAAAACTATAAAACATATCTCGACGTATTAATGATAATTTTAACATATCTCAAATGGCCATTAATATTTATCAAAAACTTTTCAACAAGCTCTATATGTATATAACTTTGCTCTTATTCTTTTTTAAAATATAGTATACATTCTTGTATAAATTGGTTTAGCTAGGTATGGCTTGTGAGAAATATCCTCATGTCGTATGTAGCAGAACATTTCTGTAAAATATTTCTAAATATATGTTGTAGTATCTTACTAACATAGTTTTAAATTATCGTCACTAACAAATATGGTTCCCAAAGTTCTGAAATAAACGAACTATTATTATTACATCCTTCTTTTAATACCTTATAAAAAATATATTCTCTAAAACGTCGCATCAAATGAAACTTTTACATCAAATAAAATAAAAATTTACTTTTTGTATTATTAGTCCGTTCCTCAGACGATATGGCTTGTGAATTAATTAGTTATAGCAAATGTGTTTATAATTCATTCAATCACAAATTTCAGTATAGTGGCTTCGTAAGACACTCACTGAAGATGTGAAGTGATTTTTTCCTTACATATTTATTTCTTAATGTTACTTCAAGAGTGAAACAGTATGTTTATAGAATTGTTACTCTCACTCGCATTTTCGTTACCGAGCAGATTGTCTTGGAGGCTTAGATTGTAGATGCGTGATCGTGACTTGTCAAGAATGGAAATGGAAAGTGCGCTATTATATTACACGTAAGGTAATCTTAAAAGTCACGCGCAGTTCTACCTAGGATTTGTGTAATGGTTCTATATATTTTAACAATGTTGTTCATTGTCGATTTACAGTAATAAATAATCGACAATTATCGACGCTTCATATCTACATATATAGTATATTAATAAAATGATTTGCAACTTTGTATCATTCGTCGATTGTCGATAAAGCAGTTCATTAATAGAACAAACTGCTTTACCGACAACCGACAAATCCTTTTTTTTAAAAAAAAAACTAAGATTAAACAAACACATACAAATTTACAAAAAATATTCAGCTCGATACAGCATTATGTTATTCCTCACAAGTTTCTTTACCAATGCGATTTTCTTGAGTGCGTCTGAAAGGAAATCAGACGGTGGCTATTCGTTAAGTCTGTGATTTTTTCAGAAATTAAGATATAATTATATAGAATTAGAAATATGATAAACTGAGTCATAAGAAGGAACTGGTTTAGTCAGGGCAAAAACTAAATATCCGAAAATACGTTTACCCAAGGAGAAGTCCATATCCCAGAATAATAAAATAACTAACCATGGTAACAACTAGTCACTAAGCGAATACAAATACTAACAACTTTTGCGATGTAAATTAAAGTTATATAAATAAAAGGCTTTTTTAATAGTAAGCCGAAACTAGCAATAAATTTAAAAAAATTATTTATTAATCGTCAGATAAGAAATCACCATTTGAGACATGTTTTGTAACTTCCAACACAAAAGACAGTAATTAAATAAAATTATTTATTCGCATTGCTTACATTAAATTGGAGATACAAATATTCAAAGTTCTAAACGTGACAATGTAAATTAAAAAAGGCTCACCTTCATCTATTTTCCGCGACGCCTCGTCGAGATCACTACCGGCATAATTTAGTATGACCAGCACCAGAGGCATCATTTCCCACGAATAGTGGAACTTCTCTAATAACTTATGACAGTTCTCCACCAGGGTCTCAAGTGACACCGCTGCAACAAACGTAAATAACGTTCAAATTTTGTATCACATCTTTTATACCATAAGAATATCATAATAGGTCAATCATGAAAGGCAATGTCAGATTTCAGTTTTATCCAGGCAGAGACCACAGATCTCCACCTACTACGATCTCGGCATACTTTCCCTTTGCGTCCTCAACACTCATTACCAACTCTCCTCATGTAAACCCGCCGGTTAAGAGTATTCTTGACCTGGCCTTTAATTTTATCCATTAAGAATTATTATGTATCAATATAGTCCTACCTATATATTAATATAGCTGACCCGGTAAACATTGTTTTTCCATATAAATTATTTCTAGGTATAGATATAAAAACTAGTTTACGATCTATTTTCAGACCTAAAAAATATACAAAAAAAATCATAAAAATCGTTCAAGCCGTTTCGGAGGAATTCACTAACACGAAATTTTTATATATCCAGTTAGCATAAGTATGTATATGTATGTATGCGTTAATATAGTACTACGATTAAAGTGTTTCTTCTTGGAACAAATGAAAATAATATTCAAATTTTGGACAATATCTTGTTTTACCATGAGAATTTCATAAAACGGGGAACGTCAAGATTTAATTTTATTTATTTAGAATAGGTTTGTGTTAATATAGCCCTATGATTGTGTTCGTTATGTGAGTGATTCCTTTTTTTAACAAATGAAAATAACATTCAAATTTTGGACAATATCTTGTTTTACCATGAGAATTTCATAAAACGGGGAACGTCAAGATTTAATTTTATTTATTTAGAATAGGTTTGTGTTAATATAGCCCTATGATTGTGTTCGTTATGTGAGTGATTCCTTTTTTTAACAAATGAAAATAACATTCAAATTTTGGACAATATCTTGTTTTACCATGAGAATTTCATAAAACGGGGAACGTCAAGATTTAATTTTATTTATTTAGAATAGGTTTGTGTTAATATAGCCCTATGATTGTGTTCGTTATGTGAGTGATTCCTTTTTTTAACAAATGAAAATAACATTCAAATTTTGTATCATATCTTGTTTTTTCATAAGAATATCATAATTCGAGCAATGTAAAATTCTATTTATATCCATTTAGAATAAGTATGTGTTAATATAGTCCTATAATTAAAGTGTTTCTTTTGTATCAATTTTCGCATTATATGCTATGCTATTGTATCTTTTATAGGATAGGAAGGCAAACGAGAAAGTTTAACGCCAGATGGAGAGCAATCAATGCCGCCAATAGACGTATAGCTTGGTGACTACAGGAAAATCTTCGCAATGTTCATGTGGGCCATGTCTAGCAGTGGTCTGCCAAAGATGCATGACGTTGTATAGAAAACTATGAGAGCTATAGGCTCAGCCTCTCTTTCCTTCCCTCGGCTCCAATACTATTTTTTAAAGGTTTTGCAATATATGGGCATTATCAACTATAACACTTGATCATTACAATTGACAGTCCTCATATTCTAAGTGGTGTTAATTTTGCCGTACCCAGAGTACATGCACGGGTGCAAAATTTTAGTTTAATTCACAAGGAAATGAAAAGTAGCGTTTTTGGATCCAATGCCCCGCTTCCATCGCTGTGTGAACTGCACCACAAATACACGAAAAGAAACAAGGCTCTAGACGTTCGCGCAGCGTATTAAATCTAACATTTAAGTCTGTATAATATTTGATTTGTCTGCTTTCACTTTATGTTAATGTTGTGTCCATCTATAATTAGGAGTACATTAAAGTATGTTTTTAGAACTATTTAGAATAATGTATAATGAACTCGTGTTGAAGGTCCATAAATGAATAAATAACTCATGTCCATGCCGACCGTGATTACATTCAGGTGAAACGCTTGCCCGTAACGTTAGGGTTCTAATATTTTTTCAAGCACTATACTTCTCTATCAATCTCAGTGCTCAACAACAAGCACTTATTAGCCGGATATAAAGCAATGCTTCGATCCAAATAAACACACCGTTCCATGAACACATCGACTTAGCGGCAGATTTGTTTATTTATATCCTTCGCCATTATATGTGAGAGATTACTGACTTATTGTAAACTTTCCACTCGACACTCAGGCGGTGATTGTTAAGTCGCTTAAAACACTCTCAGTTTCTCACGAGGTTAGAATAACACTTAAGAGAATAAACGAAATATTTTTACATGTCCGTTCCTCCAGAAATGGAGAGGCCCGTGCTCAGCGGTGGGACATAATTAGATAATGAGCTGTGGAAAAAATACATACCTTTAGAGCAGGCATCGAATATGGGTCATACATACATACATATCGTCACGCCTGTCTCCCGTAGGGGTAGGCAGAGACCACAGATCTCCATCTGCTACGATCTCGGCATACTCCCCATGCTTCCTTCACACTCATTATTCTCCTCATGCAAGCCCGCCGGTTGAGGGTACTCTTGACTTGGCCTTTTTTAAAAAGTTCAGCAATTTGGTCAAGGTATGTTTTTCGTGGTCTTCCTCTTCCGACTCTTCCATCCACATTCGCAAAGTATGGGTCATCTGATAAGTAATCACCGACGCCCACAAATATTGACGAAAAAGCAAACCGCTCTAAATAACATGGATGTCAAAATTTTTTATTGAGTATTCGGATCAGAAAAAAACACTACATCAAATGATCTGATTCTCAGAGTTCTACGATCAATAGAGTTAGTTACTCAATAGATAGTTTTGTACAGCGTTGAAAATGGCTGTTTTTGGGTGATAAAATACATTTTATTGAGAAATCTTAAAAGTTGTTTTGGCTCTGGTGGTGTTTTCAGTTTGCGGTTTACTACGTTTTCGCTTTTTGCGTCGATATGTATTGCCACTAGAGACATCACAAATGACTTTTGATGAACAGATACGCTCGTTTCTTGAAAACCCTAATATTATTGTATAATTGTTCGGGAACATCACAGGTAGGTTGCTTTAGAGTTGCACGATTCAAGGTAGATTTTCAATTTTTTTTTAAGGAGAGAGGAGTCGCTCAAGGGAGCGACGATCCAGTTTTAGGGCAAGGTGCCCTAAAACTGGATACATGAAGCAGAAAAGGCTTAGCAGTGGACAGCCACAGGCTGACAAAAATATATTTTACATAATTGAACATATAGTTTATTTTTATCAGCCATGGTTATGTAGGATAAGCCTCAATTATAAATACATTCTCCATTCATAATCTCCCCATTTTTGGAAGAATGGACGTTAACCCACGATTGTTCAAGGTAGTGGTAGAGCCACGCTGCAGATGAATACTTTGTCAAGAATGGCATAATACTTGTCTGTAGCATGAATGGGCCGGCTCGTCAGGGGAAGTACCACACTCCCGCAGAAAACCGGCGTCTGAGTGGTAGCTCAGCTACCGCGCTTCGTACGGTGAGCGGCCGAGTTCCGGAGGCCCAACATCCTCCCCCTCCCTCTACCCTCTCCCATTCCCACTCCCATAATGACACTTTCCTTAAAGGTCGGCAACGCTTCTGCACTGCCTATGGCGCTGCGGATGTCTATGGGCGGCGTCGATTGCTTCCCATCAGGTAACACGCTTGCTCGTTTGCCTTCCTATCCCATAAAAAAAAGTATATTATAACAATTTAAAACAGTACCTACTTTGAACGCAAGTAAAATATTTAAATCCTACAAAAATAAAATTATTGTATGATTTGTAAATAAAAATAAAGGAATCCTCAACCGTAGAACACAATAAAGTCATGCGAGACAATCGACACCAAGACCGTAAACAAGGATTAAGAGACATAATCGACGCGCGGGGCACATCACTAGTCTATAAACTTAGAAGTCAAAAGGTCGCGCATCACCGCGGGCACTTGGCTACTTTACGACTTCCCTTTGTCTGTGGACAGAGCCGTCGGCGATAAAAAACCTATTCCAGCTCCAGGGGACACTTGGTCACACTTCGTCACACTGCACACTGTTGAAACGTGCACTTCACTTTGGTGGCGATGGCCATTCTTTTTATGTACTGACGTGAGAACGGGACGAACGTGTCCCAACGCAAATGGCGGACGTCTTCTATCGGAACGACTGCAAATTTACGTTGGGTGCCATTTGTTTTATGTTTCCTTTGTTTGTTGTGTAAGCACATAAGGTGCCACAACGCGCTATTTAATGGTGATATATAAATAAAAATAACTACGTAATTGGCTCTTTGGCGAAGTTACCGCTTTCGTAGTCAATGATCGCGGATTCCCGCTTCGGGATGCATACTATACATATATAATATTAAATATTATTAGTGGATTAAAGTAGGTACATTTCTCTAGAAATAGGGAAACCCCATGCGCCGGAATATCTTGAGCTGATAAAAAAAATACATAAAAATCAACAGCCGTAGTATATTTTTTTATATATATATATTCACGCCTATCCCCCGCAGGGGTTGGCAGAGACCACAGAGCTCCATCCGCTGCCATTCATCGCAGCGAAACGGCTCGTCGTTGGTCGCTTTTCGCCCTCGTGAGAATCAGGACGTGACGGGTGGCGAACCACGTCGCCGTCATTTTCGACAAATTAGGTATATTAAATTCGTCTTTAGTGAATCCTACGAGCCGCAAGGGAGGATGGAGGTCAGCCCCAGCAGAGCCCTGCATGCTGAGGTAAGGCACCATAGTCCCCGGGAGAGCCCGACCCCGGGACGATCGGCACGTTTACGACTAGGCTCGCCCCTAGCCACGCATCCATTGGCACGGCAGACCGTGGATTGGCGGAGAGGAAGGGAAAGGATAGAGAAGAAAGGAAGGGGCAGGAAAGGAAATGCGGATTGGGGGGTTACCAGACTCGGAATAAACATTTAAAAATCCATATAAATATTTATTCCGATGCGGGAATCGAACCCGTGACCATTGACTCCGCGGGCGGAGAGCCCCGCCACTGAGCCAATCGCTCGTAGTATATATGTAACTAATAGCCACTACAACAAACATACTGATGAAATTTTGAAGACCAGTATATTACATAAGGCCAATATTCGCCTTTTAAACCCACGCTGGTGAGTTCGATTTCATCGATTACAGGTACTCGCCCAAACTCGGATTAAATATAATACATTATATTTAATCCGAGTATGGGTGTTGGTCTATGTCAGTTGTAGGTGATGAAATGTTACTTAGTACAAGGAACTGGCACGCCAATTATTTTAAAATGGTTGTACTGATTAAAAATCTTACTATAGTCCTCCTTCCTAAATGACGATAGTCGACGCCCGTAACAAAAGGGTTAAATACATTAATATAAAGGTGTACTTCCCCGATCGAGCCGGCCTACTACTACATACCGTACATACGCCTACTACATACCGTAGTACGATTCTACCACTATTTTTTTTTAACAGCACCTCCATTTTTAGTGGGACAAACGTTAACCCACCACGCTTGTCCAATGCGGATTAGCGGGGTTACCAGACTCGGAATAAATATTTGTAATCCATACATATATTTGTTTCGATGCGGAGATCGAACCCGCGACCATTAACTCCGCGGGCGAAGGGCCCCGCCACTGAGCCAATTGGTCGTCTACCACTATTAGTTCCAATTAAATATTTTTTTATATATATAAAAATACAAAGTCAAGGTGTTATTACAACTAAATATAGCTTTGTAGGACTTTATAAAGAAACAAACAAAAACATCAGCATATATCGAAGCGCCTTATTTAGAATATATTTATTTTCTTCTTCTTGATCGTCGTACTCCTAATGAGCAGTCGTAGTCGTTATATTGGTGATGACTTGCTTCACCAAACACCGCCATTCTTTACGTCTGCCTTCTTTGTGCACACTCGTGACGATATATTTTTAATTGTGTAGATAATTATAATTAAATTTTTTTTTCGTTTTGAAATAATCTCGGAAGATTCTATCTTTCAAGATTATTTCAAAGCTTTCAAATATCCTTTAGATGGCATCAAAAATGGAAAGTGAGAAAAATATATTTTTTTTGGAGTTATGAATTCTGATGAATGAAGAAATTTAGCTTGCAAATGTGGATGGAAGGGTCGGTAGAGGAAGACCACAAAAAACACACCTTGACCAAATTGCTGAACTTTTTAAGAAAGGCCAGGTCTACAGTACCCTTAACCGGCGGGCTTGCGTGAGGAGAATAATGAGTGTGGAGGAAGCAAGGGAAGTATGCCTAGATCGTAGCAGATGGAGATCTGTGGTCTCTGCCTACCCCTACGGGGGACAGGCGTGACGATATGTATGTATGTATGTACGAATTCTGATAATTAAACCGACGACGACATGACAGTTATATTGTAATGACAGGCAATACAAACAACATTGTAATACCAATATATGTACAAGAGATGGCACTAAATGTATACAACGTATAATAGCCAGATCCATAGCTTTCTAATGACTGAAGTGGTTTATTAGGCACGGTTCGTTTGCAGTTGAAATTCTAGCTGTGTAATATATTGGCTGTAAAACTGATTATCTTTAAGTGCTATACTAGGGCTGAGCTAGGTCCTTTCTTCTCCTATATATTCTAAGAGAATTTTTTTAAAAACAGGTCATGTAGTTCAGTTAGTAAGCGGTAGATATTTGGTCTAATCAAGTTGGCCACCCCTGAACTATAGAACTTTTTTTATGGGATAGAAAGGCAAAGGAGCAGGCGTGTCACCTGATGGAAAGCAATCAACGCCGCCCATAGACATCCGCAGTGCCATAGGCGGTGTAGAATCGTTGCCGACCTTTAAAAAAAGTGTCATTATGGGAGTGGGAATGGGAGTAGGAGGGGTAGAAGGAGGGGAGAGGGTGTTGGGCCTCCGGAACCCCGGCCGCTCACCGTACGAAGCGCGGTAGGTAAGCTACAACTCAGACGCCGGTTTTCTGCGGGAGTGTGGTACTTCCCCGGGCGAGCCGGCTCATTCATGCGACAGACAAATAATATGCCATTCTTGACAAAGTATTCGTCTGCAGCGTGGCTCCACCTATACGTGAGAAAGTACTGATTATGTAATATATAGATGATCTAGTCTAGTTAGTAAACGGTAGATATTTGGTGTAATCGAATTGGCCACCCCTGTACTATAGAATAATATAATATGTCATGGTTAATAAAGTCTCTTAACATCAAAACATTGCCAGTTTTTTTATTTAATGAAAAAAGGTCACTACAAATGGATACAATATTGACAATAGAAAGACATCGTTAATTCTAAGTATCTATATCAAAGAAACGATGAGATTATTTTTGAATATTTTTTTTTAAATATATTTTATTAGATACTAAGAAGTATGAAAATAAGATACGACCCTCAAGTAAATGTGTAAAAACAGTCACAAAAATAATGAATAGCTTCTAACAAAAAAAAAACGTCCATTAAACTGGCGTAATGACTCGAGAGCCCGCTATTCACTAACGTTATAATCGAGCGAAACATCAGTACGTGCTCGGAATCGACACGACCGGCCAATCGCGTCCCCCCGCCACGCCTACGGCGCTCGCTATTGGTCGGTCGAATAACTTTGAATATAGAACCGCTTTTTTTCCTCTCTAACGCCTCCGTAAGCTTTGAACGAGTAGAGAATTCACAACGCATTCTACTACCGATTACTGTTCATGCATCTGTCGAGCGTTGCTGCAGCAATTGTTCGAAATTTAAACACGGTCATCATATTGATCAAGCCGAAAATGTTAGATCTATTCTTTTTACGTTTTTTTTTATTATAATGTTAATCTTCAAACAATTTTAATTGTATTAATTTAGTGAACATTCATACAATAAAATAATTTTTTATCTACTACCGTGCAACTCTTTGCCACACTGAAAAACGAGTGACAACGCTGCAGTAATCAATGGATGGCATTGATTACTTTCCATAAGGCGACACATTTTCACAAAAAAATAATTTATTAATTCCGTAAAAAAAAATTATTACATATATAATTTTAATGACCTTGAAAAAAGTAGTTTATATTATTATAATACAATATTAAATTTTTCTTTTTGTTTCACTGTATATTCTGGGTAATAGGTAACATAATTGAATAAAAAGTAAATTCATAAAATTTTAAGATATAAAATCAAAATTTTGTAGGAATAAAAAATAGGAATTTTTTTTAGATCAGATGTACATATACTCCTTTTTTAATATTACTACCTGCAATATTTTTTATCATAAGTATTGTAATTTTATACAATATTCAAATAAATATGAGTAAATTATGTATATAATTGGGTAAGTGAAATATTTTTTGCTAATCATCAATGAAACTACTTCAAAATGGGACGTAAAGACACATTCCCAAGCCAATATCATAAAATAATGTAATTTTTTTAACATTTGACATAATTGTGATCGCATGACATGGGATAACGTTCCAACTTGACAATTATCTAAATTATACCATAAAATCGAGGGTTAATAATTAGTTTAAGTATTGTGCAATTTTAAATACCTTGGTTGCCGTCTTTATCATTCCCTCATATAATTTATACATGTAACAAATTGTTATTCATACCTTGCAGTAAATTGCCAGTATTAAAAAATAACAAAACTTTGGACTGCTAGTCTTACAAGATACTTTAAATTTTATGAAACCGTCACTCTAACTTTTAGCGATATTACTACAATGGGGAGTGCTCAGAGGAATTTTTCCGAATAATTCCGGGCGCTGAATTCCACTACCGCAAAACTCGACACAGGGAAAATTATCATCTGGATAAGCGGCGATCCAGTACGGTTTGTTTTTCTAGGAACTTCTTTCCACAACAGCCCTGTGGAACCTGCTACCTCCAGCGGTGTTTAAGAACCAATACGACATTGAAACCTTTAAAAAAACAAGCTCACACTTTTCTAAAACGCTGGCAATGCTTCTGCAATGCCTATAGCATTCGGATGTCAATCAGAGTGCGCAGACTGCTTTCCATCAAACGACAACCCTGCTCGTTTGCCACAAGAAACAACATTTCAAATTTTTTATCAATATTTTCATCTTTAAATTATTGCAGTTAATTATATATTTTCAACAAAATTAATATATTTTAAGTTTAAATTGGAAAGAATTCGAAAATGACACGAGAATTCGAAAGTGAATTTCATGACACCTCCAGAAATCTCTCCAGTTTTATCATTTGAAATAAATCTATTCCCCCAGAAATGGAAGAACCTTGTATTAAGAAGTGGATTATATGAGCTGTTGAAAATAAGTATGATGTTATTAATAACTGGCAGCGATTATCTATCTTGGGAAATAATATAAATATTTTTTACCGAATAGAACGAGCAAGCGTATCGTCTGATGGAAAGAGAACAATGCCACCCGTAGACATCCGCATCACTATAGGTACAATGTAAACGTTGCCGGCCTTCGAAAGAGAAATGAATTATATTTCCTAATAGCGATTTAGTAATTGCGAGGTATCTTTTTGTTAAGAATGATAACTTTTTACATATACAGTTTTTATATATAATTGAAGACTGTTTATTTGTTATTTTTTGATCGGAAATACATAGAACATATAGGTACTGTAGTGATACATTGATAAATGTATCACTATTGCAATAAAACTTTTTATATTATTTCTTTTAAATTCGTTATTTAAAATTTGAAATAAAAAAGAAATATTTTTATTTTATTTTTTAATATATTCACAGGGGTTGGCAGAGACTACAGAGCTCTATCCGCTACCATCCATTGCAGCGAAACGGCTCTCCATTAGCGACTAATGGAGAAAAATAGGGTTAGTTCGATTGACTTTTTTCGATAGACATGTCACCCGTCCGTTATAAAACAATGAAATTATATTATATATATTAAGATAAAAAATGTAAAGTGAAAAGTGTGAATAAAGTATGAATAAGATATTATATAAATGTATACTGAATAGAAAAATAAATTAATTTAACTTTGAAGAATTTAATTATATTAAAGATAAAAACCCCCTAAAGATCCCGTGTGTCGTCGAAGCAGTACGGCCGGTACGCTACAGTACTATATAAATAATTTCCTTTCCTTACTCCTCCTCTACCCATTTTTCCTTTCTTCCTCATTATTCACATCATCTTGACTGTTGCCTAACTCTTATATAAAAAAATGTTTTTCTGTGTATACCTATCAGCATACATAGTGCAACCAGCAGTAAGATTTGCCTACGGTAATTTGTGAATCGCATAACGTTTATGGCGAGACCATGAAACGGTTATAGTCCAGAACTATTACAACTTAACGACCATCCACCTATTGTGCTGAGAACGGACTTCCTAATTCGTCATTCGACCATTGAGATACAATGTAAGCACAATTAAAACTTGAAAATTATAGGTGTCGTGAAAACGTCGTAAATCAACCGTAGCGTTTGGGTACAAGGGCAGCTCGGTTTACGAGGTTCGTGACAACACGCCGACAGCGCAAGGCTCTACGGATAAATATTTTTTCTTTATTGACACAAAAGAGTTTATTTCACTATTTTTTTTTCTCTCAACATTGTGACATTGGATATAGTCAAAACTTTTTTGGGATAGGAAAGCAAACGAGCAGGCGTGTCATGTGTTGGAAAACCCATAATTCTTCGATGGGTTCAGAGTCCGATTAAAACTAAAGTTTTTTTGAGACCCCGGTTGTAAAATGTGATATAAATGCAAACGAGCTGTGTCACCTGGAAAGCAATCGACGCAGCCCAAAAATCCGAAATAGATACCTACTTTGCTAAAGCGTTGCCGGCCGGCATAAATATATATATTCAAAATCTCCAACTTATTAAATTTAATTTATTGCCTAAAGATATTATTTGAGAGTCTGGCCTCGAACAAGCGTGATGGATTAATGTCTCTTACCCAAAAGTTGGTAGACTCCGCACTCAATTGTGAACTTATATGAGCTGAAAGAAATCCTTACAATTTAGCAGGCACAACTTAATATAACTGCTGCATTAAACTTTCAGTGACATATAAAAGAAACATAGGTATAAAAGAAATATAGGTGCTTACACCCGGGATCTTTAGGGGGCTTCTTCAAATAAAATTCTTCAAAATGATATTAATTTATTAAAGTTAATTAAGGTATAAAAGAAATATAGGTGCTTACACCCGGGATCTTTAGGGGGCTTCTTCAAATAAAATTCTTCAAAATGATATTAATTTATTAAAGTTAATTAAGGTATAAAAGAAATATAAGTATATGGACAGTCAAAAGTTTTACTTAGCTAAGATCCGCGACAAGCTCTTAGCTAAGTAAAACTTTTGACTGTCCATATAGTGATGGATTTCCGCAAAGTAACGCATGACTCCATTAATAAGAAATATAGGTGCTTACACCCGGGATCTTTAGGGGGCTTCTTCAAATAAAATTCTTCAAAATGATATTAATTTATTAAAGTTAATTAAGGTATAAAAGAAATATAGGTGCTTACACCCGGGATCTTTAGGGGGCTTCTTCGCATAAAATTCTTCAAAATGATATTAATTCATTCTTGCGTTTCATTGTACATTTATATAATATATTATTCATACTTTTTACTTTACATTTTATATCTCAATATATAATATTTCAATTTTGTGCCAATTGTGCAAATTTGTGCCGGAATGTCACCCACTTGTTTATCCAAATGACGTCAGTCGAACAAAAGTTTGAATATTACGAATATAAAAAAAAATATATAAAAGGTGTAAATATAAAATGCATTAGTAATTCACTTATAAATGTATTACTACAGTACATATAGTAGTATGTATATTAGAATGAATAAAGGGCTATAAGCATCTTCACACGTCCGGTGCGATATCGCTGAAAACAAGGGCCCATTCACACGGAACAATCGTCGCGAACACGAAAAACGTTTACATTGTGCTTTATATGCGGCCTACGTGACTGGGCGCGTAACCCGCAGGAAGTGGACGCTCTAGCGCGATAACAAACGCTAAATGTGGAACGCGCCTACATCGGCTCACCGATCAGCTCGCGGTGAATGAGATGTGGTGGTTGGTGCAAATGGTGGAACCATTTTATTAAATGTTTACCTTTTTAACCCTTCTTTGCGTGATTTTTTCTTTATTGGTGAAATAAATAATGGTGATATAATTCATGTTCAAAATTAAAGGAAAAATGGTTAAAAAATCTTAGTATATATTTATAGGATAAATTTAGCAAAAAACAATATGATGGAAATTCTATCATCATACAAAGTTATATCATTAGCTCAGTACTAAATAGAAATAAAAGAGGATATCATTGGATATTTTTTATTCTTTATGATAATTTTTTTTTATAGCATAGGAAGGCAAACTAGCAGGCGTGTCACCTGATGGAAAGCAACCAACGCCGCCCATAGACATCCGCAATGCCATAGGCAGTGCGGAAGCGTTGCCGACCTTAAAGGAAAATGAAATTATGGGAGTGGGAGGGGGAGTGGGAGTGGGAGTAGGAAGGGTAGGGTGTTGGGCCTCCGGAACTCAGACCGCTCACCGTACGAAGCGCGGTAGACAAGCTACCACTCAGACGCCGGTTTTCTGCGGGAGTGTGGTACTTCCCCGGGCGAGCCGGCCCATTCATACTACAGACAAATAATATGCCATTCTTGACAAAGTATTCGTCTGCAGCGTGGCTCTACCACTAAAAAATTAACAAAACAATTATTATTTTTACTACAAGAAATTGTAAAATATAATAAAACAAAATCATATGTTTATTCCAACTACAACAAACAGCGGAATGTCAACTTCAAGCTCATTTTACTGATAGTGACACTTGCTTATTTTTGACAGCTATGTTTTTTTTTGCAAATAGACATTAAAAAGTTATCCAAACACGATCAATTTAAAGTGAACTTGTTCTTTTATATAATTTTTGGGCATTCAATGTTATGATGGAAATTTCTAACATTATGCAAAGAAGGGTTAAGTGCTCGATTCGATGATGAAAATGCTAGACGTAGGTACTATAGCGTGCCTGCCGCACTGCTTACTTCGACACCCGGGATCTTTAGGGGGTTTCTTCAAAACGATATTAGTTTATTTTTCTTGTTTCAAATCGTATGTTGTAAAATACATTTGTTTATTTTATATCTCACATTTTATCATCGCTATTTTTATTGTATATTATTATTTATTTGTGCAATGAAAAAAACAATTTATTTCTTTTTCATTTAAAATTTAGAAATTACGAATGAAAAAAAAAATTAATATAATATAAAAGGTTTTAATGCATTAGTGATACATTTATGAATGTATCACTACAGTACTTTATGTAGGAAGCCATTTGTCTTTTACAGCTTCATCGAGCTCTAGGGCCTAGGACTCCGTGGTTTAAATATTTAAAAAAAATCTTGTCTCAAATACGGCTCAACCGATTTGAATTTTTTTTTATTTGTGTTCGCTTTAATACAGAATAGGTTTACGAAAACATAAAAAAACTTATATAGAAAAAATAAAAATTCTTTTCATCCTTCTTCATTTCTAATTACTTTCAATATACGGCGTTCGTGACGGTTTTATCGTCTTACGGACATTTTGTTATAAAAAATTGTCGTTTCTTTTGTGCGATTTTGAAAAGTATTACATACCTACCTAAGTACTAACATATCAGAAGATAAGCCTACGAGGAGATATTATTTTCGTTGATTTTAATTAAATAAATTTGATGACAATTCGTTACTGTGTTCTTGTTTTCCCTTTGATATACATTTTATTTTGTTATTTATATCTTATTTTTTAAGATGCTGCTCTTAACTTATTGTTACATACGAATAAATATAGCCTTTTATGCAGATCCACTTATATATATAATTACTAGCTTTTCGGGTTAATGATATGATGAGGTTCATTTCGTCTTTGAACGACACGCCCAAACGGTGATGATAGATGGAGGGGTGGTTCTTTGGAAAAAATTATTGGTTACGAGTAGCAATTGGCAAAGATAAAGAAAAGAGTCCTGAATCCTCACTTCCATACACCATATATTTTCCTCTACGGCACGCGAAAACGAAAGCATAAAGTGGAAATAGCTCAAACAAACATTGTAAGGGTTGACAAGGCGCTTCCAGAGCCGAGAAAAAAAAATCTCCGCCCACAACCCCCCCTCTGTGGCGAAGCCCGAAACGCTCGCGTGGCTTTGAGGGGCCGCCGCAGGCGGCCCCCGAAAAGCTAGTAATTATATATATAAGTGGATCTGCATAAAAGGCTATATTTATTCGTATGTAACATATGCAGTTTTATATAATATAGATAAACTCAAATTATTATGTACAACAGTATAAAATAAATGCAAACTAGTCTAATCTAATATTAGCTGTTTATTAATTTTTTTGTAGATCTGTTTGCCAGTCGGCAAAGGCCTCTTCCAGCCTTTTCCACTCAATTCATTCATGAGCCACCCTGTTCCACGCCACTCCTGCCACTTGTCTGATGTCATCATCCCATCTTTTCTGCGGTCTGCCCCTCCTTAGTTTCTGAAAAGTCGGATGTTTCTCGACCTGATAGAATGCGCTGTTGTCGACAATGAAAAAACTTTTGTTTTTATACGAAAATTATTTTTAATTTTTTAAATCCATGGCATCTACCTGGGCCCACCTGTATGATATATAAAATACAAACAAATGTTTCGGCTCTGCTAAACACGGTTTCGTTAAAATTAAAGTGCAAGAAATGACCGCCCGACCAGCGTTATGTACCGAACGTACCTATTGCCGGCATCATTAATAACTGTCAGCAGTCAAAGCCCCTCCCATTTGCGCAGACACATTACACAAGTAAACTTATGTTTACTCCCAACTCCACAAACTCAACCCTTAAGCTATCGAAATAGGGTCTATTTTGATAACAAATAGAAGCAATCGTAAATTTGTTACATCAAGCCCTTTGAACAGTCGGCGAAGTCGCCACGCCTTAGTGGAACAATGATGAATGATAAGTGATATGCACAATAGCTACCTGAGGTTAGACCTCAAATGAATCAGTTCGAATACCATAGCTCGGAAATGTCATTTCATGTAGGTTGTTTTACGCGGGAAGATGTTTCGGGATAAGCGCACCGTACTGGATCGCCACTCATCCAGATGGTGGGGATGAAACTTTTCTTTACGGCAAGGGGTGCGGTTGTGGTACTCGGCGGCAGGACTCATTCCAAACAATTCCTCGGAGCACCCCCCATGGTAAAAGCGGTAAAAAAGGCAAACCGCATGCTCGTTTGCCATGCCTGCTCTATTATAAAAAAAATCTAAATCATTTACAGCGTTTTCGCTTTTTTTGCGTCGATATTCAAAATGGATACGACATTGGAACCTTCTCTGAAAACGAACACGATTTTACCATTGTACTTAATCCGTGAACCATTTTCCTTAATACTACATATGTAGTTCCATTCTAATCTATCTAAAAGGATGGCAATCTAGTACGGTGCGTTGGTTCAGCAACTTCTTTTTCACGTACCACTACTGTGTTGGAACAATTAGTTGCCTTTAGCGATATTTTCGACCCGATAGGAGATGCGAACTATCTAGAACCAGACCTATACATTTTCTAAAAGCCGGCAGAGCTTCTGCAATGCCTATGGTGTTGCAAATGTCTATGGGCGGCTATGATTGCTTTTTATCAGGCGATACGCTTGCATATTTATCTTATCTCATAACAAAAGACAAAATATAAAAAAAATATTAACCCCCTATTTATTACACCCCTGAATGTGTTTGTGGATACGTAAATGAATGTTCACTGATGCTTAAATATACGACGCGAGTATCATAAAACTAAGATAAACTTAACTTTAAGTTATACCTCCGGCGGAGTCGACGGAGCCAATGAAGTTTTTATTACTGCTATGAAAGTGGCTTTGCAAGCCGCAACCGCTACCACTGGTTACTCGCTAATCTGTTTCTCTCATACATCGGCTTTTTATTATAATTACACTTTAATGTTCAATATATCGTCATCATCGGCAACACCAGCTTTTAGCAGTTCACTGCTAGACCATAGACCTCCCTAGCGCTAGAGATGCACCATCTAGGCCGATCATAGGCATGTAGTCAATCAATGGACTTGGGCAAACCGGCGCCTCAGGTTCTCACACTACGCTTGCCAAGGCGACCTCCACTCCAGCACTCGTTCCACCTACGGTTGTCAGTTCGCTGACAAACGTGATCAGCTCATTAACATTACAGCTCGTCAACTCACAGAACTATGTCAGTAACTTTGCTTCTGCGTCGGATTTTTTCATTTCAGAGAAACTTCGAGCTTAGCATACCTTATTTCAATATATTTATTACACCCCTGAATGTGTTTGTGGATACGTAATGTTCCGTATCAATGTCGTCACTGTGGTCCGTGATCTGGCCAGATATTGGTTCTTGCCAGCGCCAGGTGCTCCAATAGAACGCCTGGCATATGCTGAGCAAGAACCATCTTATAATACTTGTTGATTAAAATTATTTTCTTTGTATTTTGTTTACTTATCTATTATAATATTGCTAAGGTTTTAAATATAGTTTTAGTAAAAAAAAGTATCATAAATAAAGTTATTTCTATTCTATTCTAAATAATCTAAGTCTCAAAAATAATAGAAAATTTTGTACAGCGTTGAAACTGACTGTTTTTGAGCAGTCAAATACGATTTTTTCATAAATCTTAAAAGTTTTTTGACTCTAGTGGGTGAAGTGTCCATTTTGCAGTATACTACATTTTAAGGGATATAATAAAAATATTCCAGATTTTTTTTTATTATATCTCTTGTAACTTAAATTAAGTATAAATAGACATGTTACTCTTTCTTGAAGATGTTTCTTACGTACATAGGTGCTTATTCAAAAATAATAAAATAGTGGGCTTTAGTGGCCGGCCTTAGTACTGCTGCCTAAAACCATTGGCTGCGGGTTCAATCTAATAAAAAAAATATTTTTGAGATACAGTTATTCCTTCCGAGTCGAGTTACCAAGCCAATTCACACTGGACAAGCTTGGTTGGTTAATGTCCGTTCCTCCAAGAAATGGAGAGATCTTTGCCCCGAAGTAAGACATATGGGCTTTTAATAAAAAATTGTTACATGCCATGTTACTATATTTTATTAAAAGCCTTGAAATGTTTAGAATACATTATGACTTAAACAGCATATGTCAGTGGTAGAGCCACGCTGCAAACAAATAGTTTGTCAAGAATGGCATATTATTTGTCTGTAAAATGAATGAGCGGCTCGCCCGGGGAAGTACCACACTACCGTAGAAAACCGACGTCTGTAGTAAGTGGTAGCTTAGCTACCGCGCTTCGTCCGGTGAGCGGCTAAGTACCGGAGCCCCCCCTCCCATAATGACACTTTCCTTAAAGGCCGCCAACGCTTCTGTGCATCTGCACTGCCTATTGCACTGCGGATGTTTATGGGCGCCGCTGATTGCTTTCCATTAGGTGACACGCCTGCTCGTGTGCCTTCCTATCTCATAACTAAAAAACAAAGTCATTTTTATATCTATATTTACGTAAGTCAACAAACTTGAAAAAGAAAATTATATTTTGGCAACATTTCTAGAATAGTTTATGGAAAAGAAAATACGTGGACAGTCAAAACCTTCACTTAGCTAAGATCCGCGACAAGATAAAAAGATAATATTTACATGCTACTTAATTAATAAAATTTATTATACAACTGCGAACTTTTGCGAGTTTGTTTCGAGAATTCTCGGTAGTGGCACAAGTAGCAAGTGTATTGTGGTTTACCGTATGCACGGTTACTAGGGGGGTCGTGTCAGTTGCCCGACCGACATTCACAGAGTGTTCCGTGCTGTGAATATGACCGCTTTCATGCGGATTCTCTAGACGTATTGTGCGCCGAAACTTCGCCCACTATGGCTCTTCGCTTGCTTGTGGCTTTATTCGTGAGGTCGGTTTTAGTTTGTATATCTGTGTCGATTTTCGAATTCGCTTTTCGAGTTCGTTTTTAACAAATGTTATTTATATGTATAAATAAAGTACGAAAGAAGTTTTACAGTATGCAAAAAAATGAAATAATTTCCCCTTTGGATATCGTCAACATCATATCATTATCGTCTGTAGTCTATTCATCATGTATTCTACTTCTGTCAGCCACACCTCAAAACATAGTTCCGTGAGCCATTCCATACTGGTACTCTTGTACCAGTATGGAATACTGTTGAATGGCTGGTCAACTGGTAAAAGAGTATCTCAAGAGTCATGAAAGAAGACTGAATGCGGTGGAAATGAGAGCGTTAACAAGTATGTGTCGTGTAACTTTGAATGCTAGAATAAGAAATGAAGATATAAGAGAGCGATGTGGAGTAAAAGAAGGTGTTGTGACAAAAGTTAAGAAAAGGATGCTTAGATGGTTTGGGCACATAGAGAGTATGGATGAAAGAAGACTGGTAAAGAAATTTACATTACGAATGTGGATGGAAGGGTCGGTAGGAACTAAGGACAACATACTTTGACCAAATTGCCAAAACGTTTAAGAAAGTCGAGGTCAAGAGTGCTCTTTACCGGCGACCTTACATGAAGAAAGTGACCCCTACGGGAAACAAGCGTGATGATATGTATGTATGTATGTTCCGTACTACATCGGCCTTCGTCCACTCCGGGGGTTTTCAATATTTTGATAAAGGTGACCAGCACATTGCCATTTCAGTTTGCTAACTCGGAGAACTATGTTGGTAACTTTAACTGCTTGAATGCCACGAGGGTCATCGGTGACCGGCGCGCCTTGGTTGATAGAAATATATATAATTAAAAAAATTCTCCGTCGTCCTGATTCACACAAGGGCGAGAAGCGAGCCGTTTCGCTACGATGAATGGTGGCAAATGAAGCTCTGTGGTCTCTACCAACCCCTGCGCATAGGCATGAATATATAAAAAAAATTATAATAAAAAAAAGACAATACTTATAATTTTTATTACTATAATCGTTGATGAGGGGGTGAAGAAATGGATGTAGTATAAACCATCTAAAAGTAGTTTTATTTATACATATAATATAGTTTTATTATGCGCGCACCTTACGATAGGTCGTGGCTCGGACGGACAATCTTCTAAAAATTGGCGTGCTATTCAACGTGTTAATAAGGCGTTTATTAATATATTTATTAATGAAATAAATAGTGTATAAAAATTCTAAGAAAACAAATACAAAAGATATGTTGTAATAATAGAGGTTTTCATTCTATGAAAATACGAACATATACATACCTAAATAAATGTCTTATAGTAGGTACACGTGTGTACAATATAATATTTACAAACATGTGGCTAGTGATGTCAACGGGTATTGTACTACAAGTGTTTGTGATGTAGACAGTCAATGATCCAATCGATTACCTAATCGATCATAATCTCGTTGCTAGTGATTCAATTCAAAATTATGTGATATTCTATTGTAAACTTACCCTTTGTCCTCTATTAATTTATATGGGTATAGTTCTTTTTATTTCATATGAAAACAAATTGTTTGGGCATAGTTTAATAATACCATATATAGTGCCCTAATTAAAGAAGGAACATCGAGACTAAGAACGCCATAAAAATATCGACGCAAAAAAAAGAAAATGTAGTAAACCACAAAATGAAACGTTACCCATAGCCCTAAAAAACTTTTAAGTTTTCTGAAATAGTTGTATCTGATCACTCAATAACTATCAGTTTCAACTCTGGACGAAATTTTCTTTTGATCGTAGACTCCAGACTTTTTTGACATCTGTGTGATTTAGAGTGTACGCTTTAATTATATCGATAAAATATACATTTATACATTTTATCGATATAATAAATTATATCGATAAAATGTTTATTTTTTTTTTTGTTTTTTTTTTGGCATTGTTATTTTTTTTATTAAGTACAAAAATATCTGCTCTAATAACGTATTGGACGCGTATATCAGTCACAGATACACCATTACACGGCCTACCGCGTCGCGCGCATATCAATTCCCGTCACACAATATATTCATGGTGTCCGGTCAAGACTGATCAACGCCTATGTATATGCGACGGAGTGCACCCATTACCATGTTGAACGATTCTGCGAAGTATTTTCGATACGAATCCAACGGAAAAATCATAACACCTGTCCAAGTTAAGACGAGTATTGTGTTACTATTTAAGGGTCCATAACACCTTGAATGAAGACGAAAGTCTTCGACTGATGCGTCCTGCCTGTACTTTCTTACGGTGCCGATACATGGACATACAGTCGTCATTTACAATCAAGCTTTTGTTTTATAGAATCCAAATTGCTCAGAGAGCTATGGAAGAGTGTTTGCTTTATAAAATCCAAGTTGCTCAGAGAGCTATAGATGACTAAATGCTTTATAAAATCCAAGTTGCTCAGAGAGCTATGGAGGAGTGTTTGCTTTATAAAATCCAAATTGCTCAGAGAGTTATGGAGGAGTAAATTCACCGACAAACCAAAAAAATGACCGACATAGTTCTCCGAGTTAGAAAATTAAGGTAACAATGGGCTGGTCACGTCCGTCGGAGAATCGACTACTATTTGTGTAAATACAAATGAAGATAATTTTTTTATGGGATTTAAAGGCAAATGAGCCGGCGTGTCACCTGACGTGGAAGTCAATTAACGCCGCCCAAAGACGTCCGTAGTGATATAGGCATTGAAGAAGAGTTGCCGCCCTATAAGAAATAATAGTGGATGAAGGCTCGTCGTTCAGATGGAGCAAAGAGGCGTAGGTCGCCTGGGAAAATGTGTGAAGCAGTTGATTGCTGGCATTATTATGGTCATACCGTGAGTTACCGCAAGCTTTTGATGATGTAATAATAAAAATTATATTAATTATTATTATATAAGATATTAATTATTAAATATTTTATAAATAATTGGTATTTGGATCATTTTATTATTTATTTTTTCTAATAAGATGTTTAATTTTATTTTTATACACTCGGCTTTTGTATATGCCTATGTCGTATTTATTTGAGAACACCACTAGCGGTAAATCGTTGCACAGTTCGTGACAGAAAACTGTGTGGTGTACTGCCAGACATCCAGTTGATAGGAATCGGATTTTTCTTTGTGACGCGTAGTCCGATGGTGGATTGAATTCAATCAACGTTTCATTCTTACAGCAACAGCTTTTGGTATGCCTCTAGCTCTATATGACATATATCAAATGAGACGCACTTGTAGTCTTTATCACTCTCGTCTTCTAATGAAGTATTACTGATAAACTCAAAACAATTATAACAATTATTGACCTATATATAAGTATCGTAAGAACAATTCATTAGTATTCCGTTCAGCAATAATCGCCGATGAACCAGTTCGAATAGTCATTGTTTAGCTAGCTAAGATTTAAAAATGTTACTACATGTTCGATTTATATCTGATAACTAGAAGATACTTTTTGGTAAAGAACCTACCTCCTTTTCATAAATTTTTCTTCTTATTTTATACTTTTTTTTTCTTAGATGGCATTTAGTTATAACTATTATGCCAGCGTCAAGTAAAATATAATAATATCAAGTATCTTGAAATGTGCTTGTCAGCTTGTCAAGTTACGTCTTGATAACATGGTGGCTATTCTACCAAAACCAAAATGTACTTTTTCAGTCGACTTAAAAGTCACGATACACGCATTTATTTCATATCACTTCACTTATACGCCATAATTAAACTATTTTGTATAATGCGTCACCACAATTAAACAATATAACTGATAATAATATAAGATTACGAAAATGAAATAAAAATATAACGCCACTGATGTAAGTTGGCGTGAAAAGTCTATTTTATACTTATTATTTTTTAGTAAAAGTTAACAAAAAATGTTCTGCAATAATTCTAGTTTAAGTTACTTTATATTTTATAGTTATTAACATACATAATATATATAGTTATTTATATATTAGTTATATACATTACGATCGGTCTTGAGCGACACGCTTCACTTCAGGCCACGTCAACCCGATGGATTTCATCTCTGCCGTTACGGAGTGCTTTCAGGTGTGTTTGGGTCGGCCTCGCATTCCTTGAGGAGTCCAATCCACTTGCGGCGCAAGATTTGAAATCCAATCGGCAGCTTTTTTTGTCAACTCGGTATTTGAAATCAACTCGTCTATTCTAGTGGTTCTTTATTATGGTACATTTGTATAGGTATTCAATATCGATATCAGCACAGGGCAGTCCACTGCTAGACAGTGGCCTCACTTAATTGCACCACCTAGCCCGATCTTTGGCTACACGCATCCAGTCCGCCAGCGGCCCTGCGCAGATCATCACCCTATCTAGCTGGGCTATGAAGAGGTCCATGTTCGGATATTCTTTGGTGGATAAAATTCGGAACGAAGACATTCTCTGAAAAACCAAAGTCACCGATATAGCTCTTGAAGTTAGACTACTGGACACATTTGTCGGAGAACCCATAAATGTTAGAGAATTATTGGAGTTGGAGTACATAATGAGTGATAGATTCGTATTATTGATGATGAAATCTTCAACTGTAAGCGTCACGATGTTCACAACGTAATATAAGTTTTTTAAATAATTGTTCGCAACATCCTAAGCAACAGCTCTTCCAAACACAGATCAAAAAACATGTTCCTAGAATATGGACCGACAGAGGCCTTGTATGTATATCAAACAGGTACTGATTATAATTCTAAACAAATGCAATACTTTAAACAAGTCATTTGGGAAGTCAGATAAAGGATTCTATGAAACTATTACACGAATTCGACACCGGACGCGGCGGACTGCCCGCCCGATTGAGAACCTATACACACGCAATTGATGCAAAAACAATTGTTTAGTAATGCTCTTTAAGTAGCGCAAATTTCGTTACAGTAAAGCCCAGCTGCATCCGCCACGCATAACGCATGCCTTCACGCATGCTTTGAATTAAAATGTGCTTAATAAAGGTAGGTACAACGAGCTGGCGCAGGGAATGAGCACTTGATATAAGTTCTTGGAAAGCAAACACACAAAGATCAATTCGTAGTACCTACTTGTATCTCTGAAATTAAAATGTAGTAGGTAACCACATAAGTGGCTTCTGTGTATTCTTCTATATAGAGACTAGACTATAGAGAGGGCTATGCTCAAACCTTCTCGAGTGGATATGATTCGAATTTAAGAAATCTCCGAAGAATTTAAGACGTCACCGACTGTTTTGGATGTTAGGGTTGATTTTTTTAGAATGTTGGTTAAAATGGTAATACTAGCGTGTGTTTTTTAACAAAGTTCTTTTTTTATGGCATAGGAAGGCAAACGAGCAGGCGTGTCACCTGATGGAAAGCAATCAACACCGCCCATATACATCCGCAGCGCCATAAGCAGTGCGGAAGCGTTATCGACCTTTAAGGAAAATGTATATATGTATGTTCATATGTATATATATATATATGTGTATATATATATATATATATATATATATATATATATATATATATATATATATATATATATATATATATATATATATATAGAATTTGAATAGTTTTGCAAACTCATGTGGAAATGGGCTAGTCACCTTTTTCGGGGAACCGTCTACCATTGAAATAGACCTGGCCGGAGTAAGATCGCATCTTGGCAAACATAGTGTGGAGCATGCTCTGGCTAGATTTAGCAACGAGATCGTTGCTTAATCTAGCCAGAGCAGGTGGCAAAAACTGGACGTAAGTACCCAAAGATAGAGTTAACGCACCTTCTTCATCATAGAGTCAGCGGGCATCAGACGCTATCAGCCCAGTACTTGGCCACTGACACCGCGTCATCCATAGCCATAAGGTCATCTGCTGAGCAGGTGAAAGGGCACAGAGAGTAGGATGTCAAGTATGCCATTGTTTGTGTACCTCTCCCACCATCGCACAAGGGGTTTATGTTTGAGAAGACCCACTTTGCTATGCTGTCTCTATAGCTAACAGTCTGGTTGCGCAGGTAGTGGAGGGACTTCTAGACTGGCCACGGCAGATTGCTTTCGACTAGCAGAATCTCTGAGGCACCAATACAACCTGGAGGCGGTGTGTTCCTCTCAACCCTAAATTGTTTTTTAGTCTCGCCTACTGAGCAGAGCTACTGAGCAGTCGAGGGATTGAGTGGACCGCAAAAAGCTCTTACGACTCTTGAGGCGTATAAGTAGTAGTGGTGCACGAAGTGCATTGTCTATGACCACGGACAGGAAAATAAGGGGATGGCCCTATTCTATCTCTCTCATAAACTCTCACAAAGAGGTGATTAGCGTGGTATTTAAAAGCAATGTACACGTTTTATGATGTATTACATACCTTTCAGTTTAGTTTGCGATGGATATATTTTTCATGTTGTTTGCTCTCATTCAACTGTATGAGCCTTTTAACACGAGGAACGTGTCAGATAAGTGTCTCCACTTCACTCGAGTGGTAAAGGTGTGTAATATGTATAATCTAATCAGAAAAGTTGTTTACATGTTTCATTTTGTGGACAGTCAGAACTTTTACTTACTACTAAGATCCGCGACAAGTAAAGTTTAGCTAAGTAAAAGTTCTGACTGTCCACATAGTAATGGATTTACACAAAGTAACGCCTGACTCCATTAATCTGCACTGCAGCAACAAAGACATACAAAAACGTAAGGAAATATCGAAAAAATTCTACGAAATATAGTCAGTTCATTATAACCAGTGGATATTAGCCTCAATCAAAATTAAGAGATGGTGACTTGTGTGTAGATAGTGAGCGCGCTATCTGCCACTAATGGGCCCAGCCATATCAAGTGTGATGATCATGGACAAATCCTAGAGCAGAAATTCCCAAAGGGGTCGATATCGACTCTGTGGGGTCGAAACTCACCACCAACCGCTAAATTTTTAAATTAGTAAGTATTTTGTATCAATAGGAAAAAACTAGAGAAAGGATTTTTAAAGTAATTTAGCTATAGGGTCTGAGGTATCTGTTCATTTTGGAAAAGGGGTCTCTTGCCCAAAATACTTTGGAAATTTATGTCCCAGATTTGTAACCGCTACGTTACAAAATAGACGATTACTACTTGACGCCAATATTCTGTGAAGGTGTGGTACCTCCCGGGTCGAACCAGCTATTTCTGTCACCATAACTCTAACACTTATCACAATAATAAAAGTAAGAATGTAGAAAAAGCAAGTGCTTATATAATTTTCATTCAAGGACACTAGTTTGAGAACTGCCTGATTTTTCCCGAACAGTCCTTTAATTATCTTAGCAGTGCTGTAATAATTTAATAAAAAATATAGATTTTAAAAATACCGAGTTATTTAAGGCAAAAAAGATTTAAAATAGCCCGCTCAGTATTGGACTAATACAGGTTATTATTTACATGTTTATAATAGAGATAATGTGATAAAATATTAATAAAAGAACAAAGGAGATAACAATTTATCAACTCAGTTTTCCTCCCATCCGTTTTCCCGCCTCATTAAATTCACCCCTTGACACAATCAAATTTGAATCGAGGCGCCCTAGGGCCGCTCTATGTTTTATCGATAATGCTAAACGGCCTGATACTCCTCTTTTTTGCTCGAACAATTTTTATTAGAGCAGTTTTACGAGCGCCAACAATATTTTACGACTTGCGACTGTATCGCAAAGAGTCGCATCGGTTTTATAATACTTTAATTTCACCGCCAGAAAACCATAAAAATATGCAAATGCGACATAAAATTCGCTCGTGGGGTGGCGATAAAATGCATTTAGTCGAATCAAAAGGACGAGAACGGTGACGGACGAATAATCGAGTGGACAGTGTGGAGATCTGTGTAACGATTGATCGATTTATGACGATTTTGATTCAATTAATACAGCTATGAAAGTTTCAATACAACTGAACATTGACCTCCCTCAAAATTTGAGTATCGCCATATTCCCTACGCTTGACGGTCGCATTTCCTATAAAATCATATAACAGTTTTTATTTATTACTCAAGTAGATGCTACCGCTCATCTACTGGTTTTGCCCCGATAGTCGCCTCGTAACGACATCCACGGGAAGAAATGTGAAGGTCCTATTCTCTTCTTCGTGCATTGCTTAGAGTTGTCACATCTCTTAGCTCTTTTCTTTCCTTTATCGTGGGGAGTGCTCCGAGTAATTGTTGGGAATAATTCTTGCCAATGAATTCCACTACAGCACAACTAACCAAAACGAAACGTACCACCTTTACTCCTTTACTCACTTTAGGATCCAGCCGCCTTCAGTGGTATTTCCGAACGTTTACGACATTGGAACCTTCAAAAAACAAGCCTACTCTTATCTCAAAGGCCTGCAACGCATTCGCAATGCCTATAGGGTTGCAAATTTTTATGAATGGCGTTGATTGCTTGCCATCAGGCGACACGCTTGCTCGTTTGACATCCTATCTCATAAAAAAATAACGGGACAGTCAAAAGTTTTACTTAGCTAAGATCCGCGATAAGCAAAACAATAACAGAAAATTAATAATGTGTGTTCCATCTTGTAAACAAGTTTACAAGATTACAAGATGGAAAAGTGATAATGTGTGTTTGATGTTGTGTATAGTGGTTGGTGGGTGGAGAATTGATGGCCGATTTTCGGTAAGTTTTTGGTTTAAGTTCCAAATAAATCCACTTAACCCACCGGAAAAACACACATTATTAATTTTCTGTTATTGTTTTGCTTGTCGCGGATCTTAGCTAAGTAAAACTTTTAACTGTCCATACAGTGATGGATTTCCGCAAAGTAACGCCTGACTCCATTAATAAAAATAACGGGAACCACATAGCCTACGACTTATGATGATATGTTATTTCTTTCATAAGCCGCTTGTTTCATTATGATCTAACACGGTATAAAAGTATCTATTGTCATCACAATTTTTAACCGCTACCACAAAATGGAAATGAATGCCATAAAAGTTATTCTACCGTATTTCATTTTGACATCTTATTGAATTAAAACATTTTAAAATTGATTCAATTATGAAACGACGAAGTTTATTATGTCTCAAGTCGAGCGTGTCACATAAAATTTACCCACCGCAGAATGCATGTCGCCATATTTAGGGGCTTCATAAATTCAAATGCGCTCATACATAAACTTATCATTTTTTTAACTCAAAACGTCTGGGACGTCCATACTTCCCATTCATGTCAGTATTATAATTGCGGAAATCCTATGTGGACAGTCAAAAGTTTTATTTAGCTAAGATCCGCGACAAGCAAAACAATAACAGAAACCAATAATGTGTGTTTTTCTGCTAGATGCAGTGGATTTATTTGAAACTTAAACCAAAAACTTATCGAAAATCGGCCATCAATTCTCCACCCACAAACCACTAAACACAACTCCAAACACACAGCACCACCTATCCACCTTGTAAACGACACGTGTTTCGCGCCAACACGGGGCATGTTCAGGTATAGTAGACTATACGGAAGACTACCGAAAAGACAAGAAAGTTTTGACTGTCCACATAGTGATGGATTTCCGCAAAGTAACGCCTGACTCCATTAATAGTCTATTAGTCTGTCTATTATATCAGTATCTCTTACAGGTCGCACTATATTTTTCGCGCAATAACCTGAAGCTAGTGTTATTTTGAGCAATTGCAACAATACAATCAGTCTTCACATAAATAACAGTAATTATTATTATAACAAATTATGATTAATTAAAGTAACACACATTAAATGATAACACACATTATATGATTAATTAACAGTAATTATTATTAAATTATATACAAAACATTTTTTTAGTTATATCGCTCGTGTCTGATATTATAATTTTAAAATTTCACGTTATCGGAAAACGGAACTATTTGACGTCCTGGAGTTTTTTATGGAGACAACGGGACAGGTGGCCGAAAACAGGAACAGTCCCGTTCAAAACGGGACGTATGGTCACCTTACTCATACATAAATAAAGAGTACCACTCTTTTTTGTTTATATTTAATCCCAATGATCAAGGAAAGTTGCTTTCAAAACGTCTTCTCCATCGAATACGTTCGTAACGACCAATTGGCTTAGTGGCGGTGCTACCGCCTACGAAGTTAATGGTCGCGGGTTCGATTCCCGCATCAAGATAAATAATAATCGTCACACAGATAGATATTTATTCATGTCATGTCATCCATATCACAAATATTCTGAGTCTTGTTATTCCGCCAATCTGCATTGGACAAGAGTGGTGGGTTAATACCCGTGCCTTGAGAAATGGGGAGGCCCGTACCCAAAATTGGAACATATATGCGTTATGAAAAAAACTGCTTTCTGATGAACGCGGCTTTATGGTAAGTATTGAATGATATGCAAATATTTATAATATTTTTTATATATTCACGCCTATCCCCCGCAGGGTTGGCAGAGACCAGAGAGCTCCATCCGCTACCATTCACCGCAGCGAAACGGCTCTCCATTGGTCGCTTCTCGCCCTCGTGTGAATCAGGACGTGACGAGTGGCGAACCACGTCGCCGTCATTTTTCAACAAATTAGGTATATTAAATTCGTGAATCTCACGAGCCGCAAGGGAGGATGGAGGTCAACCCCAGCAGAGCCCTGCATGCTGAGGTAAGATACCATAGTACCCGGGGGAGCCCGATCCCGGGACGGTCGGCACGCTTGCGACTAAGCTTGCCCTTAGCCACGCATCCTTTGGCCCGGCAGTCCGTGGATTGGCGGAGAGGAAGGGAAAGGATAGATAAGAAAGGAAAGGGCAGGAACGGAAATGCGGATTGGGGGGGGGGTTACCAGACTCGGAATAAATATTTATAAATCCATATATATATTTATTCCGATGCCGGAATCGAACCCGCGACCATTGACTTCGTTGCCGGAGGGCCCCGCCACTGAGCCAAAGCCGTCCAAATATTTATTTAAACTTGACTAATATTGAACTTGAGGAAATGAATAAAAAGTTTTTATTAACGATTGAAAATTTTAACAAGATATATTATATAAATATATACAGGGACAGTAGACATTGAAAAATAATCAAAGAAACAAGATTAGCAATATGAACTTCAGTGCGCATAATTCAAGTCAAATTTATACTGTCGCCGGATGGGGAGCTTTGGGAGTTGTGTGTCGGTCGGTCGGTCCCGTCACAATTACCGGCTAACACTGACCCAGTGACGTGACACCACCGGTAACCTATTCGGAAGTAAATTGAGTTCGTCCAATTCCATCAAAACCCGACGTCTACCCTTGCATTGTAAAACAGCGTCCGCACGCAACACGTAACAGTGAATATAAAACAATAACCTAAAGTCCAGACATAACAAAACATTCTATGGATTAAGAGTGATTTATCTTAAGATCAATGTTAAGTGACTTAATATCTGAATATTTGACCAAAGACTAAATATATGAAAAAGTAAATCAAATTATAAAATATATCATATTATAAAAAAGAGTTCTATTTTCTTAGATTCCTAAATTTCTCATAATTTTTGTTTTACGTTTTAAAATCTAAATGGCGCAATGACTAAGTGTTCACTCTCTGACCCAAAGGTCGTTGGATCTTCTTCTTTAATCGGTCCCGCATTACTAAGGATCATGGTCACTCATACGAACAATCTTTCTCCATCAGTTCCGGTTCAAAGTAGCCCTCACCACCTGCTGAAATTTGGAAATTCTCCAAATTTCAGTTATATCCTCTTCCAAATTTCAGTTATAGTCAGCTACTTTCACTTGGTCAGACCTCCTTATTGGTCTTCGCGCTTTCTACCCTCTAGTATTACCAACAATGACCAGCTTTTCTAGGTTACCTACCTAGGTTATCTCTTT
This sequence comes from Baronia brevicornis, assembly GCA_031353405.1. Lineage (NCBI taxonomy): Eukaryota > Metazoa > Arthropoda > Insecta > Lepidoptera > Papilionidae > Baronia > Baronia brevicornis. The sequence continues at coordinate 357,293 of JASFAT010000962.1, forward strand.
TTCGTATAATGTGTCCAAAATAAGTCAATATACGTTGTATCCGGAGTATTCGCCTTCAGCATCAAATTTCGAATGCATCTATCCCGTGTCTCTCTCTTGCTCGGATTGTCCACGTTTTTACTATGTAGATGAAGATCGGGAATATTAAAACACATGGGGATAAATATTTATATAGCTTATAGGTCTGGTTGTTTGTTCTAATCATTTGAGTGACTAAAACGGCAACCATAACAGAGGAAGTAATGCTAATATTAAGAAACAGTTAACATCAATAGTCCGATAGAAGTTACGAACACCGGAAATTAGATTACAAGCCTGATCCTTACCAACTGAGCTATTGCGGAATTTAATATTTATGCTATAAAGAAAATTCACCAAGTTCCAGAACATTAAATTCTTTTGACTTTAATTTCATAGTACTTAAATGTACATTCCTTTTTTTATGGGATAGGAGGGCAAACGAGCAAGCGTGCCGCGTGATGGAAAGCAATCAGAAAACCGCGACACCGCAGGAGTCACACAAGCGTTGCCGGCCTTTTAAGTATGTGTAGGCTTGTTTTTTGAAGGTGTCAATGTCGTTTCGGTTCAGAAAGACCGCCGGAGGTGGCTGGTTTCACAGAGTGATAGTGCTTGGAAGGAAGTTTAGAGAGAAGCGCACCGTAGAAGATGGTTCATCCAGATGGTGGGGATGAAACTTTTCTTTACGGCAAGTTGTGTGGTTGTGGGTTTCGGTGGCGGAATTCCTCTTTCAGCTAACACGACTTTTTTGTACCATGGTTTAATTTTAAAAATATAGCGCTACATTGAAGCTGGGCGACAGGCTTCACCCGGCATTACGTTGACTGTGAACCCATTGTACTCTCCACACACTCGTCGCAGCTCATTCACTCACGACGCTCAATTGCTTTGTTTGTTATGTCTTCCGCGGGTAATTTCGTGGTTCAGTTTGAATGCGTATACGAAGATCGGTTTCAATGTAAACTTCTGAACGACAAAAAATTGAGATTCAACTAAATACTTTTTATATTCCGTCTTCGAGATAACCGAAGTCGTAGATCTTTCTTTATAAAGAACCGGCAAAACCGTGCTTTATAAAATATATTTTTAACTTAGTTCTTCTATAGAGAAAATCGTGACGGCTCGTACCTATATGATGATGATGCTTTTTAGCCGGCGACTACTTGTGAGACCTCAGATGATTAATATAACCCATTTTAGCTGTAAACATGCGGGCACAGGTGCTACATGTGAGGACTCCATTATGATAGTTGTAAGAAATATTTGAAGCAGTTTATATTTAATGTTTTCACGTTTGGAGTCAAGATCTCGCCTTCGTTAGTCTTCAAATTTATTGACAGCGTCTTGACTAGATCGCCTCCACTTCGTACGATTTCACGCTTGTCCGAGAGGTCCGCAATATTTAACAAAATATGGCAGCGAATGAAAGTAACTAAAAATAATAAAATATAATATAATAAAATATAATATCATGAAAGAAGATGAAAAAGGGATATGAAACAAAATATTTATTGATTTTCATCACGTGACACGCTTGCTCGTTTGCTTTCCTATTCCATAATGAAAAACTCCAATCGACTAAAAGCTCAGATGTCATATCAAACGATAACACTGGCTGGAAAAAACTAATTTACATTTTTTAATCAATCTGTGCAATTATTGGGTCACAGGTAATTTGTCCCGAATGTAAAACATGGTCACACATCATTCACCGTATCCTCCGCTAATTGAGAACATGACTATAAAATTTTAATTACTTCAGCTTATCGTAACTACGACTTAATGTTGCAAATGAGAAAGGCACAGAGTTACGATTGAAATCGATTAATTAAAATCTTGAAGTATGTGCCTGCACCTACTACGGCGTGTACTTTATATATAAAAAAATATAAAATCCAATGCCTAGTCGCAAGCGTGCCGACCGTCCCGGGATCGGGCTCCCCCGGGTACTATGGTGCCTTACCTCAGTATGCATGGGGCTGACCTCCATCCTCCCTTGAGGCTCGTAGGATTCACTAAGACGAATTTAATATACCTAATTTGTTGAAAACATGTCACATTTTTTACACTATTGTGTAAGGGCAGTAATTGTTCATTGAAGCTAATACAATAAACCTCTATATTAAAAAAAAAACTATATAAATAAAATTCAATAGCTTTTACGAAGAAGAGAAGTGCGGGTTTTATTTTATTTAATTTATTTAGTCTAAATGTTGATAGCCACTTCGGGCACTCTCTTGGAATCTAGCCACAGTATTTTGTGCCACTCGCCGAAGTAGTGACATTAGGATGTCGTTAACCTCGTGGACGATATTTTCTTTTAGTGCTGAGATGGTCATCGAGATTGTTTCATAGACTACTTTTGAGGTATTCCCACAAAAAATATCTTTAGAGGTAAAATCCGACTACCTGGGTAGAGAAGATATCTGCGAAACGACTTATTAATTTGCTAGGGAAAAAAATCACGATTGAATATGAGTGAAAATGAAAAGTTTTCAGTGTGGTTTGCAGCAGTTTAAAATTAGCCAACTAAATAATAAGCTATAATATTATATAATACTATTATATAAATATAATATATAATAGTATTATATATTAATAACCTATAATATTATGTAAATATAATATTAAGGTAAATAATCTACCGTACATTAGCATATTATTTACCTTTAAGAACATATAGCATGAAATAATTAACAATCAAATGCGAAATTTATATAACTCGGTAGTTAAAAACTTCATGAATGCAAATAATTAGAACAAAATATTATAGTTCACTAGAAAATAGGAACTCAAATGTTGGAACACATATACATATATAGATATAGATATCCATCTATAGCTATAGATTGGAGCATTGAGGATGCTTTAACTTCTTTCCGTGCACCACCATTCTTCGAAACTTTTATAGTGATAGAGCCACGCTACAGACGAATAGTTTGTCAAGAATGGCATAATATTTGTCTGTAGCATGAATGGGCCAGCTCGTCCGGGGAAGTACCACACTCCCAGAAAACTGGCGTCTAAGTGGTACTACCGGGCTTCGTACGGTGAGCTGCCGAGTTCCGAAGGCCCAATGGCGCTGCGGAAGTCTACGGGTGCGTTAATTGCTTTTCATCAGGTGACACGCCTGCTCGTTTGCCTTCCTATCCCATAAAAGCTAGCTTCAGCGGTATATCTGAAACGATACTATGATAGAATCTTCAATAAACACTACACCATATCGTAACGTAACGTTTTTATAATGCCTTTAAACATCAAACGACACGTTTGCTCGTTTGCCTTCCTGTCTCGTAGAACATTTGCCGTAAGAAAGCATGTGAGATTATAAACGATAAGAGTGTACAGAAATTTAGGGAAGTAAAAAAGATTTGTGCTTCTGGCTTTCAACGTACACTGGACGACACCCTAAGTTACTTACATTTTTTTACAACCAACCTTCATATGTATGTCCTACTATAGTTTAGAGATTCTCCTGATTTCTAGGGGAATCAGCATTAACCCACGACGCTTTTGCAAGGCAGATTAGCGAAACACATTTAAAAATAGCTAACATTTTTCAAATATTTACACGTTGTACGTAGTATATATCATATACACGTAGTACTATGACATATATAAAAAGAATGATTTCATCGCGTGCTTTTTACCTAAAATATATGTATCTCTTGTTACCTAATACAAAACTCAAGCATAGTTCATTCATCTTCATAAATATTAAACAATACTTAACCCTAATTGAGCAAACAAAACACATTGTACTTCACGTAAGGTTTGAAACGCGATATTGCAGACTTTCAAAGGGTTCGGAGCTTCGGAAAGGCGTATTGTGCGAGCGAGAGGGAACACTCGCACGGATTCCGCGAAAGGTCCAAGTTATGGGGCCACAAAACGTCCACCGAATCATCAATGTTTAAATCGTAATATATTGAAGAATTTCTCAATTATCATATTTCATACTTATTTACGACGTCTAGGTTCCCTGACATCTATCCAATGCGATACTGGGGAGTCATAAAACGAATAAGCCCCGGTGTAATAAACGCACGTTTTATTTCTTGTATACATAGTTATATGTATAAGGTATTTGTTTTCGAATTTTTTTTTTCGCGTTGCACGTCCGAACGTTTACGATCGTCTGGCGGGGAAACCGCGCCTGCGTCTGGTTTACCTACGAATGCGAAAGCGGTTCGTTCGCACGGCTAACTTAAACGCAAACTGAGATCAAAACAGCAATGTGGACTCGCAACAGTCGCGTCCGGGTGACGTTTACTGCTGTGGAGAGTGGCAGCGATGAATTTAATGGTTGGCAACAACTCGCACAAAAGGGAACTCTGTGTGCTGGTGTTAAAATGAGAACTTTTTATTGTAGATAAGAGTCATTTATGTCCGACGTTACTCGTAAATGCTTATGCAAACCCATATAATTACACTCGCGAATAGGCTATTGTTGTGGCGAGATTAAAACAAATAAAACACTCCGCAAACCGGGGCCTTTGATACGACGCGTCGAACCTTAGATAAATCGTGAACATTTTTATATGGACTAGGTAGGAAAACTGGAAAGCGTATCGCCTTATGAAAAGCAATTAACATTACCCATAGGCAATACATAGAGGAAGGAATTGCATAGAAGATAGAATTACATAGATGGAAGAGGACAATTGTGCTAAATTGGCTGCCAACCTTCGCAAGTCGGAGAAACACTCTTAAAAGAAGAAGATAGACAATGGTAACACCAGAGGTATTGTAAAAGCATTACCGACCTTTAAAAAAGGTATTTTGCTTGCCTTTTAGAGATTTTAATACAGAATCTATTTAAGTCATTCCTAATAAATTATTATATAATTCCTAATTTAATTAAGTCTTTTTATGATATCACTATCAAGTTTGAACAGTATATTATTTAAGTGCCCGCTAATACAAAATGATAAATAGAAACGAAGAATAAATCCTTTTAACAAAGTCCGCTATTATGTAAATAAGATATGCATTCAAATTTAATTTAATAAATAATTAAAATATGGCTCTCCGTTAGTCGTTTTTAGAGTAAAAACGTCGTGAGAAACGTTGAGAAAGGGATGCTTAGATTGTTTGGGCACACAGAGAGGACGGATGAAACACGACTGGCAAACGAAAGGTACGTTGCGAATGTGGATGGAAGGGTCGGTAGGGTAAAGCCAAGGAAAACATACCTTGATCAAATTGCCGAAGTTTGTAAAAAAGCCAGGTCAAGAGTACCCTTAAACGGCGAGCCTGCATGAAGCGAGTGATGAGTGTGAAGAAAGTAAGGAAAGTATGTCGAGATTGTAGAAGATGGATATCTGTGGTCTCTGCCTACCCCTACGGGAAACCACAACAGTTTCCCGTAGGGGTAGGCACCATGTGTATATATGTAATATATAAAAGAATAGAAGCGGTTACATAAACTATGTGCATTAAGCAGTCTTATAAATATCATGGTCCTATCAATAACAGTATATATCATGGCTGAAGTGCCAATGGATTTGTCACGTTTGGCGAAGAATCGACGACCATTGGAGTGATCGAATGCTGATACTATATCTTGGCAAACGTAGAATTGGATGCCCAACGGCCATATAGAGTAGACGGTGCCATATTTCAACAATAACAAACACACAAAAATCTTATCCTATCCTACTAATATTATAAATGCGAAACTTTGTGAATATGGATGTATGTTTGTTACTCTTTCACGAATATACTACTGGACGGATTTGGATGAAACTTTACATACATTGAAATACGGTTATACATTGAAATAACATATAGGCTACTATTTGTAATGATTTTATGTAATTTTGGTCGTAATATAACGATACATGTCAATTAAGTCGGAAAAAAATCTGGTCTCTGAGAGGTATTTTGGCGTACTCTGCCTAAACCATTGGAGTTACACAAAGATGATGTACCGTAGGATTGTTTGTCTTGAATAGGTCTATATAAAAGTCCGCGACAGCATATATCTAGATACACCTTTTATGTGGAAGCCATTATGACCAAAATTGTAAACCATAAATTAAATAAAAAAAAAAATATATTTATTTAAAATTATCTGTCACGAAACTTAATGTGGCAGGCCAAACTCTACGCGTGCGAAGCCGCGGGCAAAAGCTAGTACAATCATATTTTATACATACATACGTATAAATAATTAGCGTCTCACATTATCAAAATTATACACGATAAAAATTTAAGTGATAAAATGGAAATAGAATATAAATTATATCTCGCAATACGACATTGCTAATGTCAAATTGATAAGATCTCGATTTAACAGCTAAACATGTTTTAGTAAAAAATATAAACCGTTTGTAAAAGTCGTACTTATGAAATACATATATGAAATAAATATATAATAATGGGACAGTTTAGCTTAATTTTAATCATCGTGATATAGATATGTTTACTTAATGTGATGTGCCCTCAAACCAGATGAAGTGATGACCTTGCGCATGGCGCATAGGAGAAACTGGATGCGTGAAGATCAGGTTTGTGTCTTTACCCAAAAGACACAAACCTGAACTGAGAGCTACTGACTTCTACAGACTTATAATGATGACGATAATTAAAGCGGACATATTCTATAGCCCCAAACTAGGATTATCTCTATAGAAAGGCCCGTATTCATCAGTGGGACATATCCCATATATGTTAAAAAAAAGTTCGACTGCCCATCTTCACCACTGAGCTGTTTAGGTACCTCATCGTGTCAAAACCAAAATGGACTAACAGACTAAACATACGAGTCCAGAAGTTCACAGACTTTTTTAATTACATTTCTATAGTAGATATAGGTACGGCGGATTGTAGATCCGAAACCCTTTTAGCCGGATGGTATTACCCTGACGGTCGTAAAGCCCGTTTATAGCCTATAAAACCAAGTGGGGATACACATCCAAAGCTAGTGTACATTTCGCATACTTGTTGCACTTTTATAACCAATATATTTCGGTTTGATTTGTAACTCCTGGACGCGAATGGAAATGTTTTGTTTACTTTAGAATAGGCGATGTTATATATTTATATATTTTTCTTTTATTATGGGATTGGAAAAAGCGCAAGAGTGTCGCTTAAAGGAAAAAAATTAACGGCACCGTTGCTAGACTTGGAGAAATGTAGACTTGTTTTTTGAAGGCTGAAGCTGAAGCTGCTTTGATGAAAAAGAATGTTGTATAGGTTCGCAAATACCACAAAAGGTAGCTGCTCCACAGAGTGAGAGAGATCAACAGAGTGATCATCACTGGAATGAAATTAATTAACTTACTGGGGTCATCAAATTCATTCGAATTATTAAATTGAATCGATATGAGGTCATGGGTTCGAATTTATATACTATTAGACTCATGAACCATATTTTCATAGTTTGCAATATTTTTATTTATCATACATACCTTATTATACACATTATCATACATATTCCAAATTATATACATTATCATATATATTCAAAGTTTGCGGAGTGGCTTAAGCTAATTACCTTACTGAGGTCATCAAAGTCATCAATCGAATTATGAAATTTAATCGATATGAGACCATGGGTTTGAATCTATATACTATTGAATCCATGGATATGGTTTTCAGTTTGCAATATTTTTATTTCTCACACATTCAAAGTTTGCTGAGTGGCTTTTGTTGTAGATGACTATGAGGGCACTGAATTCTTATCATCAGGTAAACCCGCTCGCTCGTTTACCTACTTCTTTTAAACAAAAAACAAACCAATAAATTTGTATGTACGTTTAATAGATTTATTTTGTTTTTGTTGTGTTACTCCTGTCGGGGCAAGCAGAGATCACAGATCTCTCTTTTATTTTTATGGGATAGGAGGGCAAACCAGCAAGCGTGTCGCCTGATAGAAAGCAAACAACGCTGTCCTTACACAACCGAAGACTTAGCGATACCGCAGGAGTTATGGAAACGTTGCCGGCCTTTTAGGTATGTGTAGGCTCGTTTTATGAAGGTGCCAATGTCGTATCGGTTCGAAAAGACCGCCGAAGGTAGCTGGTTCCACAGAGTGCGTGGAAGGAAGGTTCGAGAGAAGCACACCTTAATATTTAATATTATTGTTTTGTGTTAAAGCTACCAAAACAAATAAAGGTTTTCTTTCTATCTTAATTTTATTATTGATCTCCTAATAAGCTAGTTATTGAAAATAAGAATCTATGAAAAAATAATTGAATCAGTGACAATAACCAATTAAAATTTCATAATTAATATCAAATACTCAAATACAATAATTAGCATCAAATGACGACAAATTAGCACAGTTGCAAAGTAATCACATTCAGAGTCAACGGTCGCGGATTTAATTCCCGCATCGAAATTAATATATGTCAGTATATTCTTCGGATATTTATTCCGTAGCTGGGTATCCCCATCAATCCATCTTCTATAAACGTGGTAGGTAAATGCCTATACCTCAAAAATCAGGAGGCTCCATGCCCAACAGTGGGACATATATGAGCTGCTTCAAATCATAAACACCTATCTACCAATCAACTTTTCAATATCAATATTGTAGATACAACTGGCTAACTCTAAAAGTCCCAATAACCCACTTATCTGTGAAGGCAAATAAATACAAAATAACCAAGTCGTTAAAATATCCAGACAGACCCAATATCAGTTAAATGAAAGTGCAAGGTGGCGTCTACAACGTTTTTGATTTCAGGTATTTTATAGAAGTTTTACGAGTTTTCCGAAGCAGGGTTAAATTAAGGTAGAATATAATTAATATTAATCATTTCAAAATTATCTTTAATATTCAAATAAGTCTAATTCCTATATAAGGAAGTCCTTATTCTACTGAGTGCTCGTGTGAAAGATTTATCAAATAAACTATGGAACGCGGAGCTTATTAGAAGTTAAAAATCTCACAAGAAAAATATACATAATACTTTACAGTTTAATACGGAACAGTTAAAACGAAGAAATGTACGATAAGTGCAAAAAAAAAACGCAAAAATCGCACTTATGATTTGAAATCTAGATCATTTATGTTTATTACTTTTAAATTGATCGGTTTAATTTATTATTATATTTCAAATGTGGACATGAAAAATGTAATGTCAAAATATTTTTATTAACACCAAATTGTGTTATTATACGTTGCGTAAACAAAATGAAACTTGAGATATGTAGATTTAGAGTCCAAATTAAATCGTTGTATGCAACGTTCACTAATTCAGAAGTAAAGCTGAAATACACATTGGCAACCCGCCAGTTTATCCGTTTATATTGCGAATCTGTTTTTGGGAACAAACTTGTTGAATATGTTATTTATCGACCTAAAATTTCTTATTTCCTTTTTTATGGGCTATAAATATCCCACTGCTGGGTAAGGGCTTTCTCATTTCTGGAGAAATGAGCATTAACCACCACGCTAGTACTAGGGGCAATGGCGAGGTACCCAGTACTCAAAATAAATATCTGCGTAGACCAAGGATTCCCAAACAATTTTGGGTAAGGGACACCTTTTCCAAAATGAACTGATGCCTCAGGCCCCCATAGCCAAATTACTTTAAAAATCTTGTCTAGTTTTTTTCCTATTGATACAAAATTTTTACCAATTTAAAAACTCACCATCCTTTGGGAATCCTTGGTGTAGACCAATATATTTATCCCGATGCGAGTATTGAAGCCATGATCATTAATTCTAAAACGATTTCGAAGGAAATCGAACGCGATTTTCGATTTCCTTTTATAAAACAATAATTAAATGTACCAAAATTTAAAAAAAAATCAAATGTCCTGTGTGCTTAACTCATTAGATATGTGTGTGTGATTTATGAGTAGAGTTCTAGAATCGACAAAAAATCAAAACATTAATATCACAATTACAACATTAATCACAAACATTATTAGTTTTTTTATGTGCACGACGATCGAAATGCCTTAGTAGCGCAGTATCTACTTTCAGAATATTTGGTCACGGGTTCAAATCGATTTGTATATCCTACAGTTATTTATTCCGAAACTTGGAGTTTGTTCACGACATTTGTGCGGTATAATGGCACCGATGACATGGAAATCCTAGTCAAATATCGAAAAGATAAAAATATTTATTAATGGAGTCAGGCATTACTTTGCGGAAATCCTTCACTATGTGGACAGTCAAAAGTTTTACTTAGCTAAGATCCGCGACAAGCAAAACAATAACAGAAAATTAATAATGTGTGTTTTCCGGCTGGATGAAGTGGGCCTATTTGGAACTTAAACCAAAAACTTACGGAAGACAACTCAGTGACTTTTTGGTTGTCTTCCGTAGAGTCTACTATACCTGAAGATACCTCGTGTTGGGGCGAAACACGTGTCGTTTACAAGGTGGAATAGTGGTAGTGTGTGTTTGGTGTTGTGTATGGTGGTTGGTGGGTGGAGAGTTGATGGCCGATTTTCGGTAAGTTTTTGGTTTAAGTTCCAAATACGCCTACTTCATCCAGCAGGAAAACAATATAATAATTGTCTGTTATTAATTTGCTTGTCGCGGATCTTAGCTATATAAAACTTTTGACTGCATATTAACCAAAAAAAAAAAAAAAAATATATATATATATATATATATATATATATATATATATATATATATATATATATATATATATATATAAAATAACAAAGGTTCAAACATAAAAAGATAACCAGAAATACTAAGCGTGAAACAGCGTTTCTCTTTTAAATTCAAGCATAGAAAGCGTTCCGGAAATCTAGAAAGTTCACCCTCGAAGATACACTGTTTGCAAACTTGAAGTCTTAATTGAAGCGAATTCATGGTAATACAGCAAAACAAAGCTACATTCCGCGTTGTTTCACGTAGCTACGAATTCACCGACGAACGATACGTACTATAGTTTGGAAAACTTCATTTGTTTGCAAGGAAAAAATAAATTATCATTAAAAAAAGTATGAAATTTGACAATCGAGCAAGCATGACTCCTTATGGAAAGCATTTAACTTCGCCCATACTACTACACCATAGGCATGCCAGAAGCTTTACCGGCTTTCTCAATATCTAGGCGTGTTTTTTGAAAGTTTCAATATCGTATCACTTTGAAAATACCCCTGAAGGTGGCTGGTTCCACCGAGTAGCGCGTTCTAAAAACTGCGTGTATGTTAATTATGAAAATATGTTATTTTAAAAATTCATGGCAGGTGCTTTTACGTCACCAGTTACAGCGTAAAAATAAGTAATAAAATATATTGAATTGCTATAAAACATTAAAAAAATCACAAAGCTTTTTATTTCGCAAGTTTGACTTTCCATCTTAATAAGTTATTCTTCATACAAAAACATATTTGCTTTTGCCCAATCCCGTCACTCTTGGCTAGAATCCTATTCCTCAATACGGCAAAATCTTATGAGGTGTAACTTATAGACTGTATATTTCTTTTATATACAGTCTATAAGTTACACCTCATAAGATGTATACCTGTACCTATACCTGTACGATACCACCTCATAAGACTGTATTGTCTTTTATATTTTTAGTCCATAATATTCTTCTTCTGGCACGGCCTCTTTTATCTCCAATTCTTCCCTCAATAATAAATTTTAATGAATTGTATTTCTCGTTTCGATAAATATGTCCAAAACATGCATGCTGCTTTGCTCTTTTTCATCGTTGTAACTACCTCTAAATTTTGACTGAGGATATGACTAAATACATGGTGCTGACCTCTGGAATAGAGAAGGCAAATGAAAAAGTATATATATATATATATATATAGGTATAGTATATTTATTTATACATTATATAAAAACGCTCCATGTTCAAAACTTACACGGTTTACGTTATCTGCAGATGCAGCGACCTTGCCCGCCAGCGCTACTGCCCGAAATACTGTAGTGTCATAAAACTCACCCCCCGCTGCAGGGGTGACATACTATAAACTGACATTGTTGAAACTTGGGAGAATTCTTAAATGTCGTAATTATTATAAACTAGTGATGACCCAGTGATCGAATTTCGAATGTAATTTATCAGATACGCTTTAAGATTATCCATTCTCCTTCTTCTTCTTGGTCGACATACTTTTCACAGAGCAGTCGTAGTCGTTATGTTGGTGATGTCTTGCTTAATCAGACGCCGTCATTTATACCTGCTAGACAACGGATGAGGCTCTGGCGACCGAGCAATGGTGAGATAACCGGTATGGTTATCTGGTAAAGCCAACAAAAAACTTATTGGAAGAGGCTGCAGCTTACATGGAGTCTAAATAACTCCTCTCCTGCAGAAAGCGAGGGAAAGCCACTGCACTATTTTCTTATAAAATTCATTATTAAAAATTATCCATGGATGGCGTCAAAAGGGATAAGTGAGAAAATTAGTTTTTTGAGATCAAATTCTGATACGTAGCACTTACTAGGCAACCATAAAGATTGAATTCTAAATAATAGTGGTGGAGCGATGGTAGCCCGAATGGATTCTTTCCCTCCCATAATTCACATCCTTACCCTAAGGTACGCAACACATCTATAGTGCCCATAGCGCCAAGATCTTCGTTTGCTTCCCTAAAAAATACACTAAGTATGTATGTACTGTAGTGATACATTGATAAATGTATCACTAATGTAACAAAACTTTTTATTTGAATATATTAAAACCTTTTATATTATATTACATCTTTTTAAGTTCGTAATTTTAAAAATTAAAATAAAAAAGAAATAAATTGTTTTATAAAAACAAAAAACATTCGATCGACTGACGCCTCGAATGTAACATATCGCATTTATTTGCACAAGTAAATAATAATATTAATAAAGTGTGAATAAGATATAAATGTACAGTGAATAGAAAAATAAATTAATTTCACTTGGAAGAATTTCATTATTATCGAAGATAAAACCCCCTAAAGATCCCGTGTGTCGCTGTATAGCTAGCACGCTACAGTACCCACATATAAACATAATAGCTTTTGCCCGCGGCATCCCTCGCGTGGAATTTGGTCTGCCACATAAAGTTTCGTGACAGATCATTTTAAATAAATATATGTTTTTTTTACTTAGTAGTAAAATTATATTACGACCACAATTACATAAAATCATTACAAATTGTACCTATATTACTGTAAAGTTTCATCCAAATCCGTCCAGTCGGTTTTTCATGAAAGAATAACAAACATACATCCATATTCACAAACTTTCGCATTTATAATATTAGTAGGAAGTAGAATAGGATTGTAATGTTTATATGTACATACTTTTTCCACAGCCCATACATGTCCCAGCACGGGCCTCCCCATTTCTGTAGGAACGGATATTAATCCACCACACTTGTCCAATACAGATTCGCGATGTACCTACATACTAAGAGTACGAGTATATAGAAACTTCTACTTTTGACTTTATGTGCCGTTGATTGGTAAAGGCAAATCCTACCGCCTTCGGAGACACATGAGAAGTCAGAGTACGATAGACTACTAACGATTGATAATGTTAGAGCTGTTAATGTTAAATCTAGTCGAGTTTAATTCTAATAAATGCTTTTCTTGAAATCCCAATACATCGAGCAGCTAGTAAATTTTCATTCGGCTTGAATCAAAAACAAATTTCGGATAAAGTTCTTATTTAATATAAAAAATTATTTTATTTTAATATTAATTATAATTATTATATAATTTATATTTTATTGTATTTTTTTCATATAATAATTGTAGAAGTCTTTTCCCTTGTATACAAACTTTCTTGTAAAGAATATATAAGAATTTATATTATAAATACGTACAATATTACTATATTTATAAAAATAACAATGGAAATAAAAAATATAAAAAAGTACCTTACAACAATAAAACAGAATTCATTATTATACGACGAAATAATATCTATTAAGCATGACTACGGGAAAGAGATAAAAGATGAACCATAAAGGTTATGTAAATGTACTCGTGGGAATATACCGACTGTATTATATACCATTGCTTATGTAACTCTCCGCCTGCCGTAGGCTTAATGTTATTCAACCCCCTCTATCTCTCCCCTGCGTGCCGACCTATCGCGATGTTTCACCCCTGTGGACAATCTCAAGGAGTGAGCGAGATAATGAAAATTTTACCATATAAGTAACAATGGACGAAAAGCTTCGAATGGGCATTGAAGGGCTATATAACCATGTCATTGTTGAGGTGCCATCCCTATTAAAAGAAAAACTACGTTAAAATTACAAGTCTTTATTTTTTCAAAATAAATACAATAAAAATTTTTTGTTAACATTAAAACTACTACGATCGATTTGGAAACAAAATGGCGCTCTATGCGAAAGGAAATGGCGCAAATTTTTTTTTTTGCTATAATACATAACTAGATATTATTATAGGGATGTTTAGTCCCAGGCCATTTTGGTAATCTACTGTTAAGTTATAAGCGTATATGCTTGAGAGTGTATTATAGTTTTACTATATACATCACTGTCATGATTTAGTATTATTTGTGCTCCGAAATAGTTGTAGTGCTTTGATTATGAACTAAGCACATTTATCGTTCCTGTTCTTTAAACAATTGATTCAAAAAATGAACAAAATTCTAATCTTATATGACTCTCTTTAATATATTAGTTTTTGAATACAATAATTTGATGGGGCCCTTAGATCGCAACTAGGGGAAGGTTCTTCTGCCATGATACATCTTCCATAGTTTCTTTGATTTCAAGGCCGAGCAGCTTTTCTTATCGAGTTATCGTCATTATTCTTCTTCCCAATCCTCAAACAGAGAGTCCTTCCAACGAATTTGTAAAGGCCCCAGAGCAAACAAAATCATGACATTCAACTCTTTGTTTTTATTTTTGACACTACATTTTGATAATTTAAGTGTAGTATCGTTAAAACTCGTCAGTATAATTATCTATAAAAATCGTTTATTATGAGATACTCTCCTCTGAACGTTTATGCTCAGGCATTTTTTTAAGAGCTGTATGATCATCATCCTGCGGCAGTCCAATGCTGGATGGAAATCCTTCACCAAAGCGCAACACTTATTTCTGTATACTATGCGTACTTTGTACCTCCAGCTAGCAAGAAGAGATATGTACGTAAATGTATATCAGTCAGTAGTAGCTAAAAACATATCAGTTGTATACAATCAATTTATTAGCATACAACGATAACGTCATATAAATAAGACAATGGTTAAGATTAAACGCGACTCGTTATATAACACACAATTACAAATGTCATTTGCTCTGTAGGTACCATTTTAAGAAGCAATAATTTGCTTAGCTATAATAGCTGGCAAAGACCAACAAATAAAAGATTAAGAGGTAGACCAAAAGAAAAATGGATCGATGAAATAAAAAGAAAAGCTGGTGAAAACTGGATCACCAAAGCAAAAGACAGACAGATGTGGAGCAAAATAAAGGAGGCCTTTACCCGTAGAGGGGTCCATAAAGATTTATGATTTATAAAAATGTATTTTGATTTTGATTCTTTTTAATTTATTTATCATTTAAAATTTATATACATTGAAATTATATATTATGATTGAAATTTAAATTTAATGATTATTAATAGTAATATTTTATTTTTTAATGCATGCACATATTATGTAATAATTAATCATATGACATACTTGTTTAATATATTATTCATTATGGAAATAAAGACGCTAAAGGCAAAGGTCGTGACCTTTGATTGACTTTTGTAAAGTCTACTACACCTGATGATAGTAAATTCGCTTAGACACTCGTGTCAAAGCGAAGCGCCTTCTCTTTATAGTGAAAAATAGTTTTTTTAGGGGATAGGAAGGCAAACGTGCAGGCATGTCACCTGATGGAAAGCATCCACGCCGCCTATGGAGATCCATAGGCAGAACAGAAGTGTTGTCGGCCTTTAAGGAAAGTGTAGGCTTGCTTTTTGAATGTCCCAATGTCGTATCGGTTCGGAAACACCACTAGCTTGTTCCACAGGATAGTGGTACGTGGAAAGAAGTATCTTAAAACCGCACCGTACTGGATCGCCACTCATTCAGATGGTGGGGATGAAACTTTTCCTTGTGGCGAGTAGTTGTAATGTGTGTTTGACGTTGTCAGCGTAAACATAGTGATGTACTGGAGGGCTTGCTGACGTTTCCCGGTAACAATTGGACTTATAATTCTCTATGTATAAACTTATTCGCAAACACCCAGTATTATATTTATAATATTTGTTTGCGGACCTTAGCAAAGTAAGTTTAACAGTCCGTCTTTGTAATGGGATTTCCGCAAGGTAATGCCATCAATTATCACTATTGGTTTAGTTGAAAGAATTCATAAGAATTCTAGTAGTAATAAAATATCTTCTACATATAGTACCGATCACTATACATGATGTTTGTGCATAAGTCAATGACGGCCGACGATCAAGGTGAGTGCAAAATTATCAACACACTAGTTAGCATCACTAAAGTCTACAAAGCGAATGTAAAATATTAACTATTAGGGCTTCCAAGTGCTGACGTCCTTATTGTACGTCATAAGACTGCGTTCACAAGTGGATTAGTATGGGACTCCCTAAGTCGCACGAAGTTTTAAACGGGAACGTACTAAATTTCGCTTGTTTTAATCAATCTAGGATGCTTCCATGTTGTGACTAACTAACTTTATGCAGTAAGCTGAAGGACTTAATTATGCATTACTTATAAAAACTAAATATAAGGGTTTGAATAAATTTGTTTAGAAGACTTATTGTTTTTTAGAAGAATTTGTTTAGAAGACTATTTGTTTAGAAGATTAATTGATCCCTCTTGAACTAACATTATGCGATCCATGGCATAAAATAGGCTCACCCTATTTTTTTACGTGGGTATCTTATGAGGTGGCTACGTGAGTAATAATAAAAATAAATCTGTGATTCCCAAACTGCCTCCCAAGTATGAGATTACGGATACCCGTAATCTGATACTTGGGATACCACCGGCTTACTTTCCATAGTGGTCGAGCCACGCTGCAGACGAATACTTTATAAAGAATGGCATAATATTTGTCTGTAGCATACATGGGCCGGCTCGCCCGGGTAAGTGTGGTACTTACTCCCACAGAATACCGGCGTCTGAGTGGTAGCCTAGCTACCGCGCTTCGTACGGTGAGCGGACGAGTTCCGGAGGCCCAACACCCTCCCCCTCCCCATCCCATTCTCACTCCCATAATGACACTTTCCTTAAAGGTCGGTCTATGGCGCTGCGAATGTCTATGTGCGACATTGGTTGCTTTCCATTAGGTGACACGCCTGCTCGTTGGCCTACATATCCCATAAAAAAAACATTTTTGAGGGAGGGCAATAGTGAGAGTGAATGTCCAATAGTGATGGATTATATTTTAAGCTATATATTACTTGGAAACTATCACAGAACCACTGGTACATGAATGAAACATCCTGTTTTTTACACATTAATCTCCTAAGTTCAAACAGTTGACATATACGAGTAAAATATGGTTATTATATACATACATATATTCAATTTAATCTGGTATGAGAAGACCTCTTAATTGGAGCACAGATAGATTGGGAGCGAATATCGAGTAATGCATTGGGAAGATAATAATAATGCAATTTGTTTCAATATAAACATTGAAGAGTTATCGTATTCACCTCTCTTGACACAAGTCTGTTATCAGTTGCAACTTTGATTAATATTACCCATATCTACATTGATGTAACTAACTTAAGATACTCGGTACGCTTTATCGCGTTGCTTACCGGCTTTGGAGCGCTGTGTCATTGAGAACTATATTATTCTTGCGAATGTATAGGTACGAATCAATTTGTATTGGTTTTGAAATCGATTTAAATTTTGTTTAGAATAGATTTGAATGGGAAATTGGAATATATTGAATTGAAGCATTTTGACTAGAGTTTGAAGGGTGTCGACACATTTGTCAAACAAACACTGATTGAATGAAAATAATTATACCAAATACCAATAATGCATAGAATCGTGTACCTGAGTCAGTTGCGTAGCGAGGGGGGGGGCAAGGGGGGCATCGTGCCTCGGGCACTACTCACAAAGGGGCGCCACATTGTCTGCTTATTATAATTGATTTCTAGAAAATATATTTTAAATTTAGTGCCAGCGTAATATAAGAAATATTAATTCGTATATAAAAAGGAAAAAAGGAACAGTAATAATCCAAATCAAACTGTAATAATATATTCATAATAGATATGGCACGCCTTTTCTACTGGCAGGGCTGACTCGATCTGTGTTTGTCACCACTTTCTTATGGCATCTACGCTGTGTGGCTACATAAATTATCTCCTTTCTTGATTTGTCTGATAAAATAATATGTTATAATAAATATTCGCAGTGTACAAAGCACAAACATTATTTCTTTCAGAACACTATTTATTTTTATTTCTTATACGCAAATAGCTTACGCTTGTTATTTTAAAATGATTTATTAATTTGCGAGTATATTTTACATATAATATTATATTATTTGGATTTTGAATGGGGGGCGCTAAAAAGGTATTGTGCCCCGGACGCGAATTAAGCTAGCTACGCCTCTGACCTGAGTAATAAAAACTAAGCCTAGCGCCCGCCAAGCATGTGCATCACAACGTCATAAGACAGGCACAGCATTACAGAACAGGCAAATACACAACAGAGAGTCCTTCCAACGAATTTGTAAATGCCCCAGAGCAAACAAAGCTATGACACCCAACTCTGATGATGTAACACTTTGTTTTTATTTTTAAAGCTACATTTTAGTTACCTAGTAGTAAGTGATCATCGCCGCCCATAGACATATACAACCCTGGAGGAGGATAATTGTTTCTTATTTGTTTTACTTATTTTTATAAAAAAAGAAAAAGCTTATAATTCAAGGTAATAATATCTTTAGTTTAATAGTTAGGTTAGTTTGATAGGTATAGTTAGTTTAATAGGTAATTCTATCTTTGTAAAATTTTATTTAACACAGCCTAAATCTATTAAATATTTATGCAATACCGCTGAAGTCGAAATATAACGTAAATAATATAAAAAACATAAATGTTAGCGTTCAATATCACTTGTCATATATAAACAAAAGATCTTTGAAAAACAATTCTCTTTTAAAAAGAATGAAATACACCGCATGTATGTATTTATACATGGATGTTGTTATTGCAATTATTACATTTATTACAGTAATTTGTGTAATTAAAGTCTAAGGTATTCGACTTCGTTTTTATTGCCCCAGTTGGACCTCAATGTGACCTTCAAATAAACGATAAAATCCAGGATGCGATGAACGCTAACTTTTAAAACTCTATTGGTATAATATTGGTAATATCCCATTGGTATGAAGCAATATATATATATATATATATATATATATATATATATATATATATATATATATATATATATATATATATATATATATATATATATATATATATATATATATATATATATATATATATATATATATATATATATATATATATATATATATATATATATATATATATATATATTACACGTACTTTTTTAAAAAATACGTCTGCTTAACAGAATACAAAATTGTTAAAAAAAATATATTTTTAAAAGCATTTATACCTTTTTGCTTCTGAACAGGTTGAAAACGAGCCAACGTGAATATGGCACAAGTCGTCAGCGGAGAATTCCGATCCGAGAAGCGAAAGTAAAAAGATGAAATGATGCTGCGAATGCAAGGGATGGTAACAATGTCCCGATCCTTGATACGTCTTGCCGACTTCAAGGAGAGTGGAGGAATTAAAACATAAATAAAGGTTCTCAGTGGTTTTTACATCTCATACAGAACGTGAACGGATGCGTTAATGTCCTAAAGTAACGAGTTAGGTTTCTTTATGGTTTCTTTAGGTGTAGCTATGGACTAAAAAGTATGCATAGACTTTCATTGATGAACATAGCTCCGAATAGCTAATTACTGCAAGAAATATATGTATATTATTCATTACAAATATGAACAACCGATTGGCTCAGTGGCGGGGCCCTCCACCCGCGGAGTCAGTGGTCGCGGGTTCGATCCGCGCATCGGAATAAATATATGTATGGATTTATAAATATTTATTCCGAGTCTGGTAACCCCCCCAATCCGCATTTCCGTTCCTGCCCTTTCCGTTCTTCTCTATCCTTTCCCTTCCTCTCCGCCAATCCACGGTCTGCCGTGCCAATGGATGCGTGGCTACGGGCGAGCTATCGCAAACGTGCCGATATTCCCGGGATCGGGCTCCCCCCGATACTATGGTGCCATGCTTCAGCATGCAGGGCTCTGCTGGGGCTTGACCTCCATCCTCCCTTGCGGCTTGTGGGATTCACTAAAGCGAATTTAATATACCTAATTTGTTGAAAATGACGGTAACGTAGTTCGCCACCCGTCACGTCCTGATTCTAACGAGGGCGAAAAGCGACCAATGGAGAGCCGTTTCGCTGCGATGAATGGTAGCAGAAGTAGCTCTGTAGTCTCTGCCAACCCCTGCGGGGGATAGGCGTGATTATAAAAAACAAATATGTAAGTACCTGTTTTCATAAATGCTTTATACCTTTTTTCTTGATATATTAACTTGTATACATTCAATATTAAAAAAAAATATTGTTTTCGATACAAATCATTTGACATTCGTCCCTGGCACAGTGTAGTGTTGAGCTAGCAATAAAAAATTATATTGTTAATACCTGATGATGCCTCGTATTCAGGTTAAACACGTGTCGTGTACCTTGTGGAAAACTGGTGGTGTGTGTTTGGTGTTGCTGATAGTGATTGGGAAGTATTAAGTTTCTGATAGCCGTTCTTTTGATAACATTTAGTTTAAGTTCCCCGTAAATCCACTTCAAAAAAAAATTATTATTTTTCTATTTTTGTAAGATCCACGACAAGTAATCGTCGTGGATCTTAGCTAAGTAGGAATTCTGACTGTCCACATAGTAATTAGATTGCCGCAAAGTAACGCCTGACTCTATTAATCACAGTAGGTACCTTACATAAATACAAACATATACGTATCACTTCATATATCCACAGCTAGACATATGCATCCCCCAAGGCCCGATTTAGACCGATCTTCGGCTATACGCATCCAGTTTCTGCATACCTTCGTAAACCGTCGCCCCATCTGGCCGAATGTCATTTCACACATATACCATCGCTTAATACTGGTTGTGTATTTTTGCCATACTCGCTCGATCGGTGATCGCAATGCCACACACATTGCACTTTTTACTCTGCCGTCCAGAATCGACTCCGTAAAATATGTGTAACGATAGGAGTCAATATTTCACTGGCATAAATCAAAGTTTTATTTAGATTCGGTATCATTTCTTCTTCTAAGAGTGCCTCTCCGACTTGTGAAGGTTGGCAGCCAATTCAGCACAACTTTCCTTCTCATTCGTAAAGGATTTGATTGTCAGGATGGAGTGATGTCTCATGATATGACCCAGGTAAGCAACTTTTCTACCTTTGACGGTCTGCAAAAGATCACGTTTTTACTTGACTTCTCGGAGAACTCGTCATTGGCCACCCTTTGAGTCCAGCTAATAGCGAGCATCCGTCTATATTCGAACACCACCCGCATTTCGAACGCTTCGTTTTCTGAGGTCTTCTTTAAACGTCCAAGCCTCACATTCGCAGAATTGTAATTAACATGTCCATGACAGACCCTTTTTTTCCAGATTTTCCGTTCAGGCCGCGTGTGTGACAAACTAATTCCTAGAAAAATATATTTATTCCTTATTTGTATCATGCATATAAAACGATACATCCTTTTCTTGATTATTATGATTTTTCTATTATTATAATTATTTTACGTCATATGCGAGACAAAAACAATACAGTTTTAAAGCGTGGTACGGGTGTTAAACTTAAAAATTTTGATGAATCTTATAAACCATTCCGAAGTCAACATTCCACAGCGACAAATGGCAGGGATAGATGACGGAGAAAGGTATTGCCGGGCGACAGCGATACAATCTACTTGTTATTAGTAATAACTAATAGTGTCGCTGTCGCAGCAGTCACTGTCGCTGGGCAACACCTGTCTTCGACGCCTGTCTTTGTAAGTTATCACTATAAGGAATGTCACCTTCTCCCGTTATGTTAGTTTGTCACTATACATTTTTACTTAATTACCAAAATTGAATAAGACAAATACGCATCATTATCATCCTACGCCCAGTCTACGGCAGTCCATAGATTGACAAATGCCTCCCGTAGGCCGACCTACAATCTTCGGCAACACTTTTAGGGTCTCACAAACCGCTCTGCGCCGATTTTCGCTCTATCTAACCAAGGGACGTCCTACATTACTTGAGTAGTTGAAGAGAAAGAGGAAAGTAAAGGAAGGGCAAAGGAGTTGGACTTAAAAATAGTAAATGCTACGATTTGACGCAAATATTCTTCAAGAAAATTGCAATTCTGCGGTCAATCCGATACATTCTTACCGTAGCATCGATCTACCGTTATTTAATGTTCAAGGTTTTCCGCTTCCGCTTGTCAATGTAAATTCAATCTAACCCAGTGATCGTGTTTGTCGTATGTGTCGTTTTTAAATTCTTCATTTTACCTCTGACAAAGTCGCCTGTGTTTATAGGCGAATGTTCATTTATGCATAAAAAATTATATAGAGTCTACATTTTTTATTTAAAATGTCGACATCACTCGCACGCATGATTCTGCTAATTAACGACGGGACTATAACAACCACATGAAAGGGAGATAACCACGTTAAAACGAAGGCTGAGCTTTAATTGTCCCAAACCGGTAACAGGGCTGTTGGGCTAAGATTAAAGGTTCGAGACTTTTATACGAAAAATAAGACGACTAGCAATGTTTTTAATATTACCAGAACTCTTATTAACCATTCCAACTAAGTTAATAATGCTTGTGCTTGAAAATGTTCACATCAAAAGTCCAATGGAAGATACAAACTCACGACGTATATTTCGTAAGCTCGATCGTTACAAACTGCAATTGATGCTGAATAACCGTTGGGGTCTATATTACTTCTACGATTGTCTACTTACCTGCTCTATAAGCAGAACCATTATAGTAATTAGTAAAATTGGATCAAATCACTCGGTAGAAGGCAAATTAACATAAACTTTAGAATAAAAATAATGACCGAATCGATATGTGTCTCAGCACCAGGCCAGCCTGTCGAGACCTACTATGCTCCATTCAATTTTACTTATTATATTAATTATAACTGTTTTAAATAAATAATAATAATTTAATTCATGCTGACAGTATACAGCGATGCCATCGATAAAGGACAACAAACTTCTTTAAACGTATGCTTGTAAGCGAATCGACTGACAGGATATCAGAGAGATTCCGAAAGCATTTTGATGGGATTAGAAGAAGAAAATTGGAAATCGTTGGAGGAGGCCTTTGCCTATCATGCAATTTAAAATATTACTATCATATATTTTACAATAAAAAAAGATATTGTAATATGTGACATGATTATGCAATGTAGTGATTTTTAAATGTGCAGGCTTGTTTTATTTAGGGGTTCCTATGTCGTATCAGACTAGAAACACCGCTGAATGTAGCTGGTAGCGCCACAGAGTAGTTGTGCGTGCAAAAAAATTGTTGGTTTACCAACAGCTTTCATAAAAAAAAACTACCGAGTTAAACACGTGATGCCATACTGTGGTGAGATCCTCACCTCTAATAACACAATGTCCTTAGGTCTACAGATTAGCAACGAAGTCTAGACTAATGACCGCGTAATGAAGACTTCACAGCGAGTTGAAAGCAAATGTTGACAGATATCTTTCTAAGTGCTTCTTTGTTACCGGGTACTTTGCGATTATTTACTTTGAATTACTTATTTAAATTTAAACGATTTGCGATGAGGATAATTATAGGAATAAATATTCTTATCATTTAAAGTTTTAAAAATTAATATCCTTCGATCATTCAAATGTATGGTTTTGCCATTTTTTATTTTATTTAAAAAACTATCGACATTTATAAAATCAGCACATAAACAAACTCAAATAATTAAAATTAACTGAAATAAAACTTATATAAATTATAAATTTAAATTTGATATGTCAGATATGTGGAAAATATTTTTCTATTTCAAAACATCAAATACATGTGTATTGTATGTATTCCATCGAACACCACACAGCTAACAATTTACTTAAAGTTTTGACTAAAAAATCATAACCTAAATAATAGGAATTTTTACTATGATACACTTTCCATGATAGGTACTTACCTATCTGGGTGCATCTGATTTACAAATAATTGAGAATTTAAATGATTACAAACGAAGTACACATAATATTATTAATACAAAACTTAAAAAAGCTTTTCTTTTAATATTACACTTTCTAAATATAATAGTTTTGAGCGGCGGCAATTTTACACACACACAGTGTTTTAAAGAAGCTTTTTTTTTTCAGATTTTGAATTTCGAACACGTGAATGTGGTTTTGTTAATGTGAATCAAGGAAAAGTTCAAATTCAGCCAGTAGCATGACACAAAATATGAAAAAATAAGGTGTATTCAATCAATTTAATACAATAATTATAAAAAAATTAACAAAATATTAAATATTTTCTTTGAATGGATAATACAATAAATTTTACTACATCAGTAGCCGGAATGTATGAAAAAACTTATAATAAATAATTGTACAGTATGATTTGCACAGTTAAGATTTGAAAAACTCGGAACGTTGATAAATTAACATACAAATGAGACGAGCCTGTTTGTATGCAACGCAAGCTTGCAAGCTGTTTCTATTAAGCAAACATAAATTAATGCTATTTAAGACTAGTTCTGTTAGTGTTGTTGCAAATAGATAAACACATAATGTTTACATATATGTAATTATATCGAGAGGACAAAGATAAGAGTTGGCTTCACGAATGCGGTTTCTTCCTATGCAACGAGGCCATGTCTAATCGTCCATCACGCTAAAATAATTGACAAGTTATAATAAAACTTTGTGCGTGTACAATGTGGTTTTTATTTCGCAGCGAACCAAAATGGATCTTGGCCTCCGAACAGATCTTACGCCACCGTGCCCTGTCCTGCGCCACTTCCTACCAATTGCAGATTTGAAGGTTGCGCAAGTCATCCTCGATCATGTTTCTCCAGCGGTCCCTGGGTCGCCCCACAGGACGTCGTCCAGTTGGGCGACCCACAAACGCTCTCTTGACTGCGCGATCCTCCCCATCCTCTCAATGTGGCCCAGCCAACGCAATCAGTGAGCCTTAGTCATATCTATTATATTGTGTTGGGCCACCAGATGCTCGATTTCGGCATTTTTCGATTTCGATTTTTGGAAATATAGTATCATAGAATTAAGAGAATTGTAACCATGTTTATTCCATTTCTAACCAAATCAATAAAAGCCTTTAGCAATCCATAGTAGCAGAACTCTCCGAAGTTCTATAATAGCGGTAAAGTCATTACAACACGAATGGAAGGCTCTACCGGGGAAGGTACTGCGTTTCGTACGGTGAGTGCAGGCATTCTGTCTCCTTTCCCCTTCCTTTACTTACTTCTTCCCCTTCTATCAAATTCTTATTTCCCCGTGTTTATTTACATCCTTATTTTCAGGTAGACAATCTATTCGCAGAGTCTTTAGTGTTGTAAATGTTCAGGTACGAAGTTGATTTCAAACTTGCCACCGGATGGAAAGCAATTAATGTCGCCCAGAGCAATCTGCAACACCAGCGGATATATATATATATATATATATATATATATATATATATATATATATATTAGGTGTACAAATAAGTTTCCGCAGTTTTTTATAAAAAATTAGGAATTTATTGTAAGGGAAAAGTACATTACGTTTTATTCAAAGTATTTTCCATCATTTTTCCCCATCTTTCTGGCAACATTCGGATACCCCGTCGAAAAAACTCTTCATCTTTTGACGCTATCCACAAATCTACCCAATTTTTGGTGTCTTCATATGATGTGAAGCGCTGCTCAGACAGACCATGTGCCATCGACCGGAACAGGTGATAATCAGAAGGGGCTAAGTCTGGTGAATACGGCGGGTGGGGTAAAACTTCCCAGTTGAGTGTTTCCAAGTATGTTTTTACCGGCGCCGCAACATGTGGACGAGCATTATCGTGTAAAAGAATAATTTTGTCGTGTCTGGAGTAGTAATGGGCGCGTTTTTCCTTAAGTGCCCGACTCAATCTCATCAATTGTGTTCGGTAGAGAGCTCCAGTAATGGTTTCGCTTGGTTTCAGCAATTCATAATACACGACACCAAGCTGATCCCACCAAATACACAGCATGAGTTTTTTTCCATGAATATTCGGCTTAGCTGTCGATGTTGATGGTTCGCCGGGCTTAACCCATGACTTTCTCTTCTTTGGATTATCGTAGTGAATCCATTTTTCGTCACCAGTGACTATACGATGCAAAAAACTCTTTTTTTTATTCCTGGCAAGCAGCATTTCACTCATGCATAATCGGCGTTCAACGTCTCTCGGCTTTAGTTCATATGGAACCCAATTTCCTTGTTTTTGAATCATTCCTAACGATTTTAAACGATGTGAAATTGCTTGTTGAGTCACTTGTAGAGTAAGTGCAAGTTCTTTTTGCGTTTGGGACGAATCTTCCTCCAATAGTACTTCTAATTCCATGTCTTCGTACACTTTCGGCCTTCCACTGCGTTCTTTGTCTTTAACGTCAAACTCACCGTTCTTAAACTTTTGAAACCATTCCTGACAACTTCTCTCACTTAAAGCAGCTTCACCATATGCTTCTAGAAGCAATCGATGCGCCTCAGCTGCAGATTTTTTCACATTAAAGAAGTAAATCAAAAGTTCCCGCAAATGATGCTTATTCGGAATAAAACTTGACATTTTTGCACGAAAAAAATTACGTGATGCTGATACGGAATCACTAGTACTTTAAGGTTATGGTGTTGCCAGATGACTAAACTTGGGATATTACGTTTTACATCTGACAATTTCTCCATAACCTTCTGGTGGGGCCATCTTTTGACAAACCGCGGAAACTTATTTGTACACCTAATATATATATATATATATATATATATATATATATATATATATATATATATATATATATATATATATATATATATATATATATATATATATATATATATATATATATATATATATATATATATATATATATATATATATATATATATATATATATATATATATATATATATATATATATATATATATATATATATATATATATATATATATATATATATATATATATCTCATATTATATATTATAATCTCATGATTTTTATTTTTAAATAAAAAAATTATATATGATAATCTCATGTAATGATCACTTAAGTATATTATTTACTTCTGGTAGCTTATTATTCAATAATGTAGTTTAATTAAACGTAGAAGTGTAGTGAAATCAATGAAATGCATGAAACTACAAAATTCCATGCAAGTTTTGGTAGAACGGCCATCATTTTATCATGGCGTGAAAAGCTGAATTTACAATTCATGATATATATTATGTAACTAATTACTATACAAAAAGAAGAAATTGAACAAAAATATATATCTGCGAATAAATCATACCCAAAAAAAATATATCATAGTAAATAATATATCTGATCAGGTTGGACTTCTGTTAATTGTTATACATGTAGCAAGTAACGACCGAATTACACAAGATACTGGTTAATCCTGCATACACAGTATTTGATTGAGGCAATAAACTACATACGTAATATTCAAGTTCCAAGGGAACGACTTGAATTCAAAACGATCACTGTAGGGCTAATAATAGTATGCAATCCTTAATTAACAAGAATTGTCATCTTAACTAAAGTCACCGACATAGCCTTTCGAATTAGCAAACTAAATTAGTAATGGGCTGGTCACGTTTGTCGGAGATCCGACAATCGTTGGAGCAAATCGCTGGAGTGGAGACCGCGTCTCGGTATACGTAGTGTGGGACGCCCCCCAGCTAGATGGTACGACGATCTGCGCAGGGCGGCTGGCAGAAACTGAATGCGTGAAGCCGAAGATCGGGCTAGGTGGCGTTTCATTAGGGAGGTCTGTGTCCAGCAGTGGACTGCCGCAGGCTGTTGATTGATTAATTGTCATCTTGATGTTGTTTACTACTAACATTTGCGCTGTAGATACATATATAGTTATATATTATAGTCTTTACAGTTAAAATTAGTATTTTTGAATTTCTCTTTTGTTTACACACAGTTTTTTAAAGGCCGGCAACGCTTTTGTAATGCACATGGCACTGCGGACGTCTATGGGCGGGGTTGATTACTTTGCATCAGGTAACACGCATGCTCGTTTGCTTTCCTATCCCATAAAAAAAGTATCACAAGTATAAACATTAATATTGAAAAGACAACCGTTTTTCTAAAAAAATAAACGTTAAAACTCTTTCTACTACTAAATTCTATTGCTGCGTGCCTCCTGATTTAGGATAAAAAATATTTATCATTTTAACTAATAAGATCGGATATTAAAGAGAAAAGTTTAATATTTATATGTATAATATTATTTTTACTAGGTGATAATGAAATACTGAGATAGATCTTAGGGTGGACAAAAATTTATGATACTATTATAACTAAGCTAATAAATAAAAAACTATTTACTGCCGAAAATCTTGTTTACAATACAAATAATAATAATATTTAAACTTTATTATATTTTAACTTTAACTTTATTTGCATAATGTGCGGTACAACAAAATCAAAAAAAAGACGTATAAAAGCTCCATCACATTGCCACTTATGGCGTACAAAAATTATTAATTATTATATATATAAAGATATAAATACATAACTAAACTATTATATTGTCATTAAAATTATAATTGATTTATTTATTACATACATTCGATCGATATTTTAAAGCAAAAAGTCCTTAATATTATAAATATTGCCATCCATTAGTCGTGCATATAGACTTATATAGACAAATTGAAATAAGTATCGAACAATCAACCATTACAAATTTCCAACAAAAGGCCAAAGCTCAGCAATATGCTATCCGAGGCTAAAGTCTCAGAGAGTGCTGGTTTTCAGCCATTCCTTACTCGTCAAAATGGAGAAGGGAGACGAGGGCCATATTGTTGCTTTAATGATCAACAAATAATAAAAAAACTATAATTTAACTAATAAGTTTCGTAACTGCATTGTTATTGAGTAAGTAATCAGAAAAATCTAAAATTTAGAAAGAATGTTAATAGAATAACATCATAATTAAGAGATAAAATTTTTACAATCATTAAATAAAATTTTATAATTATAAAATTTTTATCTCTCCGCCATCTTAAAAGAAACGCGCACGTGACGTTATTTGTGGGTCAAATGAAGACACGCGATCTAAGATGACATGATACACCGTTTACACCGTTTACACCGTTTACGTTCAAAACTATTTCAATGTTATAAACAAATAACATTTAAATAATTTTGAACACATAAAAAGTTTCATTTGTGTAAAATAATACTTTTTTTTGTCATACATAGGCATTATTAATTTTCAACACTTTCTGAAAAGTTGCAAGCGTGCCGATCGTCCCGGGATCAGGCTCCCCCGGGGACTATGGTGCCTTGCAGCTCATGCAGTTATGCGGGGCTCTGCTAGGGCTCACCTCCTTCCTCCCTTGCGGCTCGTGGGATTAAGACGAATTTTAATATACCTTATTTGTTGAAAAATGACGGCGACTTGGTTCGCCACCCGTCACGTCCTGATTCCCACGAGGGCGAAAAGCGACTAATGGAGAGCCGATTCGCTGCGATGAATGTGAGAGGAAGAATGAATGAAAAGATGGATGAGTTTCCGAACCGTTACGACATTGGAACCTTCAAAAAACAAGCCTATACATACCTAAAAAGCCGGCAACGCTTCCGCGACTCCTGCGGTGTCGCGGTTGTCCATGGGCGGCGTTGATTGCTTTCCATCAGGCGACACGCTTGCTCGTTTGCCCTCCTATCCCATGAAAACCTTATTTAAATTGAAAAATCACTTAGAGAACCTTACTCAAACTCTAAACAGATATATTGTGGTTTTAGGAATTTATTCGGTTCGTAACTTTTTTCTTTAGTTTTGATAATTTAATGATTCTTTTTATTTCTTAATAAATAAAAAAAATAAGCATAAATCAACTATGATAGAAATGATTGAATAAATAGTCTCCGATGGCATCACTCAATGAATAAAATAATTATACATGGAAAGCGACAATATTATTAATGGCGCCAAAAAATCATAAAAAAAATTACTTAGCGATAAATTTTCTTCTACAATGACATTTTGTAATTCGTCAAATGTTACGCACCGCTACCCGACGGCTCAACATTGTTGGCAGTTACTTCAAATGAGGCTGGTTTAAAATAAAGTGGTACATCGATAGATAACCGTACCATCTATTTCTGATCTTATATATTTCTGATCGATCTAGGTATTTCCTATTAATTCTTTTATTACATATCTAGTAATAAAAGAATTAGTCTTCGTTTTAAGGTTGTTTTAATATTATAATACTGTGCGAATAGAAAACTACAATTTTGTAAATTAAAATATTAATACATAAATCCGAATAATAACTCAGTAAATAAACAATAAAAATAATGAAATATCTTCAGAGTAATACTTCGTAGTTTATGTAATTTAATTCAAGCATAATAATCATTCGGAAAAAGATGAACATCTATAGAAAAATAATATTATCTAAAGGGATTTTGATATACATATTTTTATAGGCTAGGGAGGTAAAAGAGCGAGCGCTTTACCGGCCTTTTATGCTATGTACCTATTTATTCATAGTAGGAGTATACAATGAAAAATGCAGTTTATTTTCATATACAATAAAAAGTGCGATTTATTTTCATAGAATGTTAAATATTTTGACATTGTTGTTTTATCAGATTTATCAGAAATTTACTCATAAGTAATCCTCACATGTTATAGATAAAAAAACATAACAATTGCCTCTTCTTGTTGAAACAAATACCTAGCTAATGAAGTTTTACTTATGTTTATTTTTTTTAAATATCACTATTTTCCAAAATATTTAGGAAAATATCAAGAGATTTTTGTTCGTCAGATATTAACTATATATTTTAAGTTTATATAAAATAAAACTTGTTTACCTTTACGCATAGACAACTTTAAGTGTAGATTATAACATAGAAACATCATTTAGCATAGAAACTAACGACTTTAATGAAAATATAAACAAGTTTTATTATTCAAATTGAAAAAATTTCTTTACTTTTATTCAGAACAATAACAAATACTCACATCACCTCTCCCTATAGGTCTCTACGCATAGCACGAGAGTGAGATGTATATGCATTATTTCCATTATGATATATAGACTAGCATATAGTCTTAATATTTTAATTTTATTATTAATAGTGATAGCTAATTATCTACTAACCAGGTTGCTGCGGTGGTAAGAGAGGTGGAATTGTCGGCGGCGGCGCCGCAGAAGGTGGCAGCGGTGCGAAAGGTGAGACGCCTGGTGACCCTGGCACGGAATCACAACTTCCCGAGCCCATAGAGCGGGCTGGAGGTGGTGCTGTTACAATGGGGCTTTGCGGTGTTTTAACAATAGGCGGCTCCGGCTGTTCCAACTCAATGCCGTTCGGATGGTGTCCAAGTTCCAGCGACCGCGCGCGGGCTTCATCCTGCGCTTGCGCGCGTCTTAAAGCCGTCTGCATCGCCATCACACGCTGCCTGTCGGCGGTCAGGCGGCACTTTTCACAGGTGCAGTACCGGTATTTGCAGTAACGTTTGTGGCCTTTAAGCTCAACCTTAAGGCGATGGTTCCGGCACCGGGCGCAGTTGGGGGGCGCGCGCGGCACTCCGGAGCTGGAGGCGCCAGACTCCAAGCGCTCGTTACACTCGTCCGGCGTGCGACGCCTCCACGCGCCCACGGACACCATGGCGGCCTCGCACTCGACAGTTCCGCGATTGCGGCGTTCGCGAACGCACACGCACGACGACACGCGGTCACAATGCGACTGCCGCGCCGTCGGCACTCACCGCCCCGCCACCCCACCCCATGCCCCACCCCGCCACGAGACTGCATTTATTGCTGTGCAGCACATATGCAATTTGACTTCAAACTCTTCCGTATCTTTAAACTTTAGAATATCACACAATATTATGGTCTACTTTCAGAGCCGAGCTTTGAATGATTGATTTCCGCATCCTAACAAAAATTTGAATAGCCTATATGTCTACGACTCACGGGTTCGATTTCCGCCTTGAGATAAATATACGTATATATTTTTTTTTTCCACAGCCCATATATGTCCCACTACTGCACACAGGCCTCTCCATTTTTGGAGGAACGGACGTTAACCCACCACGCTTGTCCAATACGAATTGGCGGGGTTGCTAGACTCGGAATAAATATTTATAGGTCATACATATATTTGTTCCGATACGGTGATCGAACCCGCGACCATTGACTCCGTGGCCAGGGGGCCCCGCCACTAAGCCACTTGGTCGACATATATACATGCATATATATAATTAAACTTGTTGCCAATAGGAATAACATAAACCACAGACCTCCATGTAAAAATAAGGGTATTTATCTAAAAAGTTTGGATATCTCGCCAATCCACCTTGGATAAATTTATCGTGCTAATTTACATTTCTTCGGAAATGAGAAGACCCCGTGCCCTGCAGTGGGACTATAAAAAGGGGCAACGGTATCAATCTACACAAAAAAAAAACGATACGTTAATATAGGTAACTTGGTTTAGTATTGGTCATTAAAGTGGTGCTTATAAATTCCACAAGGCAGTGGTTATTTGAGTGAGACCACCAGTTGGCAAAAGTGTGTGGGATGTCAAATAGAGTTTGTCGCTCTATTTGGCCGGGGGACATCCCACGAGGTGGCTGGCAGACACTTGATACGTTAAGCCGAAGATAGGGCTAAGTGGCGTATCTTGGGAGAGCCCTATTTCACACAGTAGACTACTGCAGAATGAATGAATGAAATGAATGAAAATTATTTAAATGATATAAATCGGAGTAGAGAAATAACAAATTGAAAAACTGCACACGAATAAATGCCCACGCGGCGTGTAGTTGCATTTCCATCTGATCGCGTGCAACGTCGTTGCACACAAACGCACTCTTTCATAATACGACTCATCTGTGTGTCACAGTGTGCGTAATCAGCAGCGCATAGAGACAACGCATTTATATCAATGTATGCGCTTTCATAGTTCATACATAAGCTGAATGTAACTCGAGATGATTATATTTACTTAGACAAGCTCAATTACTATTATCTTTCAAAAATGTAGTAAACGCCTCATTTATTTCTTAATCTTAAACTGAAGTGAGCCGGTAGTCAATTTCAGTCAATTATTTTAAACGAACTATCTGCCAAGGTCTGGAATTGGAACATAACCGTAATATACCATGATAGCTGAAAATCAGGAAAAACCAAAATATTTTAAGATTCTGCATTTAATATTAGTGTTGAGTGAATTTCCTTAAAATATTTTTTTCTATTCTTTCGTTAAGTATCTAATTCATAGTCATTCTTGTCAGATGTGAATTTATAACTTTACACTCGTTATGCACTCCGGAATATAAAGTGTTCTGGTAATGTGATATCTAGGAAGCTTTAGAGGAACACACATATAAATACAAAAGTTAAAAAAGAGCACTTGCAATCATTAAGAAAGAATTAAATTCGTAGTGGTAGAGCCACGCTGCAGACGAATACTTTGTGAAGAATGACATATATTATTTGTATAGCATGAATAGGCCGGCTCGTCCGGGGAAGTTCCACACTCCCGCAGTCTGGTGAGCGGTTGAGTTCCGGAGGCCCAACCCCCTCCCCCCTCCCCTACTATGACACTTTCCTTAAAGGCCGATTCCTTTGCAGATGTTTATGGGTGGCGTTGATTGCTTTCCATCAGGTGACACGTCTGCTCGTTTGCCATCCTATCCCATTAAAAAAAAAATATTTTGTTTTCCATTATGCGACACACTTGCTAATTTGCCTTACCATCCCTTAAAAAAATAAAAAGAACGTCATGTCTCAGGCGATTACGTAACGGCAAAATTTTTAAAAAGGCCAGCCGAGCGTTATCTTTCTCTGGTAATGGCTTCTGCATGTTTATCAAAAAAAAAGATTTAAATCCCAAATTACATCTGATGATAATTCAAGTGGCTTCCAATCGAAATTCACAGGAACATTCTAATCTTCTGTTGTTTCCTTTTTAATGATCTTCCCAATCCTTCTTCCCTCTTGTAACCAAGATAGGCTTTCACTGGCGCAAATTCTTAGAATGCATCCTAGGTTGTATCTCAAATATAACCTTAATTCTGATTTCTTTTCATTTTTCTTCTGTGTTCATTCTGAAAAGGTTATCAACTATCGTTGAGAGTTAAAAAGCCTAACTCCTGTCCCCATTCTTTACTTCCTTCGACCCTTTACACAACATTCCCCTTTTCTTAACAGTATTCTGTTATCATACGGCGGGCAACAAATTTGCAGTGCCTTGCAGTTGTCTATGGAACGGTGATTACTTACCATTACGTTAGGTACTCGCTTGGTTATTTGTCTACGTCTGCTGCAATACATTTCAAGGCCAGGCATAAATAATCACAAACCAGTGATGAGCCACAGTGTTCCTTGTGCAAAAAATTTAGTTTCACAATCGCCAAACCAAACATATAGTGCGTAAAATAACAACGGACCAATCATCACAGCTTGAGACAGTCATACATACATGTCGTCACGCTTGTCTCCCGTAGGGGTAGGCAGAGACTACAGATCTCCATCTGCTAAGATCTCGGCATAATTCCCTTGCTTCCCCCACACTCTATTCTCCTCATGCAAATCCCGCCGGTTAAGGGTACTCTTGACCTAACCTTTCTTAAAAACTTTAGCAACTTGGTCAAGGTATGTTTTTCGTGGTCTTCCTCTACCGACCCTTCCACCCACACAGTCATACACCCACCTGTAGACTAACTTAAATCACTCTTATTTTTGAAACAACTGTTTATGTGTAACATACAAATTGAATAGTAAAAAATATAAAATAATTAAAATTACCCAATCTGTGACATGAGAAGAAATACGTACTTACTCTATATTTCTCTTCTTATTACCAAATATTATCGTATTTTTATTACTATGAAATTAATTTGTATCATTTTTGTAAATAGCTATAACATTGTCATCATCATCAAACTGCGGTAGTCTACTGCTGGACATAGGCCTCCCCATTTAACCCCGTCATTACCGGTCCAAAGCCAGTCCTCTCGATTCTCTATATGTCTTCACCTTTGCTTTTTCTTTTAATTCCTCAGTAAACTCTCTTCTTGGTCTTCCTCTGTTCTTTCTCTCTTCAATTTTCTTTCTATGATATATAAAATAGATTTGTCACAACAAAGTTAATGCTCAGTCATATTTTCCCTTCTATTCAAGTACTATAGTGATACATCAATGAATGTATCACTAATGCAATAAAACTTTTTATATTATTTCTTTTTAAATTCGTTATTTGAAATTAAAAAAAAATAGTTTTCTATTTAAACAAAAATATGAAACTTTCGTCGTTCAACTGACGTCTTATATATAGACATGTCACCCGTTCGGCTCATATATAACATGTAAATTGAAAAGATTAAAATGTAATAAAGTATTAATATGAATAAGATATAAATGTTCAATGAAATGGAAGAATAAATTAATATAATCTTGAAGAATTTTATTAGAAGATAAAAACCCCCTAAAGATCCCGGGTGTCGCCGTACAGAAGTACGGCGGGCACGCCACAGTACCTACTGTGAAATTTGCTGTATATGTTTAATCGTTATTAATACTTATTCGGTGCTTAGTAACTTTTCTTTGTAAGATATTATTTTCATGTGTATATATATATATATATATATATATATATATATATATATATATATATATATATATATATATATCATGTAACTTGCATACTCGTTTACATTATAGCAGAACTATATAAAAAATATAACAACATCGTTATGAGGTTAATCATAACTCGTATAATCCGGAAAATTAATGCAGACTGTTCAACATTTAACATGCATACATAAATATAAATATGTAAGATATCGGTTTAATGATAGTTGAATACATTTTAACTTTTACTAATATTACTTGTAATGGCGGCGCTGTTTTCATGGTCCACTCCACACATTACGATGCGTTATGAATAATGTAAGTAAATATTAAAAAATAAAGAAAAACAATTGAATTAATGAATTCGTTCCGTTGGGCAAAATACATTTTGCCAAACAGAGCGAATATTTAAATAATTAATATCTAATAGATAAACAAAACCCCGCCAATCCGCATTGGAAAAGCATGGTGGATTAACGTTCGTTCCTCCAGAAATGGAAAGGCCCGTGCTCAGCAGTGGGACATATATGAGCTGTTAAAAAAAACAAAATGCTTGCATTGGATCTTACATTACAGTATCTAGATTAGAAAATAGATCCTTTTAATTTTTTAAATTTGTGTATAATATATATTTTTTTAATTTAAAACGGCTAATTTAAAGACGAAAAAAATCTTAAAAACTTAGATGACACTTCGAAGTCAACATTTTTCCAGAAATTTCCTCCTCTTTGAGAATATTCTTTTTAATGGAGCACACACATCCACTACACAGTCGTGATGAGGTGTGGGTGTACCACATCTCATCACGACGGTATACTGAAAAACTTATGTTTGTGTATGCCGTATAATAATGTAAAAAATGTAATAAATAAAATAAAATAAAAAAATTGACACGTTTATAGTGTTTAAGTAATTTGAAAGAAACGAGATGCGTTTTCTCGTAATACTTGTGTATTATTTTTACAAATCTTTATTTGCTGTTTTGTACATTTTTCTAGATTTCTTTACCAACCTGATAAGCACTCGCACGAACATTAATTCGGTGTAGTTCGAATTTAAACGTTTTTGACCTTGTAAAATAGGATTTTTATATTCTTTTTTTATTTGTACAAACTTCCTAAGTATTATTAAAAAGTATCAATGATACTGATAATACAAAACGTAAATCATATGCTTACTTAATATTAATGATGATATACCGCGTGGTTACACGGCATAGAATTTGAACATGAATTTAAAATTGAAATTTATAGAATCCTTCCTTTTTTAGCGCCCATCGGCTGCGTCACAGATTTTAAATCAGAACGCATAGTTTGTTTCATATTTATTACGGTTTTCGGCCAGTAATAATGGTATCGGAACATTAATCTCTCTAGCCGAAATAAGAAAGGATGCGCCGGTGACGTATGATGAACAAAAGGGATTTCACTTAAAGCTGCGACATGATCCTCTCTCTCTCTCTCTCTCTTGCTAATATAGTCCACGTTTCAACTCCATCCAAAGGAAAATGGGAAATATAACCCCGACTTATTTTGATTAAGGTAAATATAAATAGATTTTAGACGAATGGCAAGTAATAACAACTAAATATATCATACATGTACATATATAGTATATCATACGTATGTATTGCCGATCTAATTGCCTCAATGGCATAACTACCGCCTTGAAAATTAAGGATAGCGGTTTCGATTCTTGCATCGGGATAAATATGTTTATACACATGTACGGTCTACAGATATTTCTTCTTTTGCTCGGACTTTTCAGCTGTCGCTAAAATGTCACTAGGCTGGCTAAATAATCAAAATATCATCGGCATAAGCATTATTGGACTACAGCAATCTACTAGTGGATATAGACCTCCCTTATCGGGCGCCCACTAGCCCGATCTTCGCCTACACCCATCCAGACTCGGAATAAATATATGTATATTATACATATATGGTTCTTCGTTGTCGTAAAACCTTCAGTGTGGTCATTTACCTTTTTACAGCCGCGCTCAGTAGTGTTAAACATAGTATAATGTCACATATATATAATATATTCCTTTTATCATTTTGGTAAAGAAAGAAGAAAGAAATACTTTATTCAATAATCTATAAAGCAGTGCAGAAAAAGGAAACAAAAAATTTACATATAAAACAGAAATTATGATTAAGTTTCGCTACTATATTATCCATAAAAGTAGACACAAAAATTAAACACTAAAATAAAAAAAACAAAATTACAAATCATAATAAGTAATAGTTCATACAAATAAAAAAAACAAAAATACAAATCATAATAAGTAACAGTAGACCTGCAGTCCATTATGTAGATCGGTATAAAATCGGCTCCTTTACCATAACCAGCTGATCCAATTAGCTCAGTGGTGGGGCCCCCCGCCCACAGAATCAATAGTCGCGGGTTTGACCCCCGCATCGGAATAAAGATATGTATGGCCTACACATATTTATTGCAAGTCTGGTAACCCCGCCAATATGCATTGGACAAGCGTGGTGGGGTTAATGTCCTTTCCTCCAGAAATGGGGAAGCCTGAGCTCAGCAGTGAGACATACATGAGCAATGGATAAAAAAAAATATTAAGGTATAAAGCGGTAGCTTTCCCATTAGGCCAATTAAGTGATTGTGTTTATAAAGATTTTTAGATTTCCTAAACATATTTTTTATATATAGCTGTGGTTGTTATATTCTTATTAACCGTGTCATTTGTGAAACCCTACAGACTTGCGTTAAAAACTTTTTAGTGCTAAAAGTCTTTCAGAATCGAAGATGATATAAATATTCCAACATATACAAATACTTACATTGAAAATAAACAATGGAAACTGAACTTTACGTTACTGTATCTAAGTACAAAATTATTTACGATTAGTTTGCCTTAGAAACCTGATTATCGTGCTTGCCGATCTAATGTCACATAAATACAAATTTAAGTGACTGTTGTTTTTTTTTATCAAATTTATTACTGATAGCGTCCTCGCGTTTTACACAATGATACATTTTGTTTGTTTCCAAAGAATGATAAGTTTTTACACACATCTGGGTAATTTTTCACTCACACTCATAGCCCTCACAAAACACCCTTTGTCTCAGGTACGATTAGCATAAGACTAGAATGATAGGTTCCCAACATTTTATGGAATACCCCCTTTACAAGAAATAAATTATTTACGCCATAATAATAAGATAAACATTTTAGACGGCTAGATATAATGTCTTTTCATGAAAATAGAGGAAATAACGCCTCCCATTTGCCTTCGGACTCGCTACCATGCCTATAGACCATACCAATGAAAGCTCCAGCGCCCATTAGGGGGCAGTCTCGCCCCCTATGAACTAAATGGAGCGACGTTCCGCGCAGGGTGGCTAATAGAAGGTGGATGACGACATTGGAACCTTCAAAAAACAAGGTTACACTTTCCTTAGAGGCCGGCAACGCTTCTGCACTGCCTATGGCACCGCGAATGTCCGTGGGCAGCGTTTATTGCTTTCCATCGGATGCCACGCCTGGTCGTTTGCTTGCCTATCGCATAAAAAAAATGGATAAAGCCGAAGAACTAGTTAAATTGTGCACTTTACATGAGCCCTATGTCCAGCAGCGAACTGCCGTGGCTTATGAAGATAACGAACATATTATGCATCAAAACTTAAATAAATAAATAGGTTTACGATTAATATCTACTGCATTTTTATAACCTTTACACAAAATCTGAATAATAATATATGGATACGTAATATATGGATGGCCCCTAATATATAGTGTTAGGTTTATATTTACTTACCTTTATACGTTAATATTATTGTATAAGTCGTAAAATATGTAAAGTTACCTACAATAAATAAACAATAATTAAATACTAATCGCAGTACACTATTGGATGTAGGTAGTATATTGTGGCTCCAAGTGGTTGGCGCTTAGTGGGTTCTAAATCAAAGGTTCTGAGTTCAAATCATGCTTAAAATTAAAATTTGTTTTAAAACAACAAAAAAAATTTGCTATCAGATCTCTGAATGTAATTTGTGTCTGTGAGACTACTACATACGGATTCTTCCCCAATCGTATTAAAAAAAAATCATTCCATTTTATATAAGAAAGATACGATCAAGAGTCTCGATTCTATTATGTAAATGCTGTTATGTTAGCTTATTGGCTTTTACAGCTTTATCAGATTTTGTAGTATAAAATAGTTTGGATAGGCAGAGACCACAGTTCTTCATGTACTTAGATGTTATACTATGTTTATATTTTGTCTTAAGGCACTTAAATAAATTAACTGCTCAGTTCATACTTCTACGATTCATCAAAAGAGGTCGCTACATTCAAATTGATTGAATAACAACAATATTTTCAAATTTTAAAAGCTCTTTAAAACAATTTCGTAAAATTTGACGCACCGCCATTCCTAAATATATTTGCCTCCTAAATATATATCTTGTTAAACGATTTTAGTAGAGTTTGGTTTAGTTAGTTGAAGGGTAAATGTGTCAGAACAATTTATTTAGAGAGTTAGACAGCAATTGCCACCTGTATGATCGAGTAGAAACCACAAGCGCCTGATGATTACACATCAATCAATCTTATCCCTAACAGCAGATTTGAGTTGAGTTACATGCACTTTACGCAATAATGTAGGACTTATATAATTAACGGACTAATTGTTTATTTATTTACATCACGGATTATTCTGTCCTTGCAAATACGCCTGATACTGTGGTGGACGAGAATCTTGTACGAGCCGAAACAGATAAGAAAACCTAATGACGTAACGACGGTACCGCTTTCGGAGTCTATAGTAGTAGGCTGTTTCCCACATCGAAGTTAATCAAACTTTGTATAGCCTACTAGTATTTATTCCGCACTTTAGATGTCTCGCCAAATCACCTTCGATAAGCGTAAAGGATGGACATAACCATTTTTGGGGACTTGGGAAAGCAGGATGAAAAAATAAACATTGTATCACACATAAAATTTGGATATCGCTGATAACTTTTTTTTAACAGCCCATATATGTCCAACTGTTGATCACGGGCCTCTCCATTTCTGGAGGAACGGACGTTAAACCCACCACGCTTG
This sequence comes from Baronia brevicornis, assembly GCA_031353405.1. NCBI lineage: Eukaryota > Metazoa > Arthropoda > Insecta > Lepidoptera > Papilionidae > Baronia > Baronia brevicornis. Next base: position 398,241 of record JASFAT010000962.1, read on the forward strand.
TCCAATGCGGATTGGCGGGGTTACTAGACTAGGAATAAATATTTGTAATCCGTACATATATTTATTCCGATGCGGGGATCGAACCCACGACCATTGACTCCGCGGCCGGAGGGCCACGCCACTGAGCCAATTGGCTGATAATTATGTACGATTAATGTTTATAGCTTTTAACTATCAGAGAACTAATAAACTGGCGGTCCACTGCAATTATCCCGGTGACATGGAATAAATAATTATGGCTTTGATAGTCATTGAGGCAAACTATTTAATTGCACGCAACATTTTAGGGTTATGTTTTATATTATCCATAGATAAGATTTTAAAAATGAATTTTTGATATATTTTGTACCTGACCATTTTTTATAGATTTTCCTTTCAGGCCGCGTGTTTATTAAACTAATATCTAAAATATTTTTCTATTGATCATTTTGTTGTTTCATGCATATAAAACTATACACACCATTTTTGTTTTTCTTACGGAACCTCCTTTAATTGAAAGTTTTACGCTATTCAATAGTAAAATAAAGTAAAATAGTGGAACTTTTTGCTCATTACTGTAACACAATTCCATTCGTAAGTCGTACTTTCAAAAGATGTCGAACGAAAAAGAAGCTTGGTGGAACGAATACAGAAAGAGACGAATCCGTTTTCGGAGACAAATAAATATAAGAATGGCAGTGCGTCAAATTTTACGAAATTGTTTTAAAGAGTACGTCAATAACTGTTCTATTGCCGGGGTCAAACAAATGAATGATCGTGAAGTTGGCTGTGGACAAAGGTAAGTTGTTAAACTAGAACGTTCTTCCTCTCGAAAACCTCAAAACAAGCTTTCTAGTAAAAGTAAAATCAAACAATTGGACTTAAATTCTCGGCCCTCTTTTTACACCCTTTTCAAACATCATTTAATAATATATATGAGTATATATGTACATTTCGGCGACGATTGGAATAAGAATTATATTTCGCCCCGACTAAAGTTCGGCTTTTATATATAACAAAATTGAGAAGGGGAATAAATTCAATAACAATAAATATTGAAATAGATTGTTTATTTCATTAATTCTTACATCGTCTGCCAATAGAAGGCGCCACTAGTCATATAAAATTAAGTTTTGTCTATTGCATATAAATAAATAATGAGATTAATTCTAATATGCCAACATACATTTATATATATATATATATATATATATATATATATATATATATATATATAAAAATACCGCTTTCACACTTAAAGAAACCATTCTTAGTCAGTTCTTTCTTTGTTCTTGCATATTGACATTAAGTTCGCCTTCATATATGTCTACATAATGATTAAATAAATAAGGTCTGTCAAAATTTACTTAGCTAAGATCCGCGACAAGCAAAACAACAACAGAAAATTAATAATCTGTGTTTGTCTGTTGGGTTAAGTGGATTTATTTGGAACTTAAACCAAAAACTTACCGAAAATCGGCCATCAATTCTCCACCCACCAACCATTATATAGAACACCAAACACACATTATCACTTTTCCATCTTGTAAACGACACTTGTTTCGCCCCAACACGAGGCATCTTCAGGTATAGTAGACTCTACGGAAGACTTTTCGATTGTCTTCCAAATAAATCCACTTAACCCAACAGAAAAACACACATTATTAATTTTCTGTTATTATTTTGCTTGTCGCGGATCTTAGCTAAGTAAAGTTTTTGACTGTCCATATAGTGATGGATTTCCGCAAAGTAACGCCTGACTCCATTAATAAATAAGGCCTTGCAACCGTCCGAAAATCCTTAAAAGGAAATGTGCAATTCCCGTAGATTACAATAGTATGTATACGTATGATCTAACTTCAGCCGTTTACTCTCTGTGGCTAGTAAAATTTTATATTTTTGTGAAAAATATGTGTTCCAGTCAGGAAAGAATAAAAGACAAATTATATGTTTTTATTTTAGCTATTATATGACATCACATTTTTTTATAAAAACAACTATTGATGACAACAATTTAGAGAAAAGAATTAAAAAAGAAAATCGCCGTTGTCCATTAGATTTTTTTTTAGTTTTTAATCAGACGCTAATGATATCAAGGTGACACATTATTGAATAGATAGATATTATTAACACTATAATATTATTACATATTAAAAATGTTTTAAATTTTTTTGCAGATTTGTTTGGATAATATTTTTCTGTGTCATGGTCGCGACCAGTTTCTACTTCTTCTGGTACGTTTGGTTCGGAAGTCTGTCTAAGCCCTTGATCGTGAACATGGAGTCATCGACGTATCCCATAACTGAAATAGATTTCCCAGCAATAGCCATTTGCAATGTTAACAGGATAAGTAGAAAGGCTATGTATGAACATGAACTTCAAATGTAATTATTATCTGATATTTGTTTTTCTTCTTGTTCGGAAATGTTAACAACCGATGAAATATGTATCTAGTTGGAATAGATACATAAATATAGATAAATATACACACTACATACTAAACTTTTTAGTATAAACACTATTATACAAGGTTGTACGGTGGAATAGGATGGATACAAGATTGTACCGTGGACAAGCGTCGATTCAGACCACTTAGCCAACGTGCTTCGTCTGGTGAATGGTTTGAGTTCCGGAGGTCCAACCCCCTTTCCCCTTCCCCTCCCCCTCCCATAATGACACTCTTTAAAAACTGGCAATGCTTCTGCACTGCCTATGGCACTACGGATGTTTATGAGCACTGTTGACTGCTTTCCATCAGGTGACACGGCTGCTCGATTTCCTTCCTAGCCCTTAAAAAACGCCGAAAGTGTAGCAGATGGAGATCTGTGGTCTCTGCCTACCCCTATGGAAAACAGGCGTGACGATATAGTTGTATGTCTGTGCTATTCACACACACGCACTTTAAAACACTGCATTTCAATATGAATAGACGGAGAGAATATACGGACAAACTTAGTAAAGTTTTTGTATGCCGTAGCAATTAATTTTACTATATTATTAAAGGATTATTTCAGTACTAAACAAAACATAAGCGAAAATCAAAAAAACATGTACACGTGGCAATTGGGCAGGCTGTTGGATTTCACATATGACTATTCTGTGATGAAAAGTAAACCATGGGAAATAGAAAAACATGAACAACACCGACCTGAGAACATAGTTCAACTGATGAAAAAGGTATATACACAAAATTAGTACTACAAGTTTTGATTATTAGGGACCGTCCATAAATGACGTCAAACGTTAAGAGGGAGGGGAGGATGTCAACAAAGGGCGATATCGTATGAAAAGAGAGGACGCCGAAGAAAACTAAAGCTATCTATATATATATAAAAATCAATTGCTGTTCGTTAGTCTCGCTAAAACTCGAGAACGACTGGACCGATTTGGCTTATTTTAGTTCTGAATTATTTTTGAAAGTCCAGGGAAGGGTTAAAAGGTAAGTAAATATGATAAAAATATAGTAAAAGCAACAATTTCGTTTTCTCTTAGAGACTATTCCTACCTGTCAAATATTTGATGTTCGTCTGGTCGTTCAGACATCAATCAAATTTAAAAGTCGTTCAGAAATCAAATTAAATTCAAAAGTGAAGTTTTTTTAATTTTTTTATTGATTACGATTTCTTTTTGTTCCTGTGTGAGTTTTAACCACATTTTTACTAATGTTGAAACATTCTGCAATTATCGTTCAGCTTTTTTATTTATTGATTCTGAGGCGGTACGAAATTCGCCGTGTCAGCTAGTATTAATATAATTATTTCTAAATTTACAATACCAAAATATGTGAGATCACACTCGAGGAGAAGTCACATAAATATAACAATGTGTGACAAGGTCTCCAAAGTCATGCAATTTGTGTGACGTAAGTGATAGACCCTAATGCGTACTGTTTTATTTATATTTATATACCTTTATATTTAAATATTATTTTGAGATAAGTAGATTTTTTTGTAAATATATAAAATATATAAAGTCACCTCAATAAATAAATAATAATCAATCATCAACAGCCTGCGGCAACTCATGCAATCGCTGTGTGTTCTAACAAAGTACATTTTTTACACCTACATATTCAATTTTATTTTTTAAACCTACGGGTTATTATTAAGATTCTTCATAAAGTAAAAAAGTTTTCTTACAATAGCTTCGGTTTCTAACGTCTTATATATTAAAAAGGTATAAGTACCAAATCGCTGTATGTTCTAATAAAATTCAAAATTTGTTATTTATTTTATTTATCGATCAAAATCTATAGCTTATTATTTACTTAACAACAGCGTTTGTTTTATTTACAAAAAAATTATTTTTAATAATTATAATAATAGGCCTTAATTTCTCTAATTTATTTGAACAGTAAATTTAAAAATACAAAATAAATAAATGGTGATGATTTTTGGTTAAGGTCCACTGTCGGGTATTGGCCTCCTCTAGAACTTTCCAGTGGTCTTTGTTTGACATCTACCTCTCTCTCATCTGACTCTCTCCAGCTCGGCTGCCTAATTCATCGACCCACCTTTCCCTTGGGCGGTCTTTCTATCGTTTGCCACTTTATTTTTAATAGTCGACTATGTAAAATTATTTCAGCTATCACCGAGCTGCGATGAAATGCTTATCAAATGCACCTGGGCCGGCGAAACGGTTGACTGCAAAAACATTTTTCAGGTGAGACGCACCGCACGAGGTCACTGCTGCGCTTTCAACTATGTGTTGGACTACGACTCAGCTGGAGCGTGAGTATACGCTTGTGTGGTGCACGCAGTCTCTTCTGGGTTCTAAGTCCCCCTTTTGGGACATAAAGCGGACGCGATGTTTCTCCATTTTGTTCTGTCGGAGACCACGCGCTTTATTTCGCTCCAGACCGATTGTCTGCGCTTCAAATATTACTGTGCGCCGCCATGTTAGTTTTGGACGGCCGTGGTTCCATTGTCCCTGTGAGTCCTACATAGTAGACATACAAAGTACCATTTAAAAACATACTTTACCATCTGGAAAAATTGGTAGCATCAGTATTGTTGAGCAACAGTCAAATAGTACTGTTTCAAGTCGCTAGGCATACTTTAACCAATTAAGCTAAGCCAATATCGCTTCATTTTTAATTAATAAGCTATTTCAGACAGATTCATGACATTCAATGACAAATACGTAGTTGTAAAAACTAATATTTTGTACCTACTCATATATTTAAACGTTTCTTCCCTACCATCTATATAGAAAGATGAGTAATGTCAATACTGTTGAGCAAAAGTTAAATGTCACGGCTTTAAGCCATTAGCCATCCCTTAACCAATGAAACTAAGCGAATATCGCTTCATTTTTAATTAATAAACTATTTCCAACAAGGAGCAAATGAATTCCGAATTATACATTATACAAAGTCACAAAACCTAACCGATCTTGATATTCAAAGACAAATACGTAATTGCAAAAACTTACTGTAGCCTTATTAGGATATATAGTTGCGGAGCAAGCTGCCTGAACCAATTTGGTATCAATCTCACTTCAAGAAACAAAAACCTTGCGAAAATTCCAAATTATGTATTTGTGATACTTTATTATGTATAAGCGTGCCTTTGGACTGGAAGTAGGTACCTGTAATCAACTTTGTCCAATTCTTATTTTAAACCGTGAATTCATTCGGTTTTAAAATTTAAATGTAGTAGTAGGTAATCAAGCACGCTGTATAAATTACATTTTGTGAAAAAAGTGAGAAATTACAACTTTTGATAATTATTAAAAAATTTGGGGAAAATATCAATGTTTTTGGGAGACTTTTGTCCGGAATATGAATGAATATGGTGCAAAGTGCATAAATTGCTACTTTCCATAGCGTCAGCCCTACGAGCTACGACTAAGACCAGGGAGCAATTCCCTACTTAAGTCAAGGAGTAGTTGCCACTTGTACAGTTCCGGAGCAGGCTATTACACCCTGCAATCACGCAGGGTTTAGGTGAAGATGTCCCTTTTTGTTTTGCTTTTGAAGTATGACTCTCACACGTGAAATAAGAGTGATTAATCTGCAAGGTTTAGGCTTCTGGCACCTATTGTGCATTAAACGATAATGCACAATAGGTGCCAGAAGCCCAAACCTTCCCCTTTCCTTTATATCCATTTGCTTCCCACCCCTGGCTCTACCCCAATACTCAGTTTCATTTAGTATATTGTAATTGTAAAATTTTATTTTAGACCACGCAAAAAAATTGCGAACATCAAACGACAAATGGAGCCAGGAATCATCAATGGTTTGAATTTGGTGATCGATCCAATGCTTGATGATTACGCCTATACCACACGCATCGTACACGGATTAGAAGTAAGTACAATTTGAATTATATATTGCAAAAAAATCACAATAACAACTATTAAAAGCAACTAAAAAAATTGTAGTAACACTCAAAATACGCGAAGATGTTTACAGCGCAATTGGCAATTTCAATTTAAAATAATTTATTGCACAACTACAGATTTGCAAAAGTTAGTTATAAAATCAAAATAGTGCTTCATAGTTTACCTATGACACGTATATCTTTCTTCTTACAATTAAATTTAAATATTTTTATTAATATAATATATATAAATAATCGAGACGAACAACCTTACAAATAAACAAAATAATATTTTAATTCTGTATAACAATACAAATTAAAACTGAACTATTCACTGTCGATATGTTTCCTATTTCTAAAAAATTATATTTTTTCAAACAAAATGGGTTTTACAAAACTCACTTGTTTGCGTATATTTGTTGATTTTGTTTGCCTAGGTCCTGATTTTCGACCCGACGCATTTCGCGGACCCCGTCAGCGGGCGTGTGTCTCAGCGTATTGCTGAACCCAACGAGGAGACGTACTTGGAGCTGCGATCTGTTAAGCAAATTGCTACCAGAGAAGTGCGCAAATACGCACTTAAAACGGTAAACTTCTAATTATTATTTTACATATCAACGCAAAAAAGCGAAAACGTAGTAAACCGCAAAATGAAAACATACCACCTGAGTCAAAAAATCTTTTAAGATTTTTTATAAAAATGTTGTATCTTATCACTCAAAAACAGTCAGTTTCAACGCTGTATGAAATTTTCTGTTGGTCGTAAAATAGTGGGACTCAAACCATTCGACGCAGTATTTATTTCGAATCCGAATATGCAATCAAAATTTTCGCTTTTTTGAGTCGATATTGTTCTAGAATTTTCAGACAAGAAACACACATCGTATACATTCTTAAAAAGAAATGATTTAAGTTTTTATACGTACATTGTACATTGTAAGTGTATGTGAGACATTAACCTAACACGCTTGTTCGAAGCAGATTAGCGGGACATCCTTCTTGACTCCAAATAAATACCTGTAAGCCATACATACGTATTTTATTTATTCCATATATAACCCGCGACCATTTACTCTGTAAGCGGTGACTTCAGCACTGAACCATTTAGGCTGTAATAATTTAAAGGTTTTAAAGAAAATAACATTTATTTGCCTGCACTGTGTCTCCATATAAATAACTCCCTAATCTCTTAACTTTTTATAGTTTCTACATCTTTTTTTTTTCATGAAAAGTTTGTTCTTTGTATGGAAAAGATTTATATTCAGATTCATTAATCTTTTTCTCGCACATAATTTTCCAGAGAAAATGTCTCTTTCACGATGAAATGAAGAATAAATTCAAGAATATGTATTCGTACAGCGCGTGTTTAGTCAACTGCCGCATCAAGACTATTCAGGCGCTTTGCAAATGTACGCCTTACTTTTTACCAGACTCTTCAAATATACCGGTTTGCACCTTGGAAGAGTTAGCGTGTCTGAATAAATACAAAGGTATAATATAATCATTTTTCGATAAAACATTGCGGTACTGACATTTTTTGAATCTGTAGAACGTACCTACTAATTAGCAATAGGATATTGTTTTTATTTTTGTTAATAATAATAATAACTATCTCAAGTAGGGTCAAGGTGAAATAATCGCAGGATGGGCAGAAGGTGTACGTTTATTACGTACGTACGTACGCCTTGGATTGCGGTCGCCAACCCTATAGCAGTGACTTTAAAATACTCTATATGTTAGTAATAACATTGAATGATATATGCTTCTTGTCATACAAATTTGGAAATCACCGCTTAGTAAAGTATCACAGTACAAGTGCAGAACCCAAAGCCTTGAACGCTTCACAGACAGATGGAGCGACAATATGTGTAGAGTAGCTGGCAGAAACTAGATGCGTGTAGTTTTTATCGTAGTAAGGGCAGCCATATTTAAAAAAAAGTTAATATCTGTGAAAAGACAACGGCTCCAATCCAAGCTCACGTTTACAATCAGTGCCGTTATTGAATTTCTAATTTATCAGGTACGAGTGTAACAGTAAAGCTTTTAAACTAAAAAAATGAATGTACTAACTAAAAAAATGAACTAAAAAAATGAATGACTATGGGATTTGGATTGGGATGGGATTACCTCATTCAATATTTTCAGATGGGACAATTAATTTGTTTTGCTAAGTATAGCATGCGAGAAAAATCCCAGTGCCGTACCTAGCAGATAATCTTTGTATATTTCAATAATAATAGTAATGTCATCTATCAGTCATCTTTGTATATTTCAATAGTAATAGTAGTAGTACTCCATAATAATAGTATTATTAGACTAGATAAATATGTAATAAGGTAGGTATCTCAACTATTATTTAATATGTATTAACATTTTTCTTTCAGAAAAATTCCTACACTACTTTCCTACAGATACAGAAAACGTAAATGAATTAGAAATTGAATTACAAGATTCGTTAAAGTGTCCTGATTGTTTTCCTGATTGCGAATTTACTACGCATTTGACAAAACCAAACACAATTCCATTTTCATCTACTAATTGGGAGAGTGAAGTTAAAGTTGTTCGAAAGATATTTACGTTCGTCATTTTTTCGTAATTATAACATACCAATAATGAAGGCCCTTTTTCAGACCACTGCTAAACCTTTTCCAAACTTTGGAAGAAATAATTCAAGCGGAAAAAAAATTTTTGGACAGCCCATATATGTTCTACCGCTGCGCACGGACCTATTTCTAAAAGAATGAAGTCTTTTCCAAGACGGATTGATGAAATACCTGTAGACCATACGGTCTACAGGTATTTATTTCGAGTATGTATATGTATGGTTATATATATACGAGTACATTTACGGGAGAAATTTGGTGGATGAGCAATCGCGGATCTTACTAATTACCGATAGATGCCTGATAAAAAAATAGTCGAAATGCCTTACAAGTCGTTCACTATCATTATAATATATACTGATCAATCGATAAGATTCGGATCAGTCCACTCCTGGAATTTCGTCTTCCTCAATATCGAAGCGTATTGTCGATCGAGTCTCAGATTAATTTATTATTTTCAATTCAATTCAATTATTTTATTATGGCAACTATGAATGAATTTCTCCAGTGTATTTATTATTCTCAAGTAGACGCTGCCACTTATTTACCTACTGAGATTAGCTTTCATAGTTGCCTCGTCCGACATAGTACAACTTATACGTAACTGGAATTATGATGTATGGAACACCAAGCTTTCCTTTTCTTTACGCAGTTGGTAGATATATAAGTATTCAGTGTCACGCATCCTCTATAATTTAGAAGTTTTTCAAATGTATATTTAAAGTTGCTTCATTGTTACTGATGCCCGTTTTAATTAAATAATCCAAGTACATATTATAGTATTAAACTGTTTATTAAACTTTTCTTTTCCTTTACAGTAATGACATTAATATGACAAATAAATGTTTTCTATCAATATACCAGTCTTCGTTTGATGGAACTTTGGGTCGCCTTGACGTGGTTTATTATTGGTTTGAGTACGTTAGTGAGTACGGCTTTTTTAACTAAGAAATTCCTACGACCTATGCTTCTGTGATCATAGATTAGATGGATAGATCCAAATTAAGAAATACATTAATGCCAAAATTAAGATACGAACTTTCGTAATACAGAACTAAGAAATATAGCTAATCTTCCACAGGATAATTCATTATTTACCTACAGTTACGCATTTCATATTTATACGCGTATTCGTTATTGTTAATGTAAAAACCAAATATTATTTATTTCTTAAATAACCTAGTTTATCTGTTTATAGATTTATGGAATTTATTAGAAAACTGTAGTAATAAGAGTAGAATGGGACTTTTGCCGCCAATTTACATCAGTGGCGTTAAGTTTTTATTTTATTTTATAATCGCATATTATTATCTGTTATATTGTTTAATTCTGGTGGCTTATTACTTAATATAATTTAATGAAGGCGTCGAAGTGAAATAAAATAAAATAAATGCGTGTATCTTGTCTTTTTGACCTGACTGCAAATGTCCAAGTTTTGGTAGAACGGCCACCGTTTAATAAGACGTATCGCAAAATAGTTAGGTATAACTAATTGTTATCAAAGGGCAAAAAAAGAAGAGTGGCATCGGCGACGGGTTTATATTAAACAAAAATAAAAAAAACGTTATTTTTTAAGTCAACTTAAACATCAATCATCTACTTCAATATAATAACACTTAAGTAATTAAAATATTTTACCAATGTGAAGAAAAATATATGACAATTTTCTTTCAATCTACCAAAATCTACTATATATTTCTAAAACAGATTACAAAGATCACGATATGCAGCAGCAGATATAACATTTATTTCATTTTATTCATACGCTTCATTCATAGCATATTGAAGAGAACTTATAAAACTTAAATAGTATTCTTTTATTTCTACGCTACTCTTCCACTTAATGATAAAATCTCAAATAAAATATTGTAATAAAGCTAATTGTTTTAGGTAATGTTGGAGGTGTCGGAGGCGTCCTAGTTGGTTTATCCGTCATCAGTGCCATAGAACTAGTTTATTTCTTTGTTATTAGGTTTTTTATTAAACTATTTGAATTGACATGTACGTAAAAGTAATTAAATAACAAAATAAGTCCACATTATGCAGTTAGTTTAGTTTATATCCTTTTTGACATATTTACAATTATAAGATACAATAAAATCTAAATACAATCTTAAATTTGATGAATCTTAAAATGATTTATATCCGCTGTCGAATTATTATTTTCTCTCATTAATGAACTACAATTTATCTATTCAGTTATTTAACTGGTTTTATTTGTCATGATGTCCTTTGTTTACTGATATTATTGATAAAGCTTCTAAAGATTTCTATTGTATAGTGCCATTCTTACACCAAGGAAAATAAAAAGCTTGTTGAAAAATTAGTTTATGTCACAAATCTTTATTATATTACTTTATTATCTTATAAGTGATAATCATATTATTTTAAAATAGTATAAAAAATTTAACTCGAAATTTTTACCACATTCTTCAAATTATATCAATAGTTGCCTAAATTTTTAACATTTAAATAAATAAATAACTTAAATATTAATTACATTTACTCCATAAATGCTAAGTATTTATGACAATAGTTATAATAAATATATTATGTAACCTTATTATATATATGTATAGTTTTTTGTAACTTTATAGATTATTTTTAACATAATAAAAATTATCGAGTTATATAAGAATAAATTACGAACGTATCTAGCCAAAAATTTCCAGAGCTATTTCCAAGAATGCGCGTCATTTATCTGTCAAAACGACCGTGGCAAAATTGGACAAAGGTTTGGAGTCGCAATTTGCGAGTTTTATATAGAATGTCCGCTGATTCACCACCGGGTAAAAGTGACGGTTAAGTATTATTTGTATTTAATATGTTTCCGCTTTCATTAATATTTTTAAATTACTAGTTTGTTTTCACTTTCAGGCTCGGAATCCGCCGAAGGATCCGTCCCGCCAAATCCAATCGAAACTTTAGGTTCCAGAATCCGTGATTTAGACGTAGATTCTATTCGTCGATACTTAGCACAAAAGCTTGGATTTTATGAGCCCTCTGAAACTTCAACCCCTGTAGAGAAAGTATTGGATGAAGTAAATTTAGATGGAATCGTAAAATGGATAAAGAGCGAAAAATGCAAAAACATAATAACACTTGCTGGAGCGGGCATTTCCACTTGTAAGTAATGATTGTTATCTATTCACAAAGTGTTAATTTTGTCAACTTTCTTTTAACCAATAATTAAACAACAGCAAGAAATTGTTAATCCCTATTTAGTAAGTCCAGTTTGTTTTGACATATTAAGTACCACATCACAAGTACCAACTTATTCTTCAACTCATCTCAAATTAATGTGAAATATAAATCAATTTTGAGACTGCTAGTATTTACAGCAGTGTCAGATGACATGTCTGCAGTTATCAATTCATATACCAGTAACAATTTAAGCAAAAAATACCGAAGAAGACTCCAGTCTTCTATATTTGAGTATGGATTGTAATTTGACAGATAAGCTTATAACTCTTATGTTTGCCGAGACACAGTCTCCATTCATCTACTCTAATGGGTGTCAATTTTACAAATAAATGTGTTTGACATAGACCTCCTGTAAAATGAGAGACCTAGCCTGAAAAAGCCATTTTGCACCCAGCTTCTACCAGCCAGCTTCTGCACAGAGCTTTGTATCATATTGCCCAGGTGCATCACAACTGTTTGTCATTCCAACACATATCTACTCCAGTGATTGTCAGTTAATAGATAGATAAGAATATAGATAGTTAAGAATGGTAATATTACATATAAATAGTAGTTTTATTGCTAATAGTGATTTCTTCCAGATAACTGTAGGATGGACACAGTATTAAAAAGATAACACTGTGTCCATCAGTCAGTTCAGTTTAGCCTATGGCATAATTCATTGCATATGATATTTAGAAAATGATCATTATGGCACTTAATGAAATACTGTTTGGAGAAATACCGACACTGGCAATATTAGCAGTGTTGCTAGGGATAGCAGTAGTAACAGACTATAAAAGACGAGGCAGGCACACAGTCAACCATGGAAAGTCGCCAAGGAGAGTATCCTCCAATCAGTATGCAATGGGCATTGTCGAGGAAGTACTCTCCGATCAGTCAGTTGTAATGTAACACTGAGGAGAGTATCCTACGATCAGAACAACCAAGGTGTTCCCCAACAAAGGTGACTAGCTCGTTACCAAATGAGTTTTTGGTAACATTGGTCATAGAACTTTTTTGGTAACTATCATCCTCTGGTGGATTTCTTTATTCTTAATCATATCCACCTGGCTAACTTCAAGCAAAGATCTCTAAATGACTTTGACCTTGTTGATGTTTTAGCTGCTGGCATACCTGACTTCCGTAGCCCCGAGACAGGGTTGTATCACAATTTACAGAAGTACAATTTACCAGAACCTCAAGCTATATTTGAAATTAACTTCTTCAGACAAAATCCAAAACCTTTTTTCACATTAGCCAAAGAGCTGTTTCCAGGTAGTTTTAAACCTACAATTTCACATTACTTTATCAGGCTGCTGTATGAAAAAGGTAAGTTACTGTTTTTATCTTTTCCACAAAGAAAACAATGGTATTAACATTAAATATAATACTATTTTTAATATTAATACTTCCAATGCCACTGACTTGTTCTGGGAGGTCAAGTTAATAGTAAGGAATAAATTGCTTTTATGCTTTTTCGAAATATTACTTAAAAACACTGAAAAAATAAACTTGAACATGCAGGGCAAGTCGGTGGCACTGAATTTGTTAATACTATGGTGTCCTTTAAAGTAGTGCTTAGCTCCACGTAAGCAAAATGGATTTTTTGCTAGTAAGGAATTGAATTCAAAACCAGTTAGAGTTAAGTAATGTTTGTCCCCCCCACCAAACAGAAGGTCTCATGACCAATTGGTGAACATATACATAAAATTTTGCTGTAGCGAAATATGTTAGAAAACATATTGACTGTATTCAGGAAAGGTTGATTATCAGGACAATAAGCTGGTTGGGCAAATTTGCTCTTTATTTAATTAATGAAGTTAAAGCTGTATGATAAATAATTCATCATCAACAGTACATTGCGGGAGTAAGTATTCCAAGCTGAGAGAATTTGCATATAAGCAGGGCAAATAGACTTGTAATCACAGTATTTAACTGATAAAACAGCTGCATAACATAATAATTTGCACTTGAAATAAACAAATGGTATTATTTTTAATGATAACGTTGAAACTGATTGTCTATGCCTAATATGTTATTAAACTTATTTACAGGACTTCTTTTACGACACTACACCCAAAATATTGATACATTAGAACGTGGGGCTGGCATTCCCGAAGAGAAAATTGTGGAAGCACATGGAACATTTTATACTTCCCACTGTTTGGAGTGTCGCAAACAATATTCACTTGATTTTGTTAAAGGTTCAAAAAATTTTTTTTTTAATTCCGATCAGCTATACTTTGGCAGTTATTAAAATAATATTAAAATGTCTGTACAGCCTGTTAATCAAGGAAATATTTTCAGGTTTAAACTAAGTATTACAATTATTAGGCTTATAATTTAGCTGTTTAGGACATAAATATAATTTGGTTTATCAGTCTAAGATACAAAGGAAACTGACAAAGTACATGCAGTCTTCAGAATTAATGTCTATTTGTGATACTAATTTTAATTATTAACAGGAGCTTACATAACAGTGAAATATCTATTTTTTAACCTTCATTTTGTGAATTTGCAAAAAAATCTAAACAATAAATTGACTATTCTCATTTTGTTCTCAGTCACTCTCAAAATTCCATATTTGATACAATCATGTGTTTTTATTTACAGAAATAATATTTGCTGATCAAATACCAATATGTACAGACTGCCCAGGGATTGTTAAACCAGATATAGTATTTTTTGGGGAAAACCTGCCAGACAGGTTCCAGAGCTGCCTACATGAAGATTTCCAGAAATGTGACATGCTTATCATTATGGGATCATCGCTTGAAGTTCAGCCATTTGCATCATTGATTGATATGTAAGTATTAAAATGATGTGATCTATGATTAGTTTATTTTAAAAAAGCTCAAATTTATGGTTCTCTTTTTTTCGCAGCCCATATGAGTCCTACTGCTGAGCACAAATCTCCCCATTTCGTTTGGGGTTACCAGACTCGGGATAAATATCTGTAAGCCCTACATATATTTATTCCGATGTGGGGATCGAACCTGCAACTATTGACTCCATGGGCCACTGAGCCAGTTGGTCTTCTTTGTTTCCTTAACTTTTGTTTTTAATGTGATTCTTTATGTAGATCGTTCCAGCATAGGACAGGGTTTGCTTTTTTATAAACATTCTTTAACAATAAAGCTGACACAACATCAAGCAACTGCTTACTTTATCTTCTATAGAGTCTTGATCCTGCTACTTACAGATTGTCACTTGATACCAACATAAGTGTTTTCATAAGATAAAATAGTAACAAAATTATTGCCCTGAATGAATTTGTTTTGCATATAAGTTCTTTTTTTATATCACATTGAAACATCATATAGGATATTTTATGTGCTAGTATGTATTTTCTAAGTGTATTATCTGTAATTATCATCTGTCACCCATTAATTCAATTAAATTATACATCTAAGTGCACTCTAAGCCTGTGGCATATGATATTTAGAAAATGATCAATATGGCATTAATGAAATACTGTTGAAGAAATACCGACACTGGCAACATCAGCAGTGTTGGAAGTAACAAACTATAAAAGACGAGGCAGGCGCACACCGTGGAACTTCGCCGAGGAGAGTATCCTCCGATCAGTACGCAATGGATCATTGTCGAGAAAGTATTCTCCGATCAATCAGTTGTAATGTATCGCCGAGGAGAGTATCGTCCGATCAGAACGCAATGGATCATTGTCAAGAAAGTATTCTCCGATCAATCAGTTGTAATGTATCGCCGAGGAGAGTATCCTCCGATCAGAACGCAATGGATCATTGTCGAGAAAGTATTCTCCGATCAATCAGTTGTAATGTATCGCCGAGGAGAGTATCGTCCGATCAGAACGCAATGGATCATTGTCAAGAAAGTATTCTCCGATCAATCAGTTGTAATGTATCGCCGAGGAGAGTATCGTCCGATCAGAACGCAATGGATCATTGTCAAGAAAGTATTCTCCGATCAATCAGTTGTAATGTATCGCCGAGGAGAGTATCGTCCGATCAGAACGCAATGGATCATTGTCGAGAAAGTATTCTCCGATCAATCAGTTGTAATGTATCGCCGAGGAGAGTATCCTCCGATCAGAACGCAATGGATCATTGTCGAGAAAGTATTCTCCGATCAATCAGTTGTAATGTATCGCCGAGGAGAGTATCCTCCGATCAGTACGCAATGGATCATTGTCGAGAAAGTATTCTCCGATCAATCAGTTGTAATGTATCGCCGAGGAGAGTATCCTCCGATCAGAACGCAATGGATCATTGTCGAGAAAGTATTCTCCGATCAATCAGTTGTAATGTATCGCCGAGGAGAGTATCCTCCGATCAGTACGCAATGGATCATTGTCGAGAAAGTATTCTCCGATCAATCAGTTGTAATGTATCGCCGAGGAGAGTATCCTCCGATCAGAACGCAATGGATCATTGTCGAGAAAGTATTCTCCGATCAATCAGTTGTAATGTATCGCCGAGGAGAGTATCCTCCGATCAGAACGCAATGGATCATTGTCGAGAAAGTATTCTCCGATCAATCAGTTGTAATGTATCGCCGAGGAGAGTATCCTCCGATCAGAACGCAATGGATCATTGTCGAGAAAGTATTCTCCGATCAATCAGTTGTAATGTATCGCCGAGGAGAGTATCCTCCGATCAGAACGCAATGGATCATTGTCGAGAAAGTATTCTCCGATCAATCAGTTGTAATGTATCGCCGAGGAGAGTATCCTCCGATCAGTACGCAATGGATCATTGTCGAGAAAGTATTCTCCGATCAATCAGTTGTAATGTATCGCCGAGGAGAGTATCCTCCGATCAGAACGCAATGGATCATTGTCGAGAAAGTATTCTCCGATCAATCAGTTGTAATGTATCGCCGAGGAGAGTATCCTCCGATCAGTACGCAATGGATCATTGTCGAGAAAGTATTCTCCGATCAATCAGTTGTAATGTATCGCCGAGGAGAGTATCCTCCGATCAGAACGCAATGGATCATTGTCGAGAAAGTATTCTCCGATCAATCAGTTGTAATGTATCGCCGAGGAGAGTATCCTCCGATCAGAACGCAAAGAACTATAGTTCGAGATATCCTCCAATCATTCCACTGTGAATCATCGTCGAGGAAATACACTTCGATGTCTTTTGTGGAGTATTGCCGAAGAGAGTATCCACCATTTAGTACGCAACGGTCTATCGTTGAGGAGATATCCCCCGATCCCTTTCTAAAATAGTTTTGCTGTCGAATTACCGTCAGATCTCGTGTTTTAAATTTTAGATTTGCTGAATGTATTAGTGTTGTAGTTTAAAAAAAATTATAAAATTTTATTTACTGCAGTCATTATGCGCGTACATACATTTCGGCGATTCATTTCTATTTATATAGGTTTAAGTTAACAATTTAAAATCTTCAGGGTTCCAGACTGGTGCCCTCGCTTGCTAATTAACCGAGAGAAAGCAGGAATGCGGTCTCCACTGCTCCGACTCTGGGGACTCATGAGTGGTGGTTTACAATTAGATGAAAACTCTGTTCGAGATGTAGCTCGCCTTGGCGACTGCGATGATGGCTGTCAAGACCTTGCCGACAGGCTTGGGTGGGGGGTAAGTTCTTTAATAAAATTGTAAAATTGTTGTGATAAAACCTAGGTTTATATCTCCCTTCCTCTCCTTCGTTGAGTCAGCAGGCATCAGACATCAGACACTGCCAGCCCAGAACTCGGCCACTGAGACCGCATCATCTGTTGCCATCCTAAAGTCATCTGCTGAGACTGTCACCTGCTCCGAAAGCAGGATGTCAAAAATGCCATTGCTGTGTGTGAGAAACCGCACTTTGCCACGCTTTCTCTAAATCAACAAGTCTAAGTGCGCAGGCGGTTGAGGGACTTCCAGACTGGCCACTGCAAGTCTAGCTTCCGGTTGGCAGTCTCTGAAGCAGTAACATAACCCAGAGGCGGTGGGTTCCTCCCAACCCAAAGTTTTTTTTATCCTCGGCTCTATGATATTAGACAAAGTAGACATACTTAATTGATATGATACAAAACTAAGTTATTTCTCGGAAACATTATTCCTATAATAAGTTATTTACACGGCACGGTAGTCGATGGTCGCGGGTTCGATCCCCGCATCGGAATAAATATATGTATGGCCTACATTGATATTTATTCCGAGTCTGGTAACACCGCTAATCCGCATTGAACAAGCGTGGCGAGTTAACGTCCGTTCCTCCAGAAATGGATAGGCCCGTGCTCAGTAGTGGGACATATATGGGATGTGAAAAAAGAAAGTTATTTAAAGCCCTAGATTTATTTGGTAGGTTGGTGATACATTATCGTCAGGATAAAGTTATAGCAATAAGATATTCTGTGGATTTTATTTTAAATAAATATTTAATGTTTGCAGGACGAACTTCGAGAGCTAGTTAGAAACGAACACGAACGCTTAGAACAGGAAGGCAGTTCATCTATTCCGCATGCTCCAAATCTAACTGTTTCAGAAGTGGAACACCCAAGTCCCAGTGGCACTGAGCCAAAACTATGAAAATAATTACAAATGGTAAGCATTTTGATATAATTGTGATTGACGACTATATGGTTATTCTTCTCCTCTTCTGGGGCCTAAAACCACCATTTGTGTATAAATATTACAATCAATAATTGTATAATTTTGTTTTTAGTGTATAATAAAGAATATACCTAGCTATCTAAGTTGCCCTGTTGGGGCATAGAGCAGATACAATGTTTCTTCATTCCGTTCTGTCGGAGGCCACGCGCTTTACTTCGCTGTAGGAGAGGCCGATTTTCAATGCTTCCGATATAACTGTGCGCCGCCATGTTAGTTTTGGATGTGGGTTCCAGTGGAGGGCTTGTCTGGGGATATGGATGGCGTGGCGTCGGATAACGTGCCCTATCCGCTTCTATTTATGGCGGTAAATCTGCACATCTATCGGATCTTTGTTGCTCATTTTCCACAGTTCGTCATTGGAGATCATGTTGTCCGGCCAGAAAACTTTGTGGATCTGTAGCTCTTGTTTTAGGTCTTTTGTACTCTTCCGAAACTCACACCCGTATAGTAGAACAGATTTTATGACGCAGATGAAGATTTTCAATTTCACTCTTTTAGAGAGGTTTTTAGATTGCCATACGGGGCGTGCGAAGGCTGCTTTAGCTTTGGACTTTTAACAATCTTTTTTTTTATTTAGTCAAACGTATTTACTCAAATTTATTTTTATATAGTCAAACGCATTTACTCAAATTTATTTTTATTTAGTCAAACGCATTTACTCAAATTTATTTTTATTTAGTCAAACGTATTTACTCAAATTTATTTTTATTTAGTCAAACGCATTTACTCCAATTTATTTTTATATAGTCAAACGTATTTACTCAAATTTATTTTTATATAGTCAAACGCGTTTACTCAAATTTATTTTTATATAGTCAAACGTATTTACTCAAATTTATTTTTATATAGTCAAACGTATTTACTCAAATTTATTTTTATATAGTCAAACGTATTTATTCAAATTTATTTTTATATAGTCAAACGATTTATTTTTATTTAATTAATGTATAGTATTCGATTTTTACAGGTATGTAAATATAAAATGAACTAGCAAAAAATTGTGATTGGGAAGAAAGCAAGAGAAAATTATTTGCTTCATTATAGATGCTTTGACAGCGCATGAGAAATATGTTAAGCTGGTAACATATCTCCACCACTATTCAGATTATTCTATACCTGAAGAGATACTCGACAAAGTAATGGGCTCACCTGATGTTGAGAATTAATCATCGATTGACATCTGTAAGAGTGTGTTGCCTCCTGTATTGTGACTATTCATAGGCAAAAATGTTCGTTTATCATCAATTACACGTTTGCTCATATCTTCTCTTCTATAACCTTCTAACATAGTTAAAAATTTCCATGCCAAGTTTTTACCTGACTTTTTGTTCAGGCCGTTTTCAATTTAACTAAAGATTTATATAGTATCACGCAATATTTTATTTCACCATCGATTCGTAATTGATTAGCTTGTTTATACCATTCCATTTATGGTATCCGCGTGTACCATTTATGGTACACGCGGCCTGAAGGTCAAGTTAAAGGACCATAAATGATAAAAGTGGCATGAAACGAGTTAATTATATTACTAAAGCAGTGCTTATATTGTATAGTTAAGTATTTGTTCTAAAACTTGTTAATAAATCAACTGTTGAAAAAAAGAATTTGCTAAGAAAGTAAGCTAGTAGTATTAATTGTTTTAGTAAGAATGCTTGGTCATAATGTAGAATATCGACAAATTATTTGTAATAATGCAACGCAAAGCAATAATAGAAAATGTGCTAATACGACTTTCATAGCTTGTAAGAAATTATCAATCAAAAATCAGTTCCAATTATATAGACGCAAAAAAGCGAAAATCTTTAAACTGTAAAATGAAAACCCACCACCAGGGCCAACAAAACTTGTAAGATTTCTGAAAAAGCTTTATCTGATCACTCGAAAACAATCATTTTAAACGCCATACAAAATGTTCTATTGGTCGCAGAGCTGTGAGACTCAGACCATTCAACGCAGTATTTTTTATGAATATGCAATCATTTTTCTTTTGGACATTTATTATTTACAGCGATTTCGCTCTTTTTGCGTCGTTATTGTGTATTTGTTCCAATAAAATTACATTATAGTTATTAATATTTTGGATAAATATTTACAATCGCGGCTTTTGCGACAAATTGCTCCAAATTTTTTTCTGACAAATACTATTGATAAAATAAGTTATATTAACCCTTTGCGCTCGAGGCGCTTTTCTGTCGGATGAACCAGCAACTCGAGAGTAATCGCACGCGCTCCCGCTTACTTCATGAGTTCGTTATTGTTAACTTAAAATAATTTTAGACACAATAAGACACTTTAAACTCGTATATTTTAACACTATTAGCTTAATGTAATACAATTGTTAAATAATTATATTCTATAATTTTGCTTCTTATGATATTTTGTGAAACAATCTCCAATGTGCATTCTTGGCTTGTCGGGTGAGAATCACCCGAGATAAGACATTTAGACACCTCGTAAAATGATCTACAAAAGGCCAAGTAGACTTTTGAAGCGATATTCCTTAAGTCAAACAGAAATAAACACATCGATCTGAATGGTGCCTCTCAGGCACCGCTCGAGTTATTGCATCACATGTTGTTGTGCCTGAGAGGCACCACTCGAGCGCAAAGGGTTAATAATAAGGAAGAAGAACACAGCCAATTCCATAAAAACCCTATAAACTACAAATATAATATATAGACTAATCACTAGAGACAAGTAAAGATTATCGATGTTAAAATTTTCATATTTGTAGTGTATGGGGTTTTTATGGGATTGGCAGTCATTGATATTTGGGATACCTTTTTTTAACAACAAAACTAATTCTCAGAAAAAAATTTGGAGCAATTTCTCGCAAAAGCCGCGATTTAAAATATTTACCGTATATTGTATTGCTTGTTAATTGTAATATTTAATAATTTATTTTTATTTAGATGTGTGATATTTATTGTTTATGGTATCAGGAACTATATGGCAATAGATTAATTGACTCGAGCAGGAAAAGTGACTGTATCTTCATAAGACATGCAGTCTTAGTATAGTATGTAAAAATCCAGGTTTTTATTAATCTACTCTGTTTCCTTGCTCTATGTTACATTAAATATGTTCGTGAACAAATAAATAAAAAAATTATTACTGTAGATTAGGACTTTTGTGATATTTAGAGAACGGATGTGAACTTATTAAGGCTTCAAAATGTATACATCAAATTTAAGAAACAATTGTGTATATGTGTAACCCTCTTTAGGATCGTTTGAGTCGTTAAAGCTCGGAATAATATGCGCATGAAAGATGTCTTAGGCTGCGGCTACACCGGGAGCAAAGCCAAACGAAGCTATCACCGTCGCATCTTTTCATACTTTTTGATTTGTTCGAATGGCCACGTGGTGTGAAAAGTCTGGAAAGACGTAGAGCATGCTTTGCTTTGTTCCCGGTGTGCCTCGCGCCTTAACCCATTCGAGACAGTACATATTTTTTAAAGCATCACCAGAAACCATAATTACTTCAATAAGCGAAGTCTCTCCCGAATTTCAAAAAGCTTATCAATAATCATAATCACTATATTTATAAAGCGGCATTTAGGAAACTTCGTCAGGTCATCTGGTCGCCCATACCTCAGAGCCTAGAGACAAAAGTCTTCGACCAGTATGTCCTACCTGTATTCTCGTACAGCGCTGAAACGTGGACGCTGACAGTCCGTCTGCTTCACAAGCTCGGAGTCACTCGGAGAGCTATGCTCGGAGTTTCTCTGGTAGATATAATTCGGAATGAACAAATCCGCCAGAGGATTAAAGTAACCGACATAGCCTTTCGAATTAGCAAACTAAAGTGGCAATGGGCTGGTCACGTTTGTCGGAGATCCGACGACCGTTGGAGCTAACGAATGCTGTAGTGGAGACAGCGTCCTGATAAACGTAGTGTGGGACGCCCCCCGGCTAGATGGTGCGACGATCTACGCAGG
Source organism: Baronia brevicornis (assembly GCA_031353405.1). Lineage (NCBI taxonomy): Eukaryota > Metazoa > Arthropoda > Insecta > Lepidoptera > Papilionidae > Baronia > Baronia brevicornis. Next base: position 420,874 of record JASFAT010000962.1, read on the forward strand.
GCGGCTGGCAGAAACTGGATGCGTGCAGCCGAAGATCGGGCTAGATGTCGCTTTATGGGGGAGGTCTATGTCCAGCAGTGTACTGTTGCAGGCTGTTGATTGATTGATTGAAATATATATATATATATATATATATATATATATATATATATATATATATATATATATAATCATATTCAATTTCTGCGATTGTGATCTTTAGCTAAACTAGTACTACTAAAACACACATCTTCAGAGGAAAGAACAGCACGAAGTACAGAAACGTTTTGGTTTTGTAATACAAAAGAAGCGGTAATTGAATATGAGTGAATGTCTATCAATATTATTTTGTTAATCATAGTAATGGCGCCGTCTATTATTTATATTGCTATTTAAAATGACTGAAAAGGGAAAAAAAATATTTCTTTCCGTACATTTTTTTAATAATTATCTTCTCTATAAACATACATACATTTCGCCGAGTCATTTTCATTTATATAAGATTGAAACCAACATTAAATATAATTTTCCCATACTTGTAATCATCATCAAGGCATTACATTCGCGGGTGGACCTTAGTCTGGTTCAGTAAATTTTTCCAGTCGGATCTTCGTTTAGCTATTTCCCTCTAGCCCCTCACACCGATTGCCTTTAAGTCGTCCTCGACTCCATCTAGCCATCTGAGCTTTAGGCCTTCTACGGCTTCTACAACCATCTAGTTTGCCGTCGAGTAGACATTTGGGTTTAGTACCACGTACGTGCCCAGTCCAACAAAAGCACCCAATTTTAATGGTTTTGATGACGTTCGGGTCATTGTACTTATCATTGTAGTAGGTCACATAGCTGGTGGTTGTAAAGTGTACGCCATCGCTCATTTTCCAACACAGGACCAAATATAAGTAGTAAAGATACTTGTAAGATAATCTTTATTTTGACACTGTCGTGTCTTGCCGGCCAATGTATCCATACTAATAATTGAAATTCAATATAATTGCACACACCATGTGAAATCGGACTCGAATGGGTTAAGATGTGTACGATTTAGAGGAAATTACGTACGATCTCGACCTATGTAATTATAAAATGATTTACAGCACACAACTCTCGATAATTCGAATTTAAAGGAACCCTTCTAATACTTCGAAATGTTGAGAGGTTTGTAACACCGAGAGGAAAACAAAAAAGTTCGAGTTAGTGAAAGTAATATTTATTGAAATGTTAAAATTTATTCATTTAAGTACACCTACACTGTCTAAGCCCAAATAATCAAACTTTCTTTGAGGCGATGATATTCACCCTTGTTTAATAGCTCTCCAACTTTTTGTTTGATACCTTTTCGGACTCATTTTAGAACAAAGATAAACCTTACGTCACAGGAGCACGATTAGATGTGTACATTTTTTTTAACAGCCCATATATGTCCCACTGCTGAGCACGGGCCTCTCCATATCCGGAGGAACGGACGTTAACCTACCACGCTTGTCCAATGCGGATTGGCGGGGTTACCAGACTCGGAATAAAAATATTTAAAATCCATACATATATTTATTCCGATGCGGGGATCGAACCCGCGACCATTGACTCCGCAGGCGGAGATCCCCGCCACTGAGCCAATTGGATGTGTACATGCTAAACTGCAAATCGTATAGGCCTTACATGATCGTTTGTCTGTATACAAGTTAATATGTCCATATTTCGATTTGTCCAGTATTTGCGTGAAAAAATTTCGAATTACCGCGTGTTTTGATAATTATGGATTGTTTTCTTCTTCGAATTACCAAACCAACTATCAAAAACCACTGAATGTATTTGATTTAACGAGTTTTTCTAGGGATATAACAATTACTTCTAATCATAGAGAGGTTTGAGTTATCAAGAGTCTACTGTTTATCGATTCTAAGATCATAAATGTTCCGCAAATGCCTATTTGACATAGTATGCCCATATTTATCGTAGACATTTCATAGTGATTGCTAGACAAGTTAAATATGAATTACAATTTCAAATGTCTTAAATTATTATTTTTTTATTATTTAATATGAAATACAATTCATAGATAAAATAATAGAAATTATGTCAATATATCCACGCAAAAAAGCAAAAACGTAGTAAACGACAAAATTAAAATTGACTACCAGAACCAACAAACTGATGAAAATCTGATCACTCAACCACGGTCAGTTTCGACACTGTCCAAAAGTTTCTATTTCCCGTAGAGCTGTGAAATCCATTCAGACCGTTAGACGCGGTATTTTTCTCTGATCCGAACATTCAACATTCCGAACGCAGACATTTACAGCGTTTTCGTTTTTTTACGTCGTAGTTATAATGTGCTTAGAGCTTATAAAAATCTATACGTTCAATCTTTTATGGGTTAGGAAGGCAAACGGGCAGCCGTGTTTCAGGTGGAGTGCAAATCCCACCCATTTGCACTACAAACACACATGGGGTCTAAAAGGCAAAATTTAGCGTGATTTATTTTATTTTGTCCAGAAAAAATTGTCTTATCGTATATAGGATTTAAAAATGTGAAACTATAGCTTGCAATTAATATTTTACATAAATTGTGAATTATTACATAAAATTATTATTATTATTACATATAATATTATTTATTAAATAATACTATATGTAATAAATAAATTACATAAATATAATATTATTTATGTAATAATAATATATATTATTATTACATAAAATAATATAGTCCTGCAAGCTTAAAGTACCAATTAAATGTCTTATGATACACATAGATAGACTTGTAGATTGTATGTAAAAGAATTGATTCTAAAATTATCCGTATAGCTATAATAAAAGGGTCTTTAATTATCAGAAAAAGTTGCTGATTCTGTATTTATGTACTTAGATTAGATATTGATTATGTAGGTTGATGAAGATATTTTAATTAATAGCAATAGCGTTGTCGAGATAATAATTATGCTCGTTCTAGAATACATAAGACCTTTATATCTTAGACCAATAAGGATGTTGATTATACTCAAAACATAATTTCGCCGCGATACGGTAGTTTCCGTGATAGAAATCTTTTTAAAACAATATTTTCTTTACATAACAAAAATGTAATTATATCACTTAAGTCACGTGATGGCAAACGTGCATTATGCCACTTGTTGACAAACCACGTCACCAGTATTAGTGGTTTAGAGCGCAATTAAAAACGTAATTATAGAATATATTACATGAATATGAAAATAGTAGTTGTTTTTTTTGTAGATAGGAACGCAAACGAGCAGGCGTGTCACCTGATGGAAAGCAATCAACGCCACCCATAGACTTCCGCAGCGCCATAGACAGTGCTAAAACTTTGCCGACCTTTAACACGTTGGGACCGGCAGTGAACTTTCCGTGTGGCCGGCGCCGGTCCCCGAGGACTGGCACTAGAATTTTCGTTTGGCTGGCGTCGGTCCGTGCGACCGACAGTATTAAAGTTAAAAAATATAGTCTCAATGAAATGTGATCAAATGTAGTTTAAATGAAATTTATTGAAACATTCTAAACATAAATGCGGCGTATCTTTACACATATTACAATACGTAACAACTTTTTTGATATTTGTAGCTTTCTTTTGCCCAATAGCTTTGAATTATTAACAGAATCACACATACACTTAAAAGACGTCAAAAATAGCGCGCAAAGAAGAATTCCTTAGTGCCAGTATGGGAGTGGTAAAGGGAGGGGAACACCCTCCGTGTTGGGCCCCCGGAACTCGGCCGCTCACCGTACGAAGTGCGGTAGGTTGCTACCACTGAGACGCCAGTTTTCTGCTGGAGTGTGGTTTTCCCCGGGCGAGCCGGCCCATTCATGCTGCACAAATATGCCATTCTTGACAAAGTATTCGTCTGCAGCGTGGTTCCACCACTATTAAACAGTAAATATATGAAAATAATGTAATTTGTCTTGCGCGGCCTGACTGTGGCGGAATGACTTACTAATACAGCTTTCGCCATGAATTATGGAAATGTTTCTTCTTTTCTTAACTTCAAAATTAACATTCGGCTAGAATATTATTCTTGTCTCCTATACTGTGACGCATATCATTAAAATATTTGTTAAATTGCATACTTCATTCGCAAGATATAAAAATAAATGATTATACGCTATTTTATTATGGACTGAAATAATGAACATTTTTAAACGCCTTTCAATCAAAGCAATATAAATTAAAAATGTTAATTGATACAAAAATTATAAATGTATAATGTTATATGCAGAAAGACTATAGATGTATTTACACCATGAATTATGTAATCACTACACAAGTGTCATAGATTTTCTTTAAAAATTATTTATAATTTTATACATAATTGGGTATTTTGTATCAAGTGCTTGCAATTGGTTGAATATTTAATAAAATAATGTTTTGTCTTATATAATGTTTTATTTTAACTCAATTTCATATTTAAACTACAGAAAAGTATAAGAGACGGTTATATTGAAATAACATTTATTTTTCTAAGAGTACACAGACAGGATTTTCTTACTATGTTGTATATTTCGACGTCAACGGTGATTCGAATTAGAATGAATCTCTCCCGAACGAAACCAAACGGGGCCTTCCATACCCCACGCAGCGGTGTGGGATCGAGCCTCGGGGATGAACCCCACTGCTCGGGCCGAAACTCATTAGGGCGACCGCTCCTCGGTCTTTTTATACACAAATTCAAACCACAATCGAGTCCGAAATAAACGTTCTTCGTTGTATTGAAAATTACGCTTTTTCCATATAAGTTTCCTACTTCGTTGCCTCCAAGCTGCAAAACCAAAAAGGCTTAAATGTGGTTGACAATTCGAACGTCCTGGAGCTGGATTACTGTAATGATTTAACGATCGTTTTTCCATGGTTGAGGTCCATAATTACTTATGAAACAAATGTATAATCTATACATTTAGCAACATACAGTATTTTCCAAAAACCTCGCTTGTATCTTATATAATTTTCAGATACATCAAATATTGATAGTTTACCTAATAACACACTGATCTTCATCACTCACCACATTGATATGTCTAAAAACGAGTAACTTATCTGCCAAATGTAACAACCTTATTTACTATAGAATTTACTATACCTGAAGATGCCTCGTGTTGAGACGAAACACGTGTCGTTTGCAAGGCGGAAAAGTAGGTAGTGTGTGTTTGTTGTTGTGTATAGTGGTTGGTGGGTGGAGTAGTTGACTGCCGTTTTTCGGTAAGATTTAGTTTAAGTTCCCTGTAAATCCACTTCATCCAGCAGGAAAACACACATTATTTTTTTTTTATTGTTTTTTGCTTGTCGCGGATCTTAGCTAAGTAAAAGTTTTGACTGTCCATATAGTAATGGATTTCCGCAAAGTAACGCCTGACTCCATTAATCATCTTTTTTTCAATAATAATTTATTGCCTATGGTTATTAACGTACGTTGGGAATCGCAGGCACTCAGGTTTTTGAATAAAATTATGTAAAAGTAAATGTAGACAAATGGCAACAATATGCTTGAACTGAAAGTTCGCTAAAAAAATTCAATGCGTATGACGACAGCAGGAAGGGAGTATGCATTAAGTGTCTACCTACACTCGACGTGAACATTTGATCTTTCACAATGTAAAAAAAAATAAAGTGTTTAAGTTTTGTGCAAAACAAATAAGTAAAAAAAGTATTTATATAAGTGTAAATAAAATTGAAACAAGGATAGTAAAATATTTTTATTGTACATACCAAATAACAATCAATCTTAACATAAACCTTCTATGGAATACATTCAATACCTTAAATTTAACTGATTATAAATATACCGTCTTTCCTCTAACCATATATATACAATTCAATTGTATAGTAAATATTATGTTTTATATCCTTAGAAAGGCACAATAGAATTGAAACAGTATTAGTGTGAAAAAATAACGGATATTATACAAAACAAGAACTATAATTGGCATTTAAAAACTAACAGTAATTAATTGTTATTAGCAATAGACTGGATATTATAGAAATTAATATTATCGAATGAATGGCATTATTATCTAAAAACCGTAAGTTATTGCAAATAATTTTCAATGACATATAATAAATCATTTACCACATGTTTGCAAAACCAAGATTATAAATATAGACAAGTTACTATGAACCTAGGTATACACAAGTTACTATGAACCTAGGTATACACAAGTTATTATGAACCTAGGTATACACAAGTTACTATGAACCTAGGTATACACAAGTTACTATGAACCTAGGTATACACAAGTTACTATGAACCTAGGTATACACAAGTTACTATGAACCTAGGTATACACAAGTTACTATGAACCTAGGTATACACAAGTTACTATGAACCTAGGTATACACAAGTTACTATGAACCGGAGGAACCAGAAAAGAAATTGCCTACTGGTATTTCATGAACACAGAACCCTCATGCAGGTTTAAGCATAGTAACAACAGAGCTAATAATTACAAAGTAAACAATGTGTCTTCTAAGAACTGATCTGAAATATCTACATCCCTATCTTCAACAGCCTGCAGCAGTCCACTGCTGGACATAGACCATCCCAAGATATATTGGTTATGCTGCACTTGCGGTTGGCATGGACTGAATGCATGTAACTGAAGATCAGACTATAATGCACATTAGGGTAAGTCCATGTATAATATATTTCATATATGTCTTCAAAATAATAGTATAACCATGCTGGACAAGAGTAGCAGAAGATTAGGAAGCAATGGAAGGAGTTGGAGGAGGCCTATGCCAAAAGGCACATTGAAATTTATTTTGAATTTATTTTTAAATTTCAGAGAAAATCACTAGATTTTCTCTGAAATTTCAAAATAAAAAGCTTTTATTATTATTATTAATTGTTAGTTACATAAGCTTAATAAGAACATACAAGGACTGCACAATATAACTAAACAAGATATTGGTTGTCTAAATATGATTAGTATAGTCAAAAACATTAGTAATTAGAGTACCATGGTTAGTGAAGAGCTCTTTCAATAACTATGGAAAAGAATACAATGAAATAAGAAAAGTAATGCATTAAAAACAAATAGATGTTAACAAGTCAGATGCTTTTTGGCAATCATGGTTGCCAAAATTTAGGCTCAACTTTGATTCCTAGCTACCACGGTGGCCAATAATCCATGTCTCGATTTTTTCTCCATTTCTATAATTTCGGACAATTTTTAATAATTAAAAATAATGGATGGAAATTACTTCAAATAAAAATAGGTATTTTTTGAGTTAAGTATGTAGCACTTGGGTGGCTTTACAGTACATTATGCACATCCAGTTATAATTCATTAATATCCATTTATCAGAAACTGCAAGCAAGCACTGGAATCAATTTTATATATTCACAAAACACTTAGTCGCTTTTAAAGTAAATTACTATCACACACTTTTATAATCTTGTTCACACAGTTCATGTCACTCCTTGGCATCGGTTATGCCCTCTGTACTGATAGCAAACATTGCCTCAGTCTCTGGTAAACAAGGGCTGTCATATATCTTGCAAACGCGGTTATCTCCTCTTCCCTTCCGCAAATAAAGTCGAGTGGTAGAAGCGTGTGCCATAATGTGCCCACCGATGGGCTTCTTTGTGTCAGCGTTAAACACTCCCACTGCATCAACTTGTGCTACCACTTGATTGGTTATTATGACCGCAACACCAAACTGGAATTTAAAATGACATAATACATTAAATAATATAAATAAGCCTTTTATTATCCTTTAAAGATTATTTACAGGATGACACATATTTTATTAACTACTAATTAATATTATCTAATTATCTAATTATAAATAATTATTAGTTTAAAGTAAACTAATAATTAATATTATCTAAAAACTAATTGATAATATACAGTTGACTTGATTGAGTTGAATAAAGATCACATTGATAATGTGCTCTTTATTCAACTCACAAATATATAATCTATGATATATTTATTACTTTTTTTTATGGCGTAGGAAGGCAAACGAGCAGGCGTGTCACCTGATGGAAAGCAACCAACGCCGCCTATAGCCACAATGCCACAATGCCAGAGGCAGTGCGGAAGCGTTGCCGACCTTAAAGGAAAGTGAAATTACTAACCAAGATATGTTAAAAGTATGTGAAATTTGTGAAAGTACCTCATCTGCCAAGCGGAGTAGCATCCTCATAAAACGTCCTAGGTGCAATTGTCTAGAGTTCAATTCTCCTCGACCAGAATAATCGGTTCTGTATAAAGCTGTTGCACTGTCAACTATTAATAAGGAATATCTGAAAAATGGAATTAAATGAACTAGATATGAGTATTATAGAGAATTATAACTCTATATAGTTGGTACCTCCTAGCAGTATCATATTGAATTCTATTATCTGAACTAAACCATCAACCAATTAATTCAACTGTAACAGTACACTGCTGCTAATTGGCCTTTTCTACTCTAATTACTGAAATCTCAACATCTGAAAAGTCAATTTAATGGAAAATATTTTTTTCTGAATAATAATTTTTACTATATTGAAATCAATTTAATTATATTTACTGGATAAAAATTTTACTAATTAATAAACATTATTATATATGTAAATACTAAAATGATGACAATAATCATACAGACAGGTAAACATTTAAAATATAATAATTTTATAACAACCAATTGAAAACCAACCCCGCCCACTGAATCAATGGCCGCGGGTTCGATCCCCGCATCGGAATAAATATCTATGGCTTACAGATATTAAATTTAATATAATTATGTAGTCCGCCGTCAGTCTGGTAACACCGCCAATCCGCAATGGACAAGTGTGGTGTGTTAACATCCATTCCTCCAGGAATGGAAAGGCCCACGTTAGAGCTACGTATGAATGAGCTGGCTTAAGCAGAGAAGTGTCAAACCCTCAAGGTGACAAGTGTCAATATATTAAGAGGTTTGTGATCCAAAGGCCTATTTATTTCATTTCTTCCTACTTTTCCTAAGACATGCAATTGCAGTACACTAAGTATTGCAGATGTCCATGGATGGCAGTGAATTCTTGCTATCATGTGTGCTGCTTGCTTACCTCTCCCATAAGGTTTAGTGGTAGCGCCATGCTGCAGACGAACACATTGTCAAGAATGGCATATTATTTGTGTGTAGCATGAATGTAGTACTTCCTCGGGCGAGCCGGCTCATTCATGCTACGAATGGGCCGGCTCGTCCGGGGAAGTACCACACTCCCGGAGAAAACGGGCATCTGAGTGGTAGCTTAACTACCGCGCTGCATCCGGTAAGCGACTGAGTGCTGGAGGCCCAAACCCCCTTCCCCCTCCTCCTCTCCCTCCCCTTCCTTCCTCCCATAATGACAGTTTCCTTAAAGGCCGGCAACGCTCCTGCACTGCAGATATTTATGAGCGGCGTTGATTGCTTTAAACCAAGTGACGCGCCTGCTCGTTTGCCTCTCTATCGCATGAAAGAAATAATGCCGGCAATAACTATGGCACTATAGTCTATAAGCCGCGTTGATTGCTTTCCATCAGATGGCATACCTGCTTGTTTGTTTTCCTATCCCAAAAAAAAATAAAAAAAGATTTATTTATTATAAATAAGGATACCAGCAGAGTTTCTTTCGCCTTTCCTTCTCCGTTCAGAGGAACCTCATCACTAAATGATGGTAAAGCTTTATTGATAACAAACTGAAGTCCAATAAATGAAATGTAATTTCTTATATTAAAGAAATTATATAAAGTATTAAAGAACTTTGAATTAGAAAATGTTTACCTTGATTCTGCCATCATAGCACATGCCTGTACTAATAGCTGCGTCTGATGATCTGTATTGTAAGCTCGTGCATATGCCACATTATCAAGGACAGCAGCGCCCTCCATACCATACCGTTGTGCTACAGCCAGAAGACGCTCTGGTCTAAATGTACCCTCAGTGTCTATGTACATACATTTTCCTTCACCCCCAGATTGTTCAATGGGCAACTGAAATATTATAAGAAAAGCAATATTTATATAATTCAAAGAGTGTATTAAGGGACAAAATAGAGAATTAAACAGTGACCCTAATTTTTCTATATTCAATGAAAACTACATAAATAACAAAGGTATAAGTGATAAAATAAAAAATCAATGCAATCTTATTTTGTGACAGCTCTCAAAGAGTTGTTTATAAATAAGTGCTCAATGAGCTGGCCACCTGTATTGAAGCAGTCTCAATGTCACCTTATATAGACATTAAGGAAAGTTAAACTGAAAAATTATTTATTATTCTCTCATAATGAAATTAGACTATTTATATTGTATTATAAATTTATTTTGAGATCTCTCACAAAACGAACACTTAAGCGCTACAAAAGGTGATGTATCAGCTCTAGCACTTTTCGCCAGTGCAGCGAGTTCCTAAAGTTTTTCTTGTCAAGTCTCTCTACTGCCTAATGAAAATGTAATGTCACTTGATACTTGTACCTTACCCCCCTTTATACTTGTACACAGTAAACAGTACACTTATTATTGTTGGATGTTAGTTGGCTTTTTTTTTAAAACTATTATACTATAACATTAATTCATGAAATTTGGAGAGGATGATGTTTTATATAGAAGCAAAGAGCAAAAGAAGAAGAAGAGCTTTTATAGTCTGTTCTTTTCTATAAATAGTATGATGATTAATGGAGTTAGATGTTACTTTGCAGAAATCCATTACTATGTGGACAGTCAGAACTATTACTTAGCTAAGATCCGCAATAAGCAAACAAAAACAGTAAAAAAATAATAATATGTGTTTTCTACTGGAACAAGTAGATTTACAGGAAACTTAAACTAAATCTTAATGAAAATCGGCCATCAGCAACTCTCCACCTCCCAACCACTATCAACAACACCAAACTGATAATTGACCATAGTACAAAAAACTCAATATTTTCGATATTAAAATACACCAATTAAAGTCCACAGCTACAGCTCAGAATATCTTCGGCAAAGAAATCACAAAATTATAGTTCCTTTGTTTTTATTTTACCTGTTACATTTTATTGTATTTTATCATTATAATATAAGTATAAATAAGTAACCTTATTGTTAAAATGTAGTTATACTGTAAGCAAATTTAAAGAGCTCTAGTCCTGGCATTATTAAATTCATAATATATTTTACACTTTAAGCCTGTAACTTGTTTTTGTGTGTAATAAATAAATAAATAAATATCATTGCACTACTGGACATTAGCCTCCCTCAAAACTAAGGGATATATTACTACAATTCTTGTTAACAAGAAAATAGTCTGCATAAATAGTCCAGTGGAGGATTACTAAACACACCTAATAAGTCAGAGCCCTGGCAACTAAGCTATTGCTGCTTATATTATCAATACTTCATACAACATCTACAAGAAGAAACCATGTGACTCTATTTAATGTCAGGAACCACAACAAATGAAAATATATTTTAGGGATGCCTGACCCTAAAATATCTTTTCATTTGACTTAAATAATTTTCATTGAACTACCAATAAATTTTTACATTATAAAATTATTCCACATTTTAATCATATTCCTTTAAATTGATCTTATATCTACTATAACTTTTTTACCTGACATGTCACAGCTAATGTATGGCATAGTTGTGTTTTTCCTGTTCGGAATTCACCAAATATCTCAGTGATTGATCCTGTTTCTATACCACCACCCAGTAATCTATCAAGCTCTTTTGATCCAGTTGTAAGCTGAATAATTTCTGCTCTGCAATAAATTGTGGTATTGCTCTACAATAAAGCGATAAATACTGATTTTTCTTATAAAAATATTATTAACGAAAGATACCTTTTTTGATGAAATTCAGTTGCAGTAGTAAATCCCATTGGCACTAATTTAGATGCTTCAGCTAAAATTTTATCAGCTTTTGCTTCAGAAATACCTTTAATAGTTATCAACCATTTTTTTGGTGCATAAGCAACTGATTCCACGGTATGATAACCAGCCTCCTCTAATTTTTTAATATCCCCCGAAGTTATACCATTTCCCTGCAACATTTAATAGTTAAATAAGCTTATATGTAACTACAAAGCAAATTAATGAATTAATTTATAAAAGGGCCTCACTTCTAGTTTATTGATCAGTTGTGGTCCACACTCATCCAAATCTTCATCAACAGAAGCTGTAGCTGTTGATGCTGTGGCCGTCATATTTATTTCAAGCCCTATGTTATATTCCGCCTAGTCATTGAAATAACAATAAAGCAAATGTATGATAAAAATATATATAATAAATCGTCATAAATTCTCTTTAATGTCTGAATCCTAGAAGTAAAAGGTGAATTAACACGAACTGTTAATGTCAAAACTTCCCTCCATGACCATACATGTCGTTATTTATTTATTGAGTAGGATAAAGCCCATTATGCCGTTTGCCAAAAAGGAATATTATATATGAAACAATAAATTCCTAAAATATTTTATGCAAATTTATAATCTATTTTTGAATAAAATGGCGTTTTTGAACTTTTTCTTCTTCTCCTTGAATTTTGAAAAATAATTTGTTACCTGTGCTGTATCCTGGTAATATGTTACAAATTTTCCCACAATGCACAATGTTTTCTATTTTTTTTTTTATATAGCAGAGCGGGCGAATAAGCATGCGGGTCACCTGTTGGTAAGCGATCACCGCCGCCCATAGACATCTACGGTCGCTGACGCTGCGGGACGCTCTCCGTTAGAAGCAGTCAAATAGAACGAGCTGATACTTGAAAGCTTCAGCTCACTTGTGCCTTGTACAGCTGGAGACGGTGAGCGGGTGTGAAGTACTACCTCGAACTGCTAAGAACCCCAAGTTTTTTCTAAGCCAGTGTAGCTTTATATTTATATGTTAGTATTTTCATAATTTCATTTGTGGTAAGAAAAGACACTTCAAGAGTGTCTTTTCTTATTTCACCTATGAAATTGGCAGAAAATTTCGAACTATATTGCCATAAATGTAAGTAGTTATAGTACGACATGAGATAATATTATTTGTTAAGATAAATAAAGAAGAGAAATTTAAAAGATATACAAAGAAACACCTCTCTCAGCAACACAGCGGTAGTAATCATTACAATTCTATTCCCAATGATTAACTTGCTCGTGGGCTCCGAGCCCGCTAGCCCAGTATTCGTCCAGCCAGCCCAGTATAAGTCAATAGACTACCAGCATTAACATCTTCGAATCAATGATTAACTATTGTTTTAGTCGATGATAAGTTATATTAATACTATTCTTGTCACGTATAGTGGGTATTTAAGTTAGTTACCTTCAAGTTTAGTATCTGTTCATATTACGATTTTATAAAATAATGGCAGGTACAATCTATAAATTATATTGAATAAATTGCCATTAGAATTATACAATATAATCAATAATATTGAGAGTTAATGATAATAAAATTAAAGGCGCCAAGTATCTCAAGACTGGCTTGTCATTGACAGAATTCTTATCGAAATGTTTTTTTTAGTAGTAGGAAAGAAAGTCAGTTAGGATTTCAATTCATTCTTATGTCAGTTGATTTAGGTTAATGTAGGTATTATCATTATATTATGGTCAATAAAATAACAATGTTGTTATTTCTTTATTAAGCTATTTACTTACTTAGCTATCGGTATTACTATCATTCAGCTTTATAATCTAACATAACAAAATGATTTTTTAAATAAAAATTTAGGTGTAAGAATTATTTGCCTTCAAAAAATATAAGTTAAAACTTATACAATGGGAGATATTTCCTTATTAATTTGCGGTGAAGAGTTCGTAGTACGCAAAGATATGTTATGTGAATACAGTGATTATTTCCAGGCTATGTTTAGCGGCAATTATGTGGAAAAAGATCTTAATCAGATTGAAATTGATGTAAGAGCTCAAATCCATTAAATTTAAAATTTTAATAATAGTCCTTGATCATTTCATGTATATTTTTGATATTCAGTCGTAAATTATTTACTTATTATCATCTAAATGTGTATGGTGTTTAGATATATAAAAAAGGTTTTTATATGTAATCATGCTTCATAACTTAAAGTATTCTTAGTTGCTTTTTGTAAAACGAAACAAGATTTCTAAGCATATTAATACAGAGAATTCTTTCGCATAAAGCAATAATTTGAGTAGGAATTGGAACCTGATATTTTGTCTAACATTAGTGATCTTAAAACATGAAGCTGAATGTTACATTATACAAACATATATATGAACATTATAGTAAAATATAATTATAGTAGAATATAATTCTTAGAAGTTCTGCCAGAGAAAACAGAGTGAATTTTGGAAAAACAACAATTATTCCAAAATTTTATCTATTTGGCAAAATATTGGATTACAATGATTCTAGTAATAATAATAAATTGAAGACAATTAGTTTATTTCTTCTAATTTAAGTTAATATGATTTGATAACTATAATAAAAAAATGTAAGTATTTTTCAATTAGAAAGGGGCTGTTTATATATGATATAATGATTAAATACAAGTTTTGTAGTAAAGAGAACTTTGTTGAATTGAAGGTATTTGAAGATTTTTAACCTTCCTATACCCGCGCGTTTGTCTGAGAGACCGACAGAATGATTTTTTGATTTTAAATAAAGAACGAATAATGCTAGTTTAATGAACTTTCTAGTACTTGCCTAATTTGATACGACCTTGAAATTGACGTGACGTGTGACCAAGTTTATTAAACTAGCATTATTCGTTCTTTATTTAAAATCGAAAAATCATTCTGTCGGTCTCTCAGACAAAAGCGCGGGTATAGGAAGGCTAAACTACCCTAAGCAGGGATTAAAGAATAGAAAAGTTATATATTTGAAATGATCAATGATCTACAGTGAGATATATTCTCTTATTTTTCCTCACTCTGTCATTTTTATTTTTGTAGGTAGTGAATCCTAGTATAATGAAAATAATTCTACAATATATGAAAATTGGATTGATTGATTTATATGACCACTCACTTCAAACAATTGGTGAATTAGCTATGGCTGCAAACTTCCTTCAAATAACTGAGCTGATAAAGCAAATTAAATATACTTTATATGTAAAAATTTCCATTTCAAATTGGATGGACATAATGGCTATAGCAGAAAATGCATCATACAAGCAGTTAGAAGAAATTACAGCTGCATATGGCTTATTTGCTCTTAAGCTTATGAAGGTAGAATATATTAAATCAATAAAGAAACTGTTCTGGTATCTCTCAAATGCATATTTGGATTCAGCAAATGAATATGAAGTATTTAAGTTTGGGCAGGATTGGATACTACAAAATGAAATTGGACCAGATGCTTTATTGATTATAATTGGATGTTTAGATGTAAGTAGGTTATCATTAAATGATTTATCTGAAATTAAGTCATTAATGACAGATTATGACAATAGTCTAGCTGCGAAAGTTATTGATTGCTTATATGAGGTTGTCAAAACATGTTTAACATGCAATGAACCATTATCAACAGCATTTCTTGTTAAAGAGAAATCAAAATTATTTGAAAAATATACTGAAACAGTTTATAGTGAAGTTCTTAATATTGTCAAGGAGAGTAAACCTCGCAAATTGAAGTTTATACCATGCGTCTCAATGACTTTAAAAAATTCAAAACCAGAAGAATCTTCACATTATATGTATCGATATATAGAAAACAAGGGATTTCAGAAATGGTTGGAAATAGGTGAAGGAAATTTATGGGGTTGGAATGTTGCTCCTTGGAATGCAACAAAACTTATTGT